>JANFPS010000133.1:0-33690 GCA_024703675.1 Drosophila nebulosa | reverse complement strand
CATGTTCGGTGTAGGTGACTGCATCACGGATTACATTTTCCAGAAATACTTTCAGGGACACCACGAGTTTCCTCATAGATTAGACCAGAGATACGTTTGACACCGCCACGACGAGCCAAACGGCGGATGGCGGGTTTTCGTGATGCCCTGGATATTATCACGCAACACTTTACGATGACGCTTTAGCACCGCCTACCCCAATTTTGGCTATAAAAGCAGGCAAGCAAAACGAGCCGTCTGGTTTTATTGTGTTTTGAACAGTGAGTAGTGAAGAGTGAATATTGAAAACAAAAAAAAAAACAAAAAAAATTGTAGTGAAAAATGGCTCGTACTAAACAAAACTGCGCGTAAATCGACTGGTGGAAAGGCGCCCAGAAAGCAGCTAGCTACTAAAGCAGCACGTAAGAGCGCTCCAGCAACCGGTGGCGTGAAAAAACCTCATCGCTACCGCCCCGGTACCGTTGCCCTGCGTGAAATCCGTCGTTATCAGAAGAGCACAGAGCTGCTCATACGCAAATTGCCATTCCAGCGTTTGGTGCGCGAAATTGCCCAGGATTTCAAGACCGACTTGCGTTTTCAGAGTTCCGCAGTTATGGCTTTACAGGAAGCTAGCGAAGCCTATCTAGTTGGCCTCTTTGAAGATACCAACTTGTGTGCAATCCATGCCAAACGAGTGACCATTATGCCAAAGGATATCCAACTAGCCAGACGCATTCGTGGCGAGCGTGCTTAAATTGGGTAGTTGTAAATTGTAGCACACACAATTGGAACGCAAAGCGCATATTTAATACAAATCGGTCCTTTTCAGGACCACAAACTATTAATCGTTATATTGAGATATTTAATTTTCAGTTTTTTATGTAAAAATTAAACTTTATTTCTTTTACTTCCTGTGTTTTATTTTGTGATTAGTTTAAAAGTGATTGCACATCAGTCAAATATATATGTACAACCATAATGTTATTTTGTTAATCAATTGTCTTTATTTCATTGATGCCTGGCATTTATGTATTAATCTGTGTGGATTACATACATCATTTAACATACGTTTGTTTTACATAATAAACAAAAAAAAAGTTAAGTCACAAAAAATAATGCAAATTGTTAAAAAAGTATTTAAAGTGTAATTAATTAAATGTATGTACATTGATATTGCTGGCAGGTATTTGAATAATTAATACAACTTAAGCATTTATTATTTTGGTGTAACATAAACATAGGTATTCAATATACGAATATTGGTATACATAAAAATATTAGGTAGGGCAAATCATTTTTAAATGTTGGTAATCTAAATGTTAAATGATTTTTTCTGTTAACTGTTTATTATGGTAAACAACTTATTAATTAAAATTGTGTAATTGATATATAACTTTAGAAATAATAATATTTGGCATCTTTTTAGTAAACAAATTTGCTTTTCCAATACAAAAAACTAATATTGCATGCAGATCAAAAATACCCGTTTTACACAGTATAGAGTCAATTTCGATATGGTATATAAATATCAAAAAATAGCTTAAAACATAATTTTTTCAATAATATCGAAAGCAAATTGTTGGAATTTAATCTTGAAGAAATAATTTCGTTTAAACTTCGATTTTTTCTAATTTTTATGTAGCCTTACATGCATAAATTGCATTCTTTATTACACATAGTTCATATTTGATTGACTATTAAAAAGAAATACATGAAACTATACAGAAAAAATCTTTGGCAAACGAACACTAAAACAATTATCAATATTGTGAAATAGAAATTAAAATCAAATTGTGGGTATTAAGGGTGAAAAGCGGTAATAAACGAGCACTATTGAACCAAACTATCACAATTTAATCGTGCAATGGCAAATACATGTTCACACTGCTCTCCTCCTCGATTCTCATTCGAATGAAGGAGTTTGTCATAGCGCAATTTTTATACAATCTTTATATTATAAAAAGTGTATTTGGTGATATTTTCGTTTGAGAGTAAAGTGCATAATGTCTGATTCAGTAGCAGCAGCATCAGCATCTCCCGTGGCTGTACCATCAGCACCAGCAGCAGCATCAGTGGAGAAAAAGGTGGCTGCCAAAAAGGCAACGCCATCAACAAAGGCCAAAAAATTGACTGCTCCACCATCCCATCCACCAACTCAGCAAATGGTAGACGCTTCGATTAAAAATTTAAAGGAACGTGGTGGTTCCTCACTACTGGCAATCAAGAAATATATTAGTGCCACTTACAAGTGTGATGCCCAAAAACTGGCACCATTTATCAAGAGGTACTTAAAGTCAGCTGTTGGAAATGGCAAACTGATCCAAACAAAGGGAAAAGGTGCCTCTGGTTCTTTTAAACTGTCAGCTGCCGCCAAAAAGGATCCGAAGCCAAAAGTTGCTTCTGTGGAAAAGAAAAGCAAACCCAAAAAAGTGGCTCCATCGGCAGCAGCTAAAAAGAAAGCAGTCATTAGCAAAAAGGCGGCCGGTGCTGGACTTGGTTCCGTTGAAAAGAAACCAAAGGCCAAAAAGGCAGTCGCTACCAAAAAGACAGCAGAGAAGAAGAAAAATGAAAAGGCAAAGGTAAAGGATGCTACGAAAAGAGGAACTGTAAAAGCGAAACCAACCGCATCGAAGGCCAAGTCAAGTTCAACTAAGCCAAAAGCTAAATCCAGTTGCTGCTGCTGCATCGGCTAAACCAAAAAAGACAACCAAAAAGGCAGCTGCTCCCGCTACCGTCAAAAAACCCAAAGCTAAGACAACGGCTACCAAGAAGTAAATATTTTATATTTAAATGCAATCGTAAGAATGCTATAATTTTAGATATCGAAAACGAAAGTCTAAAATTTGATTTAAACACAGCCCTTCTCAGGGCTACAATTTCATATCAAAAGGGTAAAAAAAAAATGTTCACATTTTTAAATAAATTATAGAAACTTGTCATTAATGCAGATAGTTTTTATACATACATACATGTTTGTATACATATCTATTAAATGAACTAATGAGCGAATACGCAAATTAATGCAGACGCAATTTATTAATTTTGTATTTTATCTTTTCTATTAGTTTATTGCTACATCTTGCTACAAAAACAATGTATATTGAAAATATGTTAACTCGTTTCAATACAAACTTGTGGCCCTGAAAAGGGCCTTTTTTGGAAGGAAGCGTGTGTGTTCCATAGGGACATTTATTTCGAGCTGGTGTACTTGGTGACAGCCTTTGTTCCCTCACTAACAGCGTGCTTGGCGAGCTCACCGGGCAGAAGCAAACGGACAGCCGTTTGGATTTCGCGACTGGTGATGGTCGATCGCTTGTTGTAGTGGGCCAAGCGGGACGCCTCGGCAGCAATGCGTTCGAAAATATCGTTCACAAAGCTGTTCATTATGCTCATCGCTTTTGACGAAATGCCAGTGTCTGGGTGGACCTGCTTTAACACTTTGTAAATGTAGATAGCATAACTTTCCTTACGCTTGCGCTTCTTTTTTTTGTCATTCTTGGTGATGTTCTTTTGAGCCTTGCCAGCTTTCTTGGCTGCCTTACCACTAGTTTTCGGTGGCATATTTCACTTTGGCTTCACTAATTTCAATTTTCACAAAACACTTTTCACTTTTAATGAAGTGAGCTCGTCCAACGAGCCTGAAGTTATACTTTTTTTTTGTGCATCGTCTTCTGGATAAATATTATTATTGAGCACCAACCCCTAGTTGAGTGAGTGTGCCGTTGGAAAAGGTATAAATAAAATGGCAAAAGACCAGCTCAACATCAACATTCGTGTGTGAGCAGTGAACAGTGAACAGTGAACAGTGTGAAATAAACAAAAATTCAAATAAAATGTCTGGTCGTGGTAAGGGTGGCAAAGTGAAGGGAAAGGCAAAGTCGCGTTCAAATCGCGCTGGCCTCCAGTTTCCCGTTGGGCGTATTCACCGTTTACTCCGCAAAGGAAATTATGCCGAACGTGTTGGCGCCGGTGCTCCGGTTTATTTGGCTGCTGTTATGGAATATTTGGCCGCTGAAGTTCTTGAGTTGGCTGGCAATGCTGCTCGTGACAACAAGAAAACTAGAATTATTCCTCGCCATCTACAATTGGCCATCCGCAACGATGAGGAGTTAAACAAATTGCTTTCTGGCGTAACCATTGCTCAGGGTGGTGTGCTTCCTAACATTCAGGCTGTACTTCTGCCCAAGAAAACAGAAAAGAAGGCTTAAATCGAATATTTTCTTAAAAAAATATATTCCTTTGTACATACAACACACATATTCAAACATAAAACAACCGTCCTTTTCAGGACGACCAAAAGTATTTAAAGAAATTAATACAGTTTTCAATCTTTGCAAATACGTACATACATATGTACACATGTATGTTTATTAGTTTGCTTGAGATGTGTGCCATGTACTTGTATGTGATAGCAGCCATTAATGGTTAATTTAATTTTATTATCAATAACAAATAGATACATATGTATGTATATATTTGTATATAAAATCAGTTGCCTAACTTACAACCACAGAGTAAGTAATTTTGTTGGCATATAATAATAATGTAACTTTTCATTCATGTGCATATCCACATATGATTTAATTAATAAAATAAATAAAACATATTTGAATTTTTTGATTTCTCTTTTGATTCATTATTTTGGTGGTCCTGAAAAGGACCGATTTTTTTAAGGGCATGGTTTAGTTATTACACTTGTGTTTTGTAATTATTTTTTAACCGCCAAAGCCGTAAAGCGTGCGGCCCTGTCTCTTCAATGCGTACACAACATCCATGGCAGTGACAGTCTTCCTTTTGGCATGTTCGGTGTAGGTGACTGCATCACGGATTACATTTTCCAGAAATACTTTCAGGACACCACGAGTTTCCTCATAGATTAGACCAGAGATACGTTTGACACCGCCACGACGAGCCAAACGGCGGATGGCGGGTTTCGTGATGCCCTGGATATTATCACGCAACACTTTACGATGACGCTTAGCACCGCCCTTTCCCAATCCTTTTCCACCTTTGCCACGGCCAGTCATTTTTTATGTTACACTTTTCACTATTAACGCACTGCACAGAGTCAGAAAGAAACTAATGCTGTGTCTGCTGCCAGCGCTTCTATTTATACCAAAAATCCGAAAAACACGAGCGAGTGAGAAATATCTTGTTTCTCCCTCATCCGGTTCGTCAGAAAGTGAACGCTAATGTTTTCTCTCTTTCGTTTTCTCTTTCTCTTTCTAACCTACCCCAATTTTGCTATAAAAGCAGGCACAAAACGAGCCGTCTGGTTTATTGTGTTTTGAACAGTGAGTAGTGAAGAGTGAATATTGAAAACAAAAATAAAAAACAAAAAAAATTGTAGTGAAAAATGGCTCGTACTAAACAAACTGCGCGTAAATCGACTGGTGGAAAGGCGCCCAGAAAGCAGCTAGCTACTAAAGCAGCACGTAAGAGCGCTCCAGCAACCGGTGGCGTGAAAAAACCTCATCGCTACCGCCCCGGTACCGTTGCCCTGCGTGAAATCCGTCGTTATCAGAAGAGCACAGAGCTGCTCATACGCAAATTGCCATTCCAGCGTTTGGTGCGCGAAATTGCCCGACTTGCGTTTTCAGAGTTCCGCAGTTATGGCTTTACAGGAAGCTAGCGAAGCCTATCTAGTTGGCCTCTTTGAAGATACCAACTTGTGTGCAATCCATGCCAAACGAGTGACCATTATGCCAAAGGATATCCAACTAGCCAGACGCATTCGTGGCGAGCGTGCTTAAATTGGGTAGTTGTAAATTGTAGCACACACAATTGGAACGCAAAGCGCATATTTAATACAAATCGGTCCTTTTCAGGACCACAAACTATTAATCGTTATATTGAGATATTTAATTTTCAGTTTTTTATGTAAAAATTAAACTTTATTTCTTTTACTTCCTGTGTTTTATTTTGTGATTAGTTTAAAAGTGATTGCACATCAGTCAAATATATATGTACAACCATAATGTTATTTTGTTAATCAATTGTCTTTATTTCATTGATGCCTGGCATTTATGTATTAATCTGTGTGGATTACATACATCATTTAACATACGTTTGTTTTACAATAAAAACAAAAAAGTTAAGTCACAAAAAATAATGCAAATTGTTAAAAAGTATTTAAAGTGTAATTAATTAAATGTATGTACATTGATATTGCTGGCAGGTATTTGAATAATTAATACAACTTAAGCATTTATTATTTTGGTGTAACATAAACATAGGTATTCAATATACGAATATTGGTATACATAAAAATATTAGGTAGGGCAAATCATTTTTAAATGTTGGTAATCTAAATGTTAAATGATTTTTTCTGTTAACTGTTTATTATGGTAAACAACTTATTAATTAAAATTGTGTAATTGATATATAACTTTAGAAATAATAATATTTGGCATCTTTTTAGTAAACAAATTTGCTTTTCCAATACAAAAAACTAATATTGCATGCAGATCAAAAATACCCGTTTTACACAGTATAGAGTCAATTTCGATATGGTATATAAATATCAAAAAATAGCTTAAAACATAATTTTTTCAATAATATCGAAAGCAAATTGTTGGAATTAATCTTGAAGAAATAATTTCGTTTAAACTTCGATTTTTTCTAATTTTTATGTAGCCTTACATGCATAAATTGCATTCTTTATTACACATAGTTCATATTTGATTGACTATTAAAAAGAAATACATGAAACTATACAGAAAAAATCTTTGGCAAACGAACACTAAAACAATTATCAATATTGTGAAATAGAAATTAAAATCAAATTGTGGGTATTAAGGGTGAAAAGCGGTAATAAACGAGCACTATTGAACCAAACTATCACAATTTAATCGTGCAATGGCAAATACATGTTCACACTGCTCTCCTCCTCGATTCTCATTCGAATGAAGGAGTTTGTCATAGCGCAATTTTTATACAATCTTTATATTATAAAAAGTGTATTTGGTGATATTTTCGTTTGAGAGTAAAGTGCATAATGTCTGATTCAGTAGCAGCAGCATCAGCATCTCCCGTGGCTGTACCATCAGCACCAGCAGCAGCATCAGTGGAGAAAAAGGTGGCTGCCAAAAAGGCAACGCCATCAACAAAGGCCAAAAAATTGACTGCTCCACCATCCCATCCACCAACTCAGCAAATGGTAGACGCTTCGATTAAAAATTTAAAGGAACGTGGTGGTTCCTCACTACTGGCAATCAAGAAATATATTAGTGCCACTTACAAGTGTGATGCCCAAAAACTGGCACCATTTATCAAGAGGTACTTAAAGTCAGCTGTTGGAAATGGCAAACTGATCCAAACAAAGGGAAAAGGTGCCTCTGGTTCTTTTAAACTGTCAGCTGCCGCCAAAAAGGATCCGAAGCCAAAAGTTGCTTCTGTGGAAAAGAAAAGCAAACCCAAAAAAGTGGCTCCATCGGCAGCAGCTAAAAAGAAAGCAGTCATTAGCAAAAAGGCGGCCGGTGCTGGACTTGGTTCCGTTGAAAAGAAACCAAAGGCCAAAAAGGCAGTCGCTACCAAAAAGACAGCAGAGAAGAAGAAAAATGAAAAGGCAAAGGTAAAGGATGCTACGAAAAGAGGAACTGTAAAAGCGAAACCAACCGCATCGAAGGCCAAGTCAAGTTCAACTAAGCCAAAAGCTAAACCAGTTGCTGCTGCTGCATCGGCTAAACCAAAAAAGACAACCAAAAAGGCAGCTGCTCCCGCTACCGTCAAAAAACCCAAAGCTAAGACAACGGCTACCAAGAAGTAAATATTTTATATTTAAATGCAATCGTAAGAATGCTATAATTTTAGATATCGAAAACGAAAGTCTAAAATTTGATTTAAACACAGCCCTTCTCAGGGCTACAATTTCATATCAAAAGGGTAAAAAAAAAATGTTCACATTTTTAAATAAATTATAGAAACTTGTCATTAATGCAGATAGTTTTTATACATACATACATGTTTGTATACATATCTATTAAATGAACTAATGAGCGAATACGCAAATTAATGCAGACGCAATTTATTAATTTTGTATTTTATCTTTTCTATTAGTTTATTGCTACATCTTGCTACAAAACAATGTATATTGAAAATATGTTAACTCGTTTCAATACAAACTTGTGGCCCTGAAAAGGGCCTTTTTTGGAAGGAAGCGTGTGTGTTCCATAGGGACATTTATTTCGAGCTGGTGTACTTGGTGACAGCCTTTGTTCCCTCACTAACAGCGTGCTTGGCGAGCTCACCGGGCAGAAGCAAACGGACAGCCGTTTGGATTTCGCGACTGGTGATGGTCGATCGCTTGTTGTAGTGGGCCAAGCGGGACGCCTCGGCAGCAATGCGTTCGAAAATATCGTTCACAAAGCTGTTCATTATGCTCATCGCTTTTGACGAAATGCCAGTGTCTGGGTGGACCTGCTTTAACACTTTGTAAATGTAGATAGCATAACTTTCCTTACGCTTGCGCTTCTTTTTTTTGTCATTCTTGGTGATGTTCTTTTGAGCCTTGCCAGCTTTCTTGGCTGCCTTACCACTAGTTTTCGGTGGCATATTTCACTTTGGCTTCACTAATTTCAATTTCACAAAACACTTTTCACTTTTAATGAAGTGAGCTCGTCCAACGAGCCCGAAGTTATACTTTTTTTTTTTTTTTGTGCATCGTCTTCTGGATAAATATTATTATTGAGCACCAACCCCTAGTTGAGTGAGTGTGCCGTTGGAAAAGGTATAAATAAAATGGCAAAAGACCAGCTCAACATCAACATTCGTGTGTGAGCAGTGAACAGTGAACAGTGTGAAATAAACAAAAATTCAAATAAAATGTCTGGTCGTGGTAAGGGTGGCAAAGTGAAGGGAAAGGCAAAGTCGCGTTCAAATCGCGCTGGCCTCCAGTTTCCCGTTGGGCGTATTCACCGTTTACTCCGCAAAGGAAATTATGCCGAACGTGTTGGCGCCGGTGCTCCGGTTTATTTGGCTGCTGTTATGGAATATTTGGCCGCTGAAGTTCTTGAGTTGGCTGGCAATGCTGCTCGTGACAACAAGAAAACTAGAATTATTCCTCGCCATCTACAATTGGCCATCCGCAACGATGAGGAGTTAAACAAATTGCTTTCTGGCGTAACCATTGCTCAGGGTGGTGTGCTTCCTAACATTCAGGCTGTACTTCTGCCCAAGAAAACAGAAAAGAAGGCTTAAATCGAATATTTTCTTAAAAAAATATATTCCTTTGTACATACAACACACATATTCAAACATAAAACAACCGTCCTTTTCAGGACGACCAAAAGTATTTAAAGAAATTAATACAGTTTTCAATCTTTGCAAATACGTACATACATATGTACACATGTATGTTTATTAGTTTGCTTGAGATGTGTGCCATGTACTTGTATGTGATAGCAGCCATTAATGGTTAATTTAATTTTATTATCAATAACAAATAGATACATATGTATGTATATATTTGTATATAAAATCAGTTGCCTAACTTACAACCACAGAGTAAGTAATTTTGTTGGCATATAATAATAATGTAACTTTTCATTCATGTGCATATCCACATATGATTTAATTAATAAAATAAAAAATAAAACATATTTGAATTTTTTGATTTCTCTTTTGATTCATTATTTTGGTGGTCCTGAAAAGGACCGATTTTTTTAAGGGCATAGTTTAGTTATTACACTTGTGTTTTGTAATTATTTTTTAACCGCCAAAGCCGTAAAGCGTGCGGCCCTGTCTCTTCAATGCGTACACAACATCCATGGCAGTGACAGTCTTCCTTTTGGCATGTTCGGTGTAGGTGACTGCATCACGGATTACATTTTCCAGAAATACTTTCAGGACACCACGAGTTTCCTCATAGATTAGACCAGAGATACGTTTGACACCGCCACGACGAGCCAAACGGCGGATGGCGGGTTTCGTGATGCCCTGGATATTATCACGCAACACTTTACGATGACGCTTAGCACCGCCCTTTCCCAATCCTTTTCCACCTTTGCCACGGCCAGTCATTTTTTATGTTACACTTTTCACTATTAACGCACTGCACAGAGTCAGAAAGAAACTAATGCTGTGTCTGCTGCCAGCGCTTCTATTTATACCAAAAATCCGAAAAACACGAGCGAGTGAGAAATATCTTGTTTCTCCCTCATCCGGTTCGTCAGAAAGTGAACGCTAATGTTTTCTCTCTTTCGTTTTCTCTTTCTCTTTCTAACCTACCCCAATTTTGCTATAAAAGCAGGCACAAAACGAGCCGTCTGGTTTATTGTGTTTTGAACAGTGAGCAGTGAAGAGTGAATATTGAAAACAAAAATAAAAAACAAAAAAAATTGTAGTGAAAAATGGCTCGTACTAAACAAACTGCGCGTAAATCGACTGGTGGAAAGGCGCCCAGAAAGCAGCTAGCTACTAAAGCAGCACGTAAGAGCGCTCCAGCAACCGGTGGCGTGAAAAAACCTCATCGCTACCGCCCCGGTACCGTTGCCCTGCGTGAAATCCGTCGTTATCAGAAGAGCACAGAGCTGCTCATACGCAAATTGCCATTCCAGCGTTTGGTGCGCGAAATTGCCCAGGATTTCAAGACCGACTTGCGTTTTCAGAGTTCCGCAGTTATGGCTTTACAGGAAGCTAGCGAAGCCTATCTAGTTGGCCTCTTTGAAGATACCAACTTGTGTGCAATCCATGCCAAACGAGTGACCATTATGCCAAAGGATATCCAACTAGCCAGACGCATTCGTGGCGAGCGTGCTTAAATTGGGTAGTTGTAAATTGTAGCACACACAATTGGAACGCAAAGCGCATATTTAATACAAATCGGTCCTTTTCAGGACCACAAACTATTAATCGTTATATTGAGATATTTAATTTTCAGTTTTTTATGTAAAAATTAAACTTTATTTCTTTTACTTCCTGTGTTTTATTTTGTGATTAGTTTAAAAGTGATTGCACATCAGTCAAATATATATGTACAACCATAATGTTATTTTGTTAATCAATTGTCTTTATTTCATTGATGCCTGGCATTTATGTATTCATCTGTGTGGATTACATACATCATTTAACATACGTTTTTTACATAATAAACAAAAAAGTTAAGTCACAAAAAATAATGCAAATTGTTAAAAAGTATTTAAAGTGTAATAATTAAATGTATGTACATTGATATTGCTGGCAGGTATTTGAATAATTAATACAACTTAAGCATTTATTATTTTGGTGTAACATAAACATAGGTATTCAATATACGAATATTGGTATACATAAAAATATTAGGTAGGGCAAATCATTTTTAAATGTTGGTAATCTAAATGTTAAATGATTTTTTCTGTTAACTGTTTATTATGGTAAACAACTTATTTAAAATTGTGTAATTGATATAAACTTTAGAAATAATAATATTTGGCATCTTTTTAGTTTTGCTTTTCCAATACAAAAAACTAATGCAGATCAAAAAAATACATTTAGATTACAACATTTAAAAATGATTTGCCCTACCTAATATTTTTATGTATACCAATATTATTAGTATATTGAATACCTATGTTTTATGTTGTTTACACAGTTAACAGAAAAAATCATTTAACATTTAGATTAATTTAAAAATGCTTAATGTATACCAATATTCGTATATTGAATACCTATGTTTATGTTACACCAAAATAATAAATGCTTAAGTTGTATAATTATTCAAATACCTGCCAGCAATATCAATGTACATACATTTAATTTATTACACTTTAAATACTTTTTAACAATTTGCATTATTTTTTGTGACTTAACTTTTTTGTTTATTATGTAAAACAAACGTATGTTAAATGATGTATGTAATCCACACAGATGAATACATAAATGCCAGGCATCAATGAAATAAAGACAATTGATTAACAAAATAACATTATGGTTGTACATATATATTTGACTGATGTGCAATCACTTTTAAACTAATCACAAAATAAAACACAGGAAGTAAAAGAAATAAAGTTTAATTTTTACATAAAAAACTGAAAATTAAATATCTCAATATAACGATTAATAGTTTGTGGTCCTGAAAAGGACCGATTTGTATTAAATATGCGCTTTGCGTTCCAATTGTGTGTGCTACAATTTACAACTACCCAATTTAAGCACGCTCGCCACGAATGCGTCTGGCTAGTTGGATATCCTTTGGCATAATGGTCACTCGTTTGGCATGGATTGCACACAAGTTGGTATCTTCAAAGAGGCCAACTAGATAGGCTTCGCTAGCTTCCTGTAAAGCCATAACTGCGGAACTCTGAAAACGCAAGTCGGTCTTGAAATCCTGGGCAATTTCGCGCACCAAACGCTGGAATGGCAATTTGCGTATGAGCAGCTCTGTGCTCTTCTGATAACGACGGATTTCACGCAGGGCAACGGTACCGGGGCGGTAGCGATGAGGTTTTTTCACGCCACCGGTTGCTGGAGCGCTCTTACGTGCTGCTTTAGTAGCTAGCTGCTTTCTGGGCGCCTTTCCACCAGTCGATTTACGCGCAGTTTGTTTAGTACGAGCCATTTTTCACTACAATTTTTTTTGTTTTTTATTTTTGTTTTCAATATTCACTCTTCACTGCTCACTGTTCAAAACACAATAAACCAGACGGCTCGTTTTGTGCCTGCTTTTATAGCAAAATTGGGGTAGGTTAGAAAGAGAAAGAGAAAACGAAAGAGAGAAAACATTAGCGTTCACTTTCTGACGAACCGGATGAGGGAGAAACAAGATATTTCTCACTCGCTCGTGTTTTTCGGATTTTTGGTATAAATAGAAGCGCTGGCAGCAGACACAGCATTAGTTTCTTTCTGACTCTGTGCAGTGCGTTAATAGTGAAAAGTGTAACATAAAAAATGACTGGCCGTGGCAAAGGTGGAAAAGGATTGGGAAAGGGCGGTGCTAAGCGTCATCGTAAAGTGTTGCGTGATAATATCCAGGGCATCACGAAACCCGCCATCCGCCGTTTGGCTCGTCGTGGCGGTGTCAAACGTATCTCTGGTCTAATCTATGAGGAAACTCGTGGTGTCCTGAAAGTATTTCTGGAAAATGTAATCCGTGATGCAGTCACCTACACCGAACATGCCAAAAGGAAGACTGTCACTGCCATGGATGTTGTGTACGCATTGAAGAGACAGGGCCGCACGCTTTACGGCTTTGGCGGTTAAAAAATAATTTACAAAACACAAGTGTAATAACTAAACTATGCCCTTAAAAAAATCGGTCCTTTTCAGGACCACCAAAATAATGAATCAAAAGAGAAATCAAAAAATTCAAATATGTTTTATTTATTTTATTAATTAAATCATATGTGGATATGCACATGAATGAAAAGTTACATTATTATTATATGCCAACAAAATTACTTACTCTGTGGTTGTAAGTTAGGCAACTGATTTTATATACAAATATATACATACATATGTATCTATTTGTTATTGATAATAAAATTAAATTAACCATTAATGGCTGCTATCACATACAAGTACATGGCACACATCTCAAGCAAACTAATAAACATACATGTGTACATATGTATGTACGTATTTGCAAAGATTGAAAACTGTATTAATTTCTTTAAATACTTTTGGTCGTCCTGAAAAGGACGGTTGTTTTATGTTTGAATATGTGTGTTGTATGTACAAAGGAATATATTTTTTTAAGAAAATATTCGATTTTAAGCCTTCTTTTCTGTTTTCTTGGGCAGAAGTACAGCCTGAATGTTAGGAAGCACACCACCCTGAGCAATGGTTACGCCAGAAAGCAATTTGTTTAACTCCTCATCGTTGCGGATGGCCAATTGTAGATGGCGAGGAATAATTCTAGTTTTCTTGTTGTCACGAGCAGCATTGCCAGCCAACTCAAGAACTTCAGCGGCCAAATATTCCATAACAGCAGCCAAATAAACCGGAGCACCGGCGCCAACACGTTCGGCATAATTTCCTTTGCGGAGTAAACGGTGAATACGCCCAACGGGAAACTGGAGGCCAGCGCGATTTGAACGCGACTTTGCCTTTCCCTTCACTTTGCCACCCTTACCACGACCAGACATTTTATTTGAATTTTTGTTTTTCATTTCACACTGTTCACTGTTCACTGCTCACACACGAATGTTGATGTTGAGCTGGTCTTTTGCCATTTTATTTATACCTTTTCCAACGGCACACTCACTCAACTAGGGGTTGGTGCTCAATAATAATATTTATCCAGAAGACGATGCACAAAAAAAAAAGTATAACTTCAGGCTCGTTGGACGAGCTCACTTCATTAAAAGTGAAAAGTGTTTTGTGAAATTGAAATTAGTGAAGCCAAAGTGAAATATGCCACCGAAAACTAGTGGTAAGGCAGCCAAGAAAGCTGGCAAGGCTCAAAAGAACATCACCAAGAATGACAAAAAAAAGAAGCGCAAGCGTAAGGAAAGTTATGCTATCTACATTTACAAAGTGTTAAAGCAGGTCCACCCAGACACTGGCATTTCGTCAAAAGCGATGAGCATAATGAACAGCTTTGTGAACGATATTTTCGAACGCATTGCTGCCGAGGCGTCCCGCTTGGCCCACTACAACAAGCGATCGACCATCACCAGTCGCGAAATCCAAACGGCTGTCCGTTTGCTTCTGCCCGGTGAGCTCGCCAAGCACGCTGTTAGTGAGGGAACAAAGGCTGTCACCAAGTACACCAGCTCGAAATAAATGTCCCTATGGAACACACACGCTTCCTTCCAAAAAAGGCCCTTTTCAGGGCCACAAGTTTGTATTGAAACGAGTTAACATATTTTCAATATACATTGTTTTGTAGCAAGATGTAGCAATAAACTAATAGAAAAGATAAAATACAAAATTAATAAATTGCGTCTGCATTAATTTGCGTATTCGCTCATTAGTTCATTTAATAGATATGTATACAAACATGTATGTATGTATAAAAACTATCTGCATTAATGACAAGTTTCTATAATTTATTTAAAAATGTGAACATTTTTTTTTTACCCTTTTGATATGAAATTGTAGCCCTGAGAAGGGCTGTGTTTAAATCAAATTTTAGACTTTCGTTTTCGATATCTAAAATTATAGCATTCTTACGATTGCATTTAAATATAAAATATTTACTTCTTGGTAGCCGTTGTCTTAGCTTTGGGTTTTTTGACGGTAGCGGGAGCAGCTGCCTTTTTGGTTGTCTTTTTTGTTTAGCCGATGCAGCAGCAGCAACTGGTTTAGCTTTTGGCTTAGTTGAACTTGACTTGGCCTTCGATGCGGTTGGTTTCGCTTTTACAGTTCCTCTTTTCGTAGCATCCTTTACCTTTGCCTTTTCATTTTTCTTCTTCTCTGCTGTCTTTTTGGTAGCGACTGCCTTTTTGGCCTTTGGTTTCTTTTCAACGGAACCAAGTCCAGCACCGGCCGCCTTTTTGCTAATGACTGCTTTCTTTTTAGCTGCTGCCGATGGAGCCACTTTTTTGGGTTTGCTTTTCTTTTCCACAGAAGCAACTTTTGGCTTCGGATCCTTTTTGGCGGCAGCTGACAGTTTAAAAGAACCAGAGGCACCTTTTCCCTTTGTTTGGATCAGTTTGCCATTTCCAACAGCTGACTTTAAGTACCTCTTGATAAATGGTGCCAGTTTTTGGGCATCACACTTGTAAGTGGCACTAATATATTTCTTGATTGCCAGTAGTGAGGAACCACCACCACGTTCCTTTAAATTTTTAATCGAAGCGTCTACCATTTGCTGAGTTGGTGGATGGGATGGTGGAGCAGTCAATTTTTTGGCCTTTGTTGATGGCGTTGCCTTTTTGGCAGCCACCTTTTTCTCCACTGATGCTGCTGCTGGTGCTGATGGTACAGCCACGGGAGATGCTGATGCTGCTGCTGCTACTGAATCAGACATTATGCACTTTACTCTCAAACGAAAATATCACCAAATACACTTTTTATAATATAAAGATTGTATAAAAATTGCGCTATGACAAACTCCTTCATTCGAATGAGAATCGAGGAGGAGAGCAGTGTGAACATGTATTTGCCATTGCACGATTAAATTGTGATAGTTTGGTTCAATAGTGCTCGTTTATTACCGCTTTTCACCCTTAATACCCACAATTTGATTTTAATTTCTATTTCACAATATTGATAATTGTTTTAGTGTTCGTTTGCCAAAGATTTTTTCTGTATAGTTTCATGTATTTCTTTTTAATAGTCAATCAAATATGAACTATGTGTAATAAAGAATGCAATTTATGCATGTAAGGCTACATAAAAATTAGAAAAAATCGAAGTTTAAACGAAATTATTTCTTCAAGATTAAATTCCAACAATTTGCTTTCGATATTATTGAAAAAATTATGTTTTAAGCTATTTTTTGATATTTATATACCATATCGAAATTGACTCTATACTGTGTAAAACGGGTATTTTTGATCTGCATGCAATATTAGTTTTTTGTATTGGAAAAGCAAATTTGTTTACTAAAAAGATGCCAAATATTATTATTTCTAAAGTTATATATCAATTACACAATTTTAATTAATAAGTTGTTTACCATAATAAACAGTTAACAGAAAAAATCATTTAACATTTAGATTACCAACATTTAAAAATGATTTGCCCTACCTAATATTTTTATGTATACCAATATTCGTATATTGAATACCTATGTTTATGTTACACCAAAATAATAAATGCTTAAGTTGTATTAATTATTCAAATACCTGCCAGCAATATCAATGTACATACATTTAATTTATTACACTTTAAATACTTTTTAACAATTTGCATTATTTTTTGTGACTTAACTTTTTTGTTTATTATGTAAAACAAACGTATGTTAAATGATGTATGTAATCCACACAGATGAATACATAAATGCCAGGCATCAATGAAATAAAGACAATTGATTAACAAAATAACATTATGGTTGTACATATATATTTGACTGATGTGCAATCACTTTTAAACTAATCACAAAATAAAACACAGGAAGTAAAAGAAATAAAGTTTAATTTTTACATAAAAAACTGAAAATTAAATATCTCAATATAACGATTAATAGTTTGTGGTCCTGAAAAGGACCGATTTGTATTAAATATGCGCTTTGCGTTCCAATTGTGTGTGCTACAATTTACAACTACCCAATTTAAGCACGCTCGCCACGAATGCGTCTGGCTAGTTGGATATCCTTTGGCATAATGGTCACTCGTTTGGCATGGATTGCACACAAGTTGGTATCTTCAAAGAGGCCAACTAGATAGGCTTCGCTAGCTTCCTGTAAAGCCATAACTGCGGAACTCTGAAAACGCAAGTCGGTCTTGAAATCCTGGGCAATTTCGCGCACCAAACGCTGGAATGGCAATTTGCGTATGAGCAGCTCTGTGCTCTTCTGATAACGACGGATTTCACGCAGGGCAACGGTACCGGGGCGGTAGCGATGAGGTTTTTTCACGCCACCGGTTGCTGGAGCGCTCTTACGTGCTGCTTTAGTAGCTAGCTGCTTTCTGGGCGCCTTTCCACCAGTCGATTTACGCGCAGTTTGTTTAGTACGAGCCATTTTTCACTACAATTTTTTTTGTTTTTTATTTTTGTTTTCAATATTCACTCTTCACTGCTCACTGTTCAAAACACAATAAACCAGACGGCTCGTTTTGTGCCTGCTTTTATAGCAAAATTGGGGTAGGTTAGAAAGAGAAAGAGAAAAAAAGAAAGAGAGAAAACATTAGCGTTCACTTTCTGACGAACCGGATGAGGGAGAAACAAGATATTTCTCACTCGCTCGTGTTTTTCGGATTTTTGGTATAAATAGAAGCGCTGGCAGCAGACACAGCATTAGTTTCTTTCTGACTCTGTGCAGTGCGTTAATAGTGAAAAGTGTAACATAAAAAATGACTGGCCGTGGCAAAGGTGGAAAAGGATTGGGAAAGGGCGGTGCTAAGCGTCATCGTAAAGTGTTGCGTGATAATATCCAGGGCATCACGAAACCCGCCATCCGCCGTTTGGCTCGTCGTGGCGGTGTCAAACGTATCTCTGGTCTAATCTATGAGGAAACTCGTGGTGTCCTGAAAGTATTTCTGGAAAATGTAATCCGTGATGCAGTCACCTACACCGAACATGCCAAAAGGAAGACTGTCACTGCCATGGATGTTGTGTACGCATTGAAGAGACAGGGCCGCACGCTTTACGGCTTTGGCGGTTAAAACAAAACACAAGTGTAATAACTAAACTATGCCCTTAAAAAAATCGGTCCTTTTCAGGACCACCAAAATAATGAATCAAAAGAGAAATCAAAAAATTCAAATATGTTTTATTTATTTTATTAATTAAATCATATGTGGATATGCACATGAATGAAAAGTTACATTATTATTATATGCCAACAAAATTACTTACTCTGTGGTTGTAAGTTAGGCAACTGATTTTATATACAAATATATACATACATATGTATCTATTTGTTATTGATAATAAAATTAAATTAACCATTAATGGCTGCTATCACATACAAGTACATGGCACACATCTCAAGCAAACTAATAAACATACATGTGTACATATGTATGTACGTATTTGCAAAGATTGAAAACTGTATTAATTTCTTTAAATACTTTTGGTCGTCCTGAAAAGGACGGTTGTTTTATGTTTGAATATGTGTGTTGTATGTACAAAGGAATATATTTTTTTAAGAAAATATTCGATTTAAGCCTTCTTTTCTGTTTTCTTGGGCAGAAGTACAGCCTGAATGTTAGGAAGCACACCACCCTGAGCAATGGTTACGCCAGAAAGCAATTTGTTTAACTCCTCATCGTTGCGGATGGCCAATTGTAGATGGCGAGGAATAATTCTAGTTTTCTTGTTGTCACGAGCAGCATTGCCAGCCAACTCAAGAACTTCAGCGGCCAAATATTCCATAACAGCAGCCAAATAAACCGGAGCACCGGCGCCAACACGTTCGGCATAATTTCCTTTGCGGAGTAAACGGTGAATACGCCCAACGGGAAACTGGAGGCCAGCGCGATTTGAACGCGACTTTGCCTTTCCCTTCACTTTGCCACCCTTACCACGACCAGACATTTTATTTGAATTTTTGTTTATTTCACACTGTTCACTGTTCACTGCTCACACACGAATGTTGATGTTGAGCTGGTCTTTTGCCATTTTATTTATACCTTTTCCAACGGCACACTCACTCACTCAAACTAGGGGTTGGTGCTCAATAATAATATTTATCCAGAAGACGATGCACAAAAAAAAAAAAAGTATAACTTCAGGCTCGTTGGACGAGCTCACTTCATTAAAAGTGAAAAGTGTTTTGTGAAATTGAAATTAGTGAAGCCAAAGTGAAATATGCCACCGAAAACTAGTGGTAAGGCAGCCAAGAAAGCTGGCAAGGCTCAAAAGAACATCACCAAGAATGACAAAAAAAAGAAGCGCAAGCGTAAGGAAAGTTATGCTATCTACATTTACAAAGTGTTAAAGCAGGTCCACCCAGACACTGGCATTTCGTCAAAAGCGATGAGCATAATGAACAGCTTTGTGAACGATATTTTCGAACGCATTGCTGCCGAGGCGTCCCGCTTGGCCCACTACAACAAGCGATCGACCATCACCAGTCGCGAAATCCAAACGGCTGTCCGTTTGCTTCTGCCCGCCCGGTGAGCTCGCCAAGCACGCTGTTAGTGAGGGAACAAAGGCTGTCACCAAGTACACCAGCTCGAAATAAATGTCCCTATGGAACACACACGCTTCCTTCCAAAAAAGGCCCTTTTCAGGGCCACAAGTTTGTATTGAAACGAGTTAACATATTTTCAATATACATTGTTTTGTAGCAAGATGTAGCAATAAACTAATAGAAAAGATAAAATACAAAATTAATAAATTGCGTCTGCATTAATTTGCGTATTCGCTCATTAGTTCATTTAATAGATATGTATACAAACATGTATGTATGTATAAAAACTATCTGCATTAATGACAAGTTTCTATAATTTATTTAAAAATGTGAACATTTTTTTTTTTACCCTTTTGATATGAAATTGTAGCCCTGAGAAGGGCTGTGTTTAAATCAAATTTTAGACTTTCGTTTTCGATATCTAAAATTATAGCATTCTTACGATTGCATTTAAATATAAAATATTTACTTCTTGGTAGCCGTTGTCTTAGCTTTGGGTTTTTTGACGGTAGCGGGAGCAGCTGCCTTTTTTGGTTGTCTTTTTTGGTTTAGCCGATGCAGCAGCAGCAGCAACTGATTTAGCTTTTGGCTTAGTTGAACTTGACTTGGCCTTCGATGCGGTTGGTTTCGCTTTTACAGTTCCTCTTTTCGTAGCATCCTTTACCTTTGCCTTTTCATTTTTCTTCTTCTCTGCTGTCTTTTTGGTAGCGACTGCCTTTTTGGCCTTTGGTTTCTTTTCAACGGAACCAAGTCCAGCACCGGCCGCCTTTTTGCTAATGACTGCTTTCTTTTTAGCTGCTGCCGATGGAGCCACTTTTTTGGGTTTGCTTTTCTTTTCCACAGAAGCAACTTTTGGCTTCGGATCCTTTTTGGCGGCAGCTGACAGTTTAAAAGAACCAGAGGCACCTTTTCCCTTTGTTTGGATCAGTTTGCCATTTCCAACAGCTGACTTTAAGTACCTCTTGATAAATGGTGCCAGTTTTTGGGCATCACACTTGTAAGTGGCACTAATATATTTCTTGATTGCCAGTAGTGAGGAACCACCACGTTCCTTTAAATTTTTAATCGAAGCGTCTACCATTTGCTGAGTTGGTGGATGGGATGGTGGAGCAGTCAATTTTTTGGCCTTTGTTGATGGCGTTGCCTTTTTGGCAGCCACCTTTTTCTCCACTGATGCTGCTGCTGGTGCTGATGGTACAGCCACGGGAGATGCTGATGCTGCTGCTACTGAATCAGACATTATGCACTTTACTCTCAAACGAAAATATCACCAAATACACTTTTTATAATATAAAGATTGTATAAAAATTGCGCTATGACAAACTCCTTCATTCGAATGAGAATCGAGGAGGAGAGCAGTGTGAACATGTATTTGCCATTGCACGATTAAATTGTGATAGTTTGGTTCAATAGTGCTCGTTTATTACCGCTTTTCACCCTTAATACCCACAATTTGATTTTAATTTCTATTTCACAATATTGATAATTGTTTTAGTGTTCGTTTGCCAAAGATTTTTTCTGTATAGTTTCATGTATTTCTTTTTAATAGTCAATCAAATATGAACTATGTGTAATAAAGAATGCAATTTATGCATGTAAGGCTACATAAAAATTAGAAAAAATCGAAGTTTAAACGAAATTATTTCTTCAAGATTAAATTCCAACAATTTGCTTTCGATATTATTGAAAAAATTATGTTTTAAGCTATTTTTTGATATTTATATACCATATCGAAATTGACTCTATACTGTGTAAAACGGGTATTTTTGATCTGCATGCAATATTAGTTTTTTGTATTGGAAAAGCAAATTTGTTTACTAAAAAGATGCCAAATATTATTATTTCTAAAGTTATATATCAATTACACAATTTTAATTAATAAGTTGTTTACCATAATAAACAGTTAACAGAAAAAATCATTTAACATTTAGATTACCAACATTTAAAAATGATTTGCCCTACCTAATATTTTTATGTATACCAATATTCGTATATTGAATACCTATGTTTATGTTACACCAAAATAATAAAAATGCTTAAGTTGTATTAATTATTCAAATACCTGCCAGCAATATCAATGTACATACATTTAATTAATTACACTTTAAATACTTTTTAACAATTTGCATTATTTTTTGTGACTTAACTTTTTTGTTTATTATGTAAAACAAACGTATGTTAAATGATGTATGTAATCCACACAGATGAATACATAAATGCCAGGCATCAATGAAATAAAGACAATTGATTAACAAAATAACATTATGGTTGTACATATATATTTTGACTGATGTGCAATCACTTTTAAACTAATCACAAAATAAAACACAGGAAGTAAAAGAAATAAAGTTTAATTTTTACATAAAAAACTGAAAATTAAATATCTCAATATAACGATTAATAGTTTGTGGTCCTGAAAAGGACCGATTTGTATTAAATATGCGCTTTGCGTTCCAATTGTGTGTGCTACAATTTACAACTACCCAATTTAAGCACGCTCGCCACGAATGCGTCTGGCTAGTTGGATATCCTTTGGCATAATGGTCACTCGTTTGGCATGGATTGCACACAAGTTGGTATCTTCAAAGAGGCCAACTAGATAGGCTTCGCTAGCTTCCTGTAAAGCCATAACTGCGGAACTCTGAAAACGCAAGTCGGTCTTGAAATCCTGGGCAATTTCGCGCACCAAACGCTGGAATGGCAATTTGCGTATGAGCAGCTCTGTGCTCTTCTGATAACGACGGATTTCACGCAGGGCAACGGTACCGGGGCGGTAGCGATGAGGTTTTTTCACGCCACCGGTTGCTGGAGCGCTCTTACGTGCTGCTTTAGTAGCTAGCTAGCTGCTTTCTGGGCGCCTTTCCACCAGTCGATTTACGCGCAGTTTGTTTAGTACGAGCCATTTTTCACTACAATTTTTTTTGTTTTTTATTTTTGTTTTCAATATTCACTCTTCACTGCTCACTGTTCAAAACACAATAAACCAGACGGCTCGTTTTGTGCCTGCTTTTATAGCAAAATTGGGGTAGGTTAGAAAGAGAAAGAGAAAACGAAAGAGAGAAAACATTAGCGTTCACTTTCTGACGAACCGGATGAGGGAGAAACAAGATATTTCTCACTCGCTCGTGTTTTTTCGGATTTTTGGTATAAATAGAAGCGCTGGCAGCAGACACAGCATTAGTTTCTTTCTGACTCTGTGCAGTGCGTTAATAGTGAAAAGTGTAACATAAAAAATGACTGGCCGTGGCAAAGGTGGAAAAGGATTGGGAAAGGGCGGTGCTAAGCGTCATCGTAAAGTGTTGCGTGATAATATCCAGGGCATCACGAAACCCGCCATCCGCCGTTTGGCTCGTCGTGGCGGTGTCAAACGTATCTCTGGTCTAATCTATGAGGAAACTCGTGGTGTCCTGAAAGTATTTCTGGAAAATGTAATCCGTGATGCAGTCACCTACACCGAACATGCCAAAAGGAAGACTGTCACTGCCATGGATGTTGTGTACGCATTGAAGAGACAGGGCCGCACGCTTTACGGCTTGGCGGTTAAAAAATAATTACAAAACACAAGTGTAATAACTAAACCATGCCCTTAAAAAAATCGGTCCTTTTCAGGACCACCAAAATAATGAATCAAAAGAGAAATCAAAAAATTCAAATATGTTTTATTTATTTTATTAATTAAATCATATGTGGATATGCACATGAATGAAAAGTTACATTATTATTATATGCCAACAAAATTACTTACTCTGTGGTTGTAAGTTAGGCAACTGATTTTATATACAAATATATACATACATATGTATCTATTTGTTATTGATAATAAAATTAAATTAACCATTAATGGCTGCTATCACATACAAGTACATGGCACACATCTCAAGCAAACTAATAAACATACATGTGTACATATGTATGTACGTATTTGCAAAGATTGAAAACTGTATTAATTTCTTTAAATACTTTTGGTCGTCCTGAAAAGGACGGTTGTTTTATGTTTGAATATGTGTGTTGTATGTACAAAGGAATATATTTATTTTTTAAGAAAATATTCGATTTAAGCCTTCTTTTCTGTTTTCTTGGGCAGAAGTACAGCCTGAATGTTAGGAAGCACACCACCCTGAGCAATGGTTACGCCAGAAAGCAATTTGTTTAACTCCTCATCGTTGCGGATGGCCAATTGTAGATGGCGAGGAATAATTCTAGTTTTCTTGTTGTCACGAGCAGCATTGCCAGCCAACTCAAGAACTTCAGCGGCCAAATATTCCATAACAGCAGCCAAATAAACCGGAGCACCGGCGCCAACACGTTCGGCATAATTTCCTTTGCGGAGTAAACGGTGAATACGCCCAACGGGAAACTGGAGGCCAGCGCGATTTGAACGCGACTTTGCCTTTCCCTTCACTTTGCCACCCTTACCACGACCAGACATTTTATTTGAATTTTTGTTTATTTCACACTGTTCACTGTTCACTGTTCACTGCTCACACACGAATGTTGATGTTGAGCTGGTCTTTTGCCATTTTATTTATACCTTTCCAACGGCACACACTCACTCAACTAGGGGTTGGTGCTCAATAATAATATTTATCCAGAAGACGATGCACAAAAAAAAAGTATAACTTCAGGCTCGTTGGACGAGCTCACTTCATTAAAAGTGAAAAGTGTTTTGTGAAATTGAAATTAGTGAAGCCAAAGTGAAATATGCCACCGAAAACTAGTGGTAAGGCAGCCAAGAAAGCTGGCAAGGCTCAAAAGAACATCACCAAGAATGACAAAAAAAAGAAGCGCAAGCGTAAGGAAAGTTATGCTATCTACATTTACAAAGTGTTAAAGCAGGTCCACCCAGACACTGGCATTTCGTCAAAAGCGATGAGCATAATGAACAGCTTTGTGAACGATATTTTCGAACGCATTGCTGCCGAGGCGTCCCGCTTGGCCCACTACAACAAGCGATCGACCATCACCAGTCGCGAAATCCAAACGGCTGTCCGTTTGCTTCTGCCCGGTGAGCTCGCCAAGCACGCTGTTAGTGAGGAACAAAGGCTGTCACCAAGTACACCAGCTCGAAATAAATGTCCCTATGGAACACACACGCTTCCTTCCAAAAAAGGCCCTTTTCAGGGCCACAAGTTTGTATTGAAACGAGTTAACATATTTTCAATATACATTGTTTTGTAGCAAGATGTAGCAATAAACTAATAGAAAAGATAAAATACAAAATTAATAAATTGCGTCTGCATTAATTTGCGTATTCGCTCATTAGTTCATTTAATAGATATGTATACAAACATGTATGTATGTATAAAAACTATCTGCATTAATGACAAGTTTCTATAATTTATTTAAAAATGTGAACATTTTTTTTTACCCTTTTGATATGAAATTGTAGCCCTGAGAAGGGCTGTGTTTAAATCAAATTTTAGACTTTCGTTTTCGATATCTAAAATTATAGCATTCTTACGATTGCATTTAAATATAAAATATTTACTTCTTGGTAGCCGTTGTCTTAGCTTTGGGTTTTTTGACGGTAGCGGGAGCAGCTGCCTTTTTGGTTGTCTTTTTTGGTTTAGCCGATGCAGCAGCAGCAACTGGTTTAGCTTTTGGCTTAGTTGAACTTGACTTGGCCTTCGATGCGGTTGGTTTCGCTTTTACAGTTCCTCTTTTCGTAGCATCCTTTACCTTTGCCTTTTCATTTTTCTTCTTCTCTGCTGTCTTTTTGGTAGCGACTGCCTTTTTGGCCTTTGGTTTCTTTTCAACGGAACCAAGTCCAGCACCGGCCGCCTTTTTGCTAATGACTGCTTTCTTTTTAGCTGCTGCCGATGGAGCCACTTTTTTGGGTTTGCTTTTCTTTTCCACAGAAGCAACTTTTGGCTTCGGATCCTTTTTGGCGGCAGCTGACAGTTTAAAAGAACCAGAGGCACCTTTTCCCTTTGTTTGGATCAGTTTGCCATTTCCAACAGCTGACTTTAAGTACCTCTTGATAAATGGTGCCAGTTTTTGGGCATCACACTTGTAAGTGGCACTAATATATTTCTTGATTGCCAGTAGTGAGGAACCACCACGTTCCTTTAAATTTTTAATCGAAGCGTCTACCATTTGCTGAGTTGGTGGATGGGATGGTGGAGCAGTCAATTTTTTGGCCTTTGTTGATGGCGTTGCCTTTTTGGCAGCCACCTTTTTCTCCACTGATGCTGCTGCTGGTGCTGATGGTACAGCCACGGGAGATGCTGATGCTGCTGCTACTGAATCAGACATTATGCACTTTACTCTCAAACGAAAATATCACCAAATACACTTTTTATAATATAAAGATTGTATAAAAATTGCGCTATGACAAACTCCTTCATTCGAATGAGAATCGAGGAGGAGAGCAGTGTGAACATGTATTTGCCATTGCACGATTAAATTGTGATAGTTTGGTTCAATAGTGCTCGTTTATTACCGCTTTTCACCCTTAATACCCACAATTTGATTTTAATTTCTATTTCACAATATTGATAATTGTTTTAGTGTTCGTTTGCCAAAGATTTTTTCTGTATAGTTTCATGTATTTCTTTTTAATAGTCAATCAAATATGAACTATGTGTAATAAAGAATGCAATTTATGCATGTAAGGCTACATAAAAATTAGAAAAAATCGAAGTTTAAACGAAATTATTTCTTCAAGATTAAATTCCAACAATTTGCTTTCGATATTATTGAAAAAATTATGTTTTAAGCTATTTTTTGATATTTATATACCATATCGAAATTGACTCTATACTGTGTAAAACGGGTATTTTTGATCTGCATGCAATATTAGTTTTTTGTATTGGAAAAGCAAATTTGTTTACTAAAAAGATGCCAAATATTATTATTTCTAAAGTTATATATCAATTACACAATTTTAATTAATAAGTTGTTTACCATAATAAACAGTTAACAGAAAAAATCATTTAACATTTAGATTACCAACATTTAAAAATGATTTGCCCTACCTAATATTTTTATGTATACCAATATTCGTATATTGAATACCTATGTTTATGTTACACCAAAATAATAAATGCTTAAGTTGTATTAATTATTCAAATACCTGCCAGCAATATCAATGTACATACATTTAATTAATTACACTTTAAATACTTTTTAACAATTTGCATTATTTTTTGTGACTTAACTTTTTTGTTTATTATGTAAAACAAACGTATGTTAAATGATGTATGTAATCCACACAGATGAATACATAAATGCCAGGCATCAATGAAATAAAGACAATTGATTAACAAAATAACATTATGGTTGTACATATATATTTGACTGATGTGCAATCACTTTTAAACTAATCACAAAATAAAACACAGGAAGTAAAAGAAATAAAGTTTAATTTTTACATAAAAAACTGAAAATTAAATATCTCAATATAACGATTAATAGTTTGTGGTCCTGAAAAGGACCGATTTGTATTAAATATGCGCTTTGCGTTCCAATTGTGTGTGCTACAATTTACAACTACCCAATTTAAGCACGCTCGCCACGAATGCGTCTGGCTAGTTGGATATCCTTTGGCATAATGGTCACTCGTTTGGCATGGATTGCACACAAGTTGGTATCTTCAAAGAGGCCAACTAGATAGGCTTCGCTAGCTTCCTGTAAAGCCATAACTGCGGAACTCTGAAAACGCAAGTCGGTCTTGAAATCCTGGGCAATTTCGCGCACCAAACGCTGGAATGGCAATTTGCGTATGAGCAGCTCTGTGCTCTTCTGATAACGACGGATTTCACGCAGGGCAACGGTACCGGGGCGGTAGCGATGAGGTTTTTTCACGCCACCGGTTGCTGGAGCGCTCTTACGTGCTGCTTTAGTAGCTAGCTGCTTTTCTGGGCGCCTTTCCACCAGTCGATTTACGCGCAGTTTGTTTAGTACGAGCCATTTTTCACTACAATTTTTTTTTGTTTTTTTATTTTTGTTTTCAATATTCACTCTTCACTGCTCACTGTTCAAAACACAATAAACCAGACGGCTCGTTTTGTGCCTGCTTTTATAGCAAAATTGGGGTAGGTTAGAAAGAGAAAGAGAAAACGAAAGAGAGAAAACATTAGCGTTCACTTTCTGACGAACCGGATGAGGGAGAAACAAGATATTTCTCACTCGCTCGTGTTTTTCGGATTTTTGGTATAAATAGAAGCGCTGGCAGCAGACACAGCATTAGTTTCTTTCTGACTCTGTGCAGTGCGTTAATAGTGAAAAGTGTAACATAAAAAATGACTGGCCGTGGCAAAGGTGGAAAAGGATTGGGAAAGGGCGGTGCTAAGCGTCATCGTAAAGTGTTGCGTGATAATATCCAGGGCATCACGAAACCCGCCATCCGCCGTTTGGCTCGTCGTGGCGGTGTCAAACGTATCTCTGGTCTAATCTATGAGGAAACTCGTGGTGTCCTGAAAGTATTTCTGGAAAATGTAATCCGTGATGCAGTCACCTACACCGAACATGCCAAAAGGAAGACTGTCACTGCCATGGATGTTGTGTACGCATTGAAGAGACAGGGCCGCACGTTTACGGCTTTGGCGGTTAAAAAATAATTACAAAACACAAGTGTAATAACTAAACCATGCCCTTAAAAAAATCGGTCCTTTTCAGGACCACCAAAATAATGAATCAAAAGAGAAATCAAAAAATTCAAATATGTTTTATTTATTTTATTAATTAAATCATATGTGGATATGCACATGAATGAAAAGTTACATTATTATTATATGCCAACAAAATTACTTACTCTGTGGTTGTAAGTTAGGCAACTGATTTTATATACAAATATATACATACATATGTATCTATTTGTTATTGATAATAAAATTAAATTAACCATTAATGGCTGCTATCACATACAAGTACATGGCACACATCTCAAGCAAACTAATAAACATACATGTGTACATATGTATGTACGTATTTGCAAAGATTGAAAACTGTATTAATTTCTTTAAATACTTTTGGTCGTCCTGAAAAGGACGGTTGTTTTATGTTTGAATATGTGTGTTGTATGTACAAAGGAATATATTTTTTTAAGAAAATATTCGATTTAAGCCTTCTTTTCTGTTTTCTTGGGCAGAAGTACAGCCTGAATGTTAGGAAGCACACCACCCTGAGCAATGGTTACGCCAGAAAGCAATTTGTTTAACTCCTCATCGTTGCGGATGGCCAATTGTAGATGGCGAGGAATAATTCTAGTTTTCTTGTTGTCACGAGCAGCATTGCCAGCCAACTCAAGAACTTCAGCGGCCAAATATTCCATAACAGCAGCCAAATAAACCGGAGCACCGGCGCCAACACGTTCGGCATAATTTCCTTTGCGGAGTAAACGGTGAATACGCCCAACGGGAAACTGGAGGCCAGCGCGATTTGAACGCGACTTTGCCTTTCCCTTCACTTTGCCACCCTTACCACGACCAGACATTTTATTTGAATTTTTGTTTATTTCACACTGTTCACTGTTCACTGTTCACACTGCTCACACACGAATGTTGATGTTGAGCTGGTCTTTTGCCATTTTATTTATACCTTTTCCAACGGCACACTCACTCAACTAGGGGTTGGTGCTCAATAATAATATTTATCCAGAAGACGATGCACAAAAAAAAAAAGTATAACTTCAGGCTCGTTGGACGAGCTCACTTCATTAAAAGTGAAAAGTGTTTTGTGAAATTGAAATTAGTGAAGCCAAAGTGAAATATGCCACCGAAAACTAGTGGTAAGGCAGCCAAGAAAGCTGGCAAGGCTCAAAAGAACATCACCAAGAATGACAAAAAAAAGAAGCGCAAGCGTAAGGAAAGTTATGCTATCTACATTTACAAAGTGTTAAAGCAGGTCCACCCAGACACTGGCATTTCGTCAAAAGCGATGAGCATAATGAACAGCTTTGTGAACGATATTTTCGAACGCATTGCTGCCGAGGCGTCCCGCTTGGCCCACTACAACAAGCGATCGACCATCACCAGTCGCGAAATCCAAACGGCTGTCCGTTTGCTTCTGCCCGGTGAGCTCGCCAAGCACGCTGTTAGTGAGGGAACAAAGGCTGTCACCAAGTACACCAGCTCGAAATAAATGTCCCTATGGAACACACACGCTTCCTTCCAAAAAAGGCCCTTTTCAGGGCCACAAGTTTGTATTGAAACGAGTTAACATATTTTCAATATACATTGTTTTGTAGCAAGATGTAGCAATAAACTAATAGAAAAGATAAAATACAAAATTAATAAATTGCGTCTGCATTAATTTGCGTATTCGCTCATTAGTTCATTTAATAGATATGTATACAAACATGTATGTATGTATAAAAACTATCTGCATTAATGACAAGTTTCTATAATTTATTTAAAAATGTGAACATTTTTTTTTTTACCCTTTTGATATGAAATTGTAGCCCTGAGAAGGGCTGTGTTTAAATCAAATTTTAGACTTTCGTTTTCGATATCTAAAATTATAGCATTCTTACGATTGCATTTAAATATAAAATATTTACTTCTTGGTAGCCGTTGTCTTAGCTTTGGGTTTTTTGACGGTAGCGGGAGCAGCTGCCTTTTTGGTTGTCTTTTTTGGTTTAGCCGATGCAGCAGCAGCAACTGGTTTAGCTTTTGGCTTAGTTGAACTTGACTTGGCCTTCGATGCGGTTGGTTTCGCTTTTACAGTTCCTCTTTTCGTAGCATCCTTTACCTTTGCCTTTTCATTTTTCTTCTTCTCTGCTGTCTTTTTGGTAGCGACTGCCTTTTTGGCCTTTGGTTTCTTTTCAACGGAACCAAGTCCAGCACCGGCCGCCTTTTTGCTAATGACTGCTTTCTTTTTAGCTGCTGCCGATGGAGCCACTTTTTTGGGTTTGCTTTTCTTTTCCACAGAAGCAACTTTTGGCTTCGGATCCTTTTTGGCGGCAGCTGACAGTTTAAAAGAACCAGAGGCACCTTTTCCCTTTGTTTGGATCAGTTTGCCATTTCCAACAGCTGACTTTAAGTACCTCTTGATAAATGGTGCCAGTTTTTGGGCATCACACTTGTAAGTGGCACTAATATATTTCTTGATTGCCAGTAGTGAGGAACCACCACGTTCCTTTAAATTTTTAATCGAAGCGTCTACCATTTGCTGAGTTGGTGGATGGGATGGTGGAGCAGTCAATTTTTTGGCCTTTGTTGATGGCGTTGCCTTTTTGGCAGCCACCTTTTTCTCCACTGATGCTGCTGCTGGTGCTGATGGTACAGCCACGGGAGATGCTGATGCTGCTGCTACTGAATCAGACATTATGCACTTTACTCTCAAACGAAAATATCACCAAATACACTTTTTATAATATAAAGATTGTATAAAAATTGCGCTATGACAAACTCCTTCATTCGAATGAGAATCGAGGAGGAGAGCAGTGTGAACATGTATTTGCCATTGCACGATTAAATTGTGATAGTTTGGTTCAATAGTGCTCGTTTATTACCGCTTTTCACCCTTAATACCCACAATTTGATTTTAATTTCTATTTCACAATATTGATAATTGTTTTAGTGTTCGTTTGCCAAAGATTTTTTCTGTATAGTTTCATGTATTTCTTTTTAATAGTCAATCAAATATGAACTATGTGTAATAAAGAATGCAATTTATGCATGTAAGGCTACATAAAAATTAGAAAAAATCGAAGTTTAAACGAAATTATTTCTTCAAGATTAAATTCCAACAATTTGCTTTCGATATTATTGAAAAAATTATGTTTTAAGCTATTTTTTGATATTTATATACCATATCGAAATTGACTCTATACTGTGTAAAACGGGTATTTTTGATCTGCATGCAATATTAGTTTTTTGTATTGGAAAAGCAAATTTGTTTACTAAAAAGATGCCAAATATTATTATTTCTAAAGTTATATATCAATTACACAATTTTAATTAATAAGTTGTTTACCATAATAAACAGTTAACAGAAAAAATCATTTAACATTTAGATTACCAACATTTAAAAATGATTTGCCCTACCTAATATTTTTATGTATACCAATATTCGTATATTGAATACCTATGTTTATGTTACACACAAAATAATAAATGCTTAAGTTGTATTAATTATTCAAATACCTGCCAGCAATATCAATGTACATACATTTAATTAATTACACTTTAAATACTTTTTAACAATTTGCATTATTTTTTGTGACTTAACTTTTTTGTTTATTATGTAAAACAAACGTATGTTAAATGATGTATGTAATCCACACAGATTAATACATAAATGCCAGGCATCAATGAAATAAAGACAATTGATTAACAAAATAACATTATGGTTGTACATATATATTTGACTGATGTGCAATCACTTTTAAACTAATCACAAAATAAAACACAGGAAGTAAAAGAAATAAAGTTTAATTTTTACATAAAAAACTGAAAATTAAATATCTCAATATAACGATTAATAGTTTGTGGTCCTGAAAAGGACCGATTTGTATTAAATATGCGCTTTGCGTTCCAATTGTGTGTGCTACAATTTACAACTACCCAATTTAAGCACGCTCGCCACGAATGCGTCTGGCTAGTTGGATATCCTTTGGCATAATGGTCACTCGTTTGGCATGGATTGCACACAAGTTGGTATCTTCAAAGAGGCCAACTAGATAGGCTTCGCTAGCTTCCTGTAAAGCCATAACTGCGGAACTCTGAAAACGCAAGTCGGTCTTGAAATCCTGGGCAATTTCGCGCACCAAACGCTGGAATGGCAATTTGCGTATGAGCAGCTCTGTGCTCTTCTGATAACGACGGATTTCACGCAGGGCAACGGTACCGGGGCGGTAGCGATGAGGTTTTTTCACGCCACCGGTTGCTGGAGCGCTCTTACGTGCTGCTTTAGTAGCTAGCTGCTTTCTGGGCGCCTTTCCACCAGTCGATTTACGCGCAGTTTGTTTAGTACGAGCCATTTTTCACTACAATTTTTTTTGTTTTTTATTTTTGTTTTCAATATTCACTCTTCACTACTCACTGTTCAAAACACAATAAACCAGACGGCTCGTTTTGTGCCTGCTTTTATAGCAAAATTGGGGTAGGTTAGAAAGAGAAAGAGAAAACGAAAGAGAGAAAACATTAGCGTTCACTTTCTGACGAACCGGATGAGGGAGAAACAAGATATTTCTCACTCGCTCGTGTTTTTCGGATTTTTGGTATAAATAGAAGCGCTGGCAGCAGACACAGCATTAGTTTCTTTCTGACTCTGTGCAGTGCGTTAATAGTGAAAAGTGTAACATAAAAAATGACTGGCCGTGGCAAAGGTGGAAAAGGATTGGGAAAGGGCGGTGCTAAGCGTCATCGTAAAGTGTTGCGTGATAATATCCAGGGCATCACGAAACCCGCCATCCGCCGTTTGGCTCGTCGTGGCGGTGTCAAACGTATCTCTGGTCTAATCTATGAGGAAACTCGTGGGTGTCCTGAAAGTATTTCTGGAAAATGTAATCCGTGATGCAGTCACCTACACCGAACATGCCAAAAGGAAGACTGTCACTGCCATGGATGTTGTGTACGCATTGAAGAGACAGGGCCGCACGCTTTACGGCTTTGGCGGTTAAAAAATAATTACAAAACACAAGTGTAATAACTAAACCATGCCCTTAAAAAAATCGGTCCTTTTCAGGACCACCAAAATAATGAATCAAAAGAGAAATCAAAAAAATTCAAATATGTTTTTATTTATTTTATTAATTAAATCATATGTGGATATGCACATGAATGAAAAGTTACATTATTATTATATGCCAACAAAATTACTTACTCTGTGGTTGTAAGTTAGGCAACTGATTTTATATACAAAATATATACATACATATGTATCTATTTGTTATTGATAATAAAATTAAATTAACCATTAATGGCTGCTATCACATACAAGTACATGGCACACATCTCAAGCAAACTAATAAACATACATGTGTACATATGTATGTACGTATTTGCAAAGATTGAAAACTGTATTAATTTCTTTAATACTTTTGGTCGTCCTGAAAAGGACGGTTGTTTTTTTATGTTTGAATATGTGTGTTGTATGTACAA
>JANFPS010000132.1:0-33782 GCA_024703675.1 Drosophila nebulosa | reverse complement strand
AATGAAACATTGCTTTTTTAAATCGTCTTTTGAATGACAAAAGTAAGTAAACTGGAGCGCTATAACTGAAACATTTTTTTTTTAAATCGTCCCAATTTTGGCCCAAAGTAAGAGCAGGGAAAATTTGAGAATACAAATTTTTTAAAAATTCCGATTTTCTCGAAAAGTAGGGTAAAAATGATTTTCTGGGTTTGAATGACAAAAGTAAGAAAAAACTGGATGCGCTACTAACTGAAGCTTTGCTTTTTTAAAATCGTCCAATTTTGGCAAAGTTAGAGAGGGAAAAAGTTGAGAATACTGAATTTTTAAAAATTCACGATTATCTCGAAAAGTGGGTTAAAAGAGTTTTCGGGTTTTGAATAACAAACGTAAAGGAACTGTATGAGTACTAACTAAAACAGCTTTTTTAAATGCCCCAATATTGGCAAAGTTAGAGCCGGAAAAGTGAGAAAACTGAATTTTAAAAAATTCACGTTTTTCTCGAAAAGGGGTTTCAAAATGATTTTTGGGTTTGAATGAAAAAAAGTAAGTAAACTGGGTGCGTACTAACTAAAACATTATTTTTTTAAATCGTCCCAATATTGGCCAAAGTTAGGCACAAAAAAGTTAGAATACAAATTTTAAAAATTCCGTTTTTCTAAAAAGGGGTTCAAAATGAGTAATCTGGTTTTGAATGACAAATGTAAGTAAACGGATGCGCTACTAACTAAAACTTTGCTTTTTTAAATCGTCCCAAATTGGAAAGTTAGAGCACAAAAAAAATTTGAGAATACTAAATTTTTTACATATTCAGATACTCCTGAGTTTGAATGACATAAGAAAGTACACTGGATGCGCTACTAACTGAAACATTGTTTTTTTAAATCGTCCCAATTTTGGCAAAGTTGAGACAAAAAAAGTGAGAAATGAATTTTTACAAATTAAAAAAGTAAGAAAAATGGATGCGCAAAATAACGAAACATTTTTTTTTAAATCGTCCTAAATTGGCAAAGTTAAGCAGGAAAAGTTGAAAAAAACGAATTTTTACTATTCACGTTTTTCTCTGATTTTGAAGCATAAGTAAGTAAATGGAGCGCTACTAACTGAAGCATTGCTTTTTTAAATCGCCCCAATTTTGGCCCAAAGTTAGAGCACAAAAAAGTTGAGAATACGAATTTTTTTAATATTCACGATACTCTCTGAGTTTGAATGAAAAAAGTAAGTACATGGAGCGTACTAACTAAAACTTTGCTTTTTAAATCGTCCCATTTTTGGCAAAGTTAGAGCACAAAAAAGTTGAGAAAAACGAATTTTAAAAATTAAAAAAAAGTAAGAAAAACGGATGCGTACTAATAAAAACATTGCTTTTTAAATGTCAATATGGAAAATTTTAGAGCAGGGAAAATTTTTTTTTTAAATGAATTTTTTACAAATTCACGATTTTCTCGAAAAGTGGGTTCCAAAATGAGTTTTCGGGTTTGAATGACAAAGTAAGTAAACTGGGCGCTACTAACTGAAACATTGCTTTTTTAAATCGTCGTTTGAATGACAAAAGTAAGTAAACTGGATGCGCTACTAACTGAAACATTGCTTTTTTAAATCGTCCCAATATTGGCAAAGTAAGAGCACGGAAAAGTGAGAATACGAATTTTTACAAATTCACGATTTTCTCGAAAAGTAGGGTAAAAATGAGTTTTCTAGGTTTGAATGACAAAAGTAAGTAAACTGGATGCGCTACTAACTGAAGCATTGCTTTTTTAAATCGTCCCAATATTGCGAAAGTTAGAGCACGGAAAAGTTGAAAATACTGAATTTTTACAAATCACGATTTTCTCGAAAAAGTGGGTTCAAAATGAGTTTCTAGGTTGAAAACAAAACGTAAAGGAACTGTATGAGCTACTAACTAAAACATTGCTTTTTTAAATCGTCCCAATATTGGCAAAGTTAGAGCACGGAAAAGTTGAGAAAACTGAATTTTTACAAAATCACGATTTTCTCGAAAAGTAGGGTTAAAAATGAGTTTTCTAGGTTTGAATGACAAAAGTAAGTAAATGGATGAGCTACTAACTGAGACATTGCTTTTTAAATCGTCCCAATATTGGCAAAGTTAGAGCACGAAAAGTTGAGAATACTGAATTTTTACAAATTCACGATTTTCTCGAAAAGTGGGTTCAAAATGATGTTTTCTAGGTTTTGAATACACAAACGTAAAGGAAACTGTATGAGATACTAACTAAAACATTGCCTTTTTTAAATCGTCCCAATATGGCAAAGTTAGAGCACGGAAAAGTTGAGAAAACTGAATTTTACAAATTCACGATTTCTCGAAAAGTGGGGTCAAAAATGAGTTTTCTGGGTTTTGAATGACAAAGTAGTAAACTGTGGTGCGCACTAACTAAAACATTACTTTTTTAAAAATCGTCCCATATTGGCAAGTAGAGCACAAAAAAGTTGAGATATACTGAATTTTTACAAATTCCACGATTCTCGAAAAGTGGGTTCAAACTGAGTAATTAGGTTTTGAATGACAAGTGTAAGTAAACTGGATGCGCTACGTAACTGAAACATTGCTTTTTTTAAATCGTCCAAATTGGCAAAGTTAGAGCACGGAAAAGTGAGATCCTGAATTTTTTACATATTCACCGATTTTCTCTGGTTGAATGACATAAGTAAGTAAACTGGATGCGCTACTAGCGAAGCATTACTTTTTATAAATCGTACCATATTGGCAAAGTTAGAGCACGAAAAGTTGAGAATACTAATTTTTACATATTCACGATATTCTCTGAGTTTGAATGACATAAGTACGTACACTGGTGCGCCTACTACTGAAACATTGCTTTTTTAAATCGTCCCAATATTGGCAAAGTTTAGAGCACGAAAAAGTTGAGACAAACGAATTTTTACAAACTTTACAAAAGTAAGTAAACTGGATGCGCTACTAACATGAAACATTGCATTTTTTAAATCGTCCCAATATTAGGCCAAAGTTAGGCCACGGAAAAGTTGAGAAAACCGAATTTTACAAATCTCCACGATTTTCTCGAAAAGTGGGTTCAAAATGAGTTTTCTGGGTTTGAATGACAAAAGTAAGTAAACTGGGTGCGCTACTAACTAAAACATTACTTTTTTAAATCGTCCCAATATTGGCAAAGTTAGAGCACAAAAAAGTTGAGGAATCACTGATTTTTTACAACTTCACGATTTTTCTGCGAAAGTGGGGTTCAAAATGAGTAATCTAGGTTTGAATGACAAGTAGTAAAACTGGATGCGCTACTAACTGAAACCATCGCTTTTTTAAATCGTCCCAATATTGGCAAAGTTAGAGCACGGAAAAGTGAGAATACTGAATTTTTACATATTCACGAATTTTTCTCTGAGTTGGAATGACCTAAGTAAGTAAATGGATGGCGCTACTAACTGAAACATTACTTTTTAAAAATCGTCCCAATATTGGCCAAAAGTAGAGCACGAAAAAAGTTGAGAAAAACGAATTTTTACAAATTACAAAAAGTAAGTAAAGCTGATGCGTTACTAACTGAAACACATTGCTTTTTTAATCGTCCCAATATTGCAAAGTTAGAGCACGGAAAAGGGGAGACAACCTACAAATAACTTTACATAAAAGACCTGAATTTTTACAAATTCACGATTTTTTTTCGAAAATGTGTTCAAATGAGTTTTCTGGGTTTGAAGGAACAAAGTAAGTAAAATGGGTGAGGTACTAACTGAAACAGTGTTTTTAAATCCTCCCAATATTGGCAAAGCTTAGAGCTGGGAAAGTTGAGATAACTGATTTTTTACAAATTCCGATTTTTTTTTTTTTTTTCCGAAAAGTGGGTTCAAAAATGAGTTTTTCTGAGTTTGAAGACAAAAGTTAAGTAAAATGGATGAGTACTAACGAAACATTGCTTTTTTAAATTCGTCCCAATATGCAAAGTTAGAGCATGGAAAAGTGAGAAAACTGAATTTTACAAATTCAGATTTCTCGAAAAGTGGTTCAAAATGAAGGTTTTCTATGTTTGAATGACAAAGTAAGCTAAACTGGATGCGCTACTAACTGAAACATTGCCTTTTTAAAAATTCGTTTTTTTTTTTTGTTTTTTTTTTTTTTTTTTTTTCCTTTTTTTTTTTTTTTTTTTTTTTCGTTTTGTTTTTTTGTTTTTTTTTTTTTTTTTTTTCGCCCCGGTTTCGGTTTTCTGCCCGGCGTTTTTTTTTTTTTTTTTGTTTTTCTTTTGTTCGGATTTAAAAAAGCAATGTTTCAGTAGTAGCGCAGTCCAGTTTACTTTACTTTTGTTCATTCAAACATAGAAAACTCATTTTGAACCCACTTTTCGAGAAACAAATCGTGATGAATTTGTAAAATTCAGTTTCTCACTTTCCATGCTCTAACTTTGCAAATATGGGACGATTTAAAAAGCAATGTTTTCAGTTACGTAGCTCATCCAGTTACTTACGTTTTGTCATTCAAAACTCAGAAACTTCATTTTGAACCACTTTTCGAAAAAATCGTGTGAATTTGGTAAAAAATCAGTTATCTCAACTTTTTCCAAAGCTCTAACTTTGCCAATATTGGGAGGAGGATTTAAAAAAAACAATGTTTCAGTTAGCTACCTCATACAGTTTACTTTGTTTTTACATTTGTCATTCAAACCAGAAAACTCATTTGACCCAACTTTTCGAAAAAAAAAAAATCGTGAATTTGGAAAAAATTCAGTGGTCTCACCTTTTCCGTGCTCTAACTGTGCAATATTGGGACGATTTAAAAAAGCAAGTGGCAGTAGTAGGCGCCATCCAGCTTACTTACTTTTGTCAATTTGTAAAAATTCAGCTTTTCTCACCTTTTCGTGATCTAACTTGCCATATTGGGCCGATTAAAAAAGTTAATGTTTCAGTTAGTAGCGCATCAGTTTATCTTACTTAGTCCATTCAAACTCAGAGAAAATCGTGAATATGTAAAAATTCAGTATTCTCAACTTTTCCGTGCTCTAACTTGCCAATTTGGGACGATTTTAAAAAAGCAATGTTTCAGTTAGTAGCGCATCCAGTTATGTTACTTCCACTTGTCATTCAAACCTAGATTACTCATTTTGAACCCACTTTTCGAGAAAATCGTGAATTTGTAAAAAATCAGTATTCTCAACTTTTTTGTGCTCTAACTTTGCCAATATTGGGACGATTTAAAAAAGTAATGTTTTAGTTAGTAGCGCACCCAGTTTTACTTACCTTTGTCATTCAAACCAGACAAATCATTTTGAACCCACTTTTCGAGAAAATCGTGATTTGTAAAAAATTCCAGTTTTCTCAACTTGTCCGTGCTCTACTTTGCCAACTGGACGAATTTAAAAAAGCAATGTTTCAGTTAGAGAGCGCATCAGTTTTACTTACTTTTGTTAAAAATTTGTAAAAATTCCGTTTTCTCAACTTTTTCGTGCCTAACTGTGCCAATATTGGGACGATTAAAAAAGCAATTGTTCAGTTAGTAGCGCCATCAGTGTACTTACTTATGTCATTTCAAACTCAGAGCATATCGTGGCAATATGTAAAAATTCTAGTATTCTAACTTTTTCGTGCTTAACTTGCCCAATATTGGGACGATTTAAAAAAGGAATGCTTCAGCTAGTAGCGCTCCAGTTACGTACTTATGTCATTCAACTCAGAGAAAAATCGTGAATATGTAAAAATTCAGTATTCTCAACTTTTCCGTGCTCTAACTTTGCCAATATTGGACGATTAAAAAAAGCAATGTTTCAGTTAGTAGCGCATCCAGTTTACTTACACTTGTCATTCAAACCTAGATTACTCATTTTGAACCCACTTTTCGAGAAAATCGTGAATTTGTAAAATTCAGTATTTCTCAACTTTTTGTGCTCTAACTTTGCAATATTGGGACGATTTAAAAAAGTAATTGTTTTAGTTAGTAGCGCACCCAGTTACTTACTTTTGTCATTCAAACCCAGAAAAACTCATTTTGAACCCACTTTTCGAGAAAATCGTGGGAATTGTAAAAATTAAGTTTTTCAACTTTCCGTGCTCTAAAACTTGCCAATATTGGGACGATTTAAAAAAGCAAGTTCTAGTTAGTCGTCATACAGTCCTTTACGTTTTGTTATTTCAAACCTAGAAAAAACTCATTTTCGAACCCACTTTTCGAGAAAATCGTGAATTTGTAAAAATTCAGTATCTCAACTTTTCCGGCTCCTAAACTTGCCAAGATTGGGAAGATTTTAAAAAAAGCAATGCTTCAGTTCGTAGCGCCATCCCAGCGCTTTTACTTACTTTTCATTCAAAACCTAGAAAAACTCATTTTACCCTATTTTCGAGAAAATCGTGAATTGTAAAAATTCAGTTTTCTTTCAACTTTTACCGTGCTCTAACTTTGCCAATATTGGGAACGATTTAAAAAAGCAATGGTTTAGTTAGTAGCTCATACAGTTACTTTCACGTTGTTATTCAAACCTAGAAAACTCATTTGAACCCACTTTTCGGAGAAAATCGGAATTTGTACAAAAGTCAGTATTCTCACTTTTCCGGTGCTCTAACTTTGCCAATATTGGGACGATTTAAAAAAGCAATGATTCAGTTAGTAAGCGCATCCAAGTTTACTACTTTTGTCATTCAAACCTAGAAAACTCATTTTTACACCTACGTTTCGAGAAAATCGTGAATTTGTAAAAATTCGGTATTCTCAACTTTTCGTGCTCTTACTTTGCCAACATTGCGATGATTAGAAAAAGCAATGTATCAGTTAGTAGCGCATACAGTTTACTCCTTTTGTCATTCAAACGACGATTTAAAAAAGCAATGTTCAGTTAGTAGCGCACACAAGTTTACTTACTTTGTCATTTCAAACCCAGAAAACTCATTTTGAACCCACTATTTCGAGAAAATCGTGATTTGTAAAAATTCAGTTTTCTCAAAACTTTTCCCTGGGCTCTAACTTTGCCAATATTAGGACGATTTAAAAAAGCAATGTTTCAGTTAGTAGCGCATCCCGTTTACTTACTTTGGTAATTTGTAAAAACACAATTCAGTTTTTCAACTTTTTCGTGCTCCTAACTTTTGCGGCCAATTTGGGCCTTGCATTTAAAAAAAACACAATGTTTCAGTTACAGTAGGCGCAAACTCCAGTGAAACTAACTTATGTCATTCAAACTCAGAGAGTATCGTGAATATGTAAAAATCAGTATTCTCAACTTTTTCGTGCTCTAACTTTGCCAATATGGGGACCGATTTAAAAAAGCAAATGCTCAGTTAGTCGCGCATCCAGGTTTACTTAGTTATGCATTCAAACTCAGAGAACGAAACAATCGTGAAGATGTAAAAATTTCAGTGTTCTAAACTTTTCCGTGCTCTAACGTTGCCATAGTAGGACGATTTAAAAAGCAATGTTTCAGTTAGTAGCGCCTCCAGTTTACTTACTTTTGTAATTTGTAAAAAGTCAGTTTCTCAACTTTTTCGTGCTCTAACTTTGCCATATTGGGAACGATTTAAAAAAGCAATGTTTCAGTAGTAGCTAATTCCGGTGCTGTACTTACTTATGTCCATTCAAACTCAGGAGAGTATCCGTGAATATGTAAAAAATTCATATTCGTCAACTTTTTCGTGCTCTCAACTTTGCCAATATTGGCGATTTCAAAAAGCAATGTTTCAGTTAGTTAAGCGCATCCAGTTTACTTACATTGTCATTCAAACCTTCAATTACTCATTTTGAACCCACTTTCGAGAAAAATCGTGATTCTGTAAAAATTGGGTATTCTAAACTTTTTTGTGCTCTAACTTTGCCAATATTGGACGATTTAAAAAAGTAGTGTTTTAGTTAGTAGCGCCACCCAGTTACTTACTTTTGTCATTCAAACCCAGAAAACTCGATATTGTGAAACCACTATTCGAGAAAATCGTGATTTGTAAAAAATTCAGTTTTTCTCACACTTTTCCTGCTCTAACTTTGCCAATATGGGGACGATGTAAAAAAGCAATTTTTAGTTAGTAGCGCATACAGTCCTTTACGTTGGTATTCAAACCTAGAAAACCATTCTGAAACCCACTTTTCGAGTAATCGTGAATTTGTAAAAAATTCAGTATTCTCAAATTTTCCGTGTTTAACCTTTGCCAAATTGGGACCGATTTAAAAAAGCAATTGCTTCAGTTAGTAGCGCATCCACGTTTACTTACTTTTGTCAGTTCAAACCTAGAAACAACTCATTTTTACCCTACTTTTCGACGAAAAAATCGTGAATTTGTAAAAATCAGTATTCTAACTTTCCGTGCTCCTTACTTGCAATATTGGGACGATTTAAAAAAGCAAGTGTTTCAGTTAGTAGCGCACCAGTTTAACTTACTTTTGCATTCAAAAGGACGATTTAAAAAAGCAATGTTCAGTTAGTAGAGCTCATCCAGTTTACTTACATTGGTCATTAAAACACAGAAAACTAATTTTGAAACCCACTTTTTCGAGAAAATCGTGAATTTGTAAAAATTTCAGTTCTATCACCTTTTCAGTGCTCTAACTTTGCAATATTGGGACGACCCCTTAAAAAAGCAATGTCTCAGTTAGTAGCTCATCAGTTACTTATGTTGTCATTCAAAACCTAAGAAAACTCATTTTACCTACTTTTCGAAGAAAATGCGCTGAATTGGAAAAATTCAGGTATTCTCACTTTTCCGTGCTCTAACTTTTCCAAGTATGGACGATTTAAAAAAAGCAATGTTTCAGGTTAGTAGCGCATCAAGCTACTACTTTACTAATTTGTAAAAATCAGTATTCTTAATTTTCCCGATGCTCTACTTTGCCAATAATGGGACGATTTAATAAAAAATAATGTTTCAGTATAGTAGCGCATCCAGTTTACTTACTTTTGTCATTCAAACCCAGAATAGAAAACTCATTTTGAACCCACTCTTGGGGAAAATCGTGAATTTGTAAAAAATTTTCTCACTTTTCCCGTGCTTTACCTTTGGAAATTTTGGGACGATTTTTACAAGCAACGTTTCAGTTAGTAGCGCATCCGTTTACTTACTTTGTGTATTTCAAACCTAGAAAATCATTTTAACCTACTTTTCGAGGAAAATCGTGAATTTGTGAAAAATTCAGTTTTTCTAAAACAACTTTTCCGTGCTCTAACTTTGCCAATATTAGGAGGATTTAAAAAAACAATGTTTCAGTTAGTAGCGCATACAGTTTACTTACTTTTGTCATTCAAACGGTAGACAATCATTTTGAACCCACTTTTCGAGAAAATCGTAAGTTGTATAAATTCAAGTTTTTCTCAACTTTTCCATGCTCTAACTTTGCCAATATTGGGACGATTAAAAAGCAATGTTTTCAGTTAGTAGCTCACATCCAGTTTACTTACTTTTGTCATTCAAACTCAGAAAGACAAAATCATTTTGAACCCACTTTTCGAGAAAATCGTGAATTGTAAAAATTCAGTTTTGCTCAACTTTTCCGTGCTCTAATTTTGCCACAATATTGGGACGCGATTTAAAAAAAGCAAGTTTCATTTAGTAGCTCATCCAGTGTACTTACATTGTCATTCAAAACCCAGAAAGAAAACTCATTTTGAACCCAATTTTCGAAACAACTAGTGAATTTGTAAAAAATTCACGTTTGTCGCACCTTTCCCGTGTCTAACTTTGCCAATATTGAGACGATTTAAAAAAGCAATGTTTCATTAGTAGCGCTTCCCGTTTACTTACTTTGTCATCAAACCTAGAAAAAACTCATTTTGAACCCACTTTTCGAGAAAATCGTTGAAATTTGTAAAAATTCAAGTTTTCTCCCTTTACGTGCCGTGCTCTAACTTGCCAATAATGGGGAACGATTTAAAAAAAGGCAATGTTTATCAGTAGTAGCCTCATACAGTTCACTCATTAGTCATTCAACCTAGAAACCTTACTTACTTTGTATTCAAAACCCAGAAAGAAAATCATTTTGAACCCACTTTTCACGAAAAAAAATCGTGAATTTGTAAAAATTCAGTTGTCTCACCCTTTCCGTGCTCTACTTTGCAATATTGGGCGATTTAAAAAAGCAATGTCTTCAGTTCAGTAGGCGCATCCAGCTTACTTACTTTTGTAATTGTAAAAATTATTTTTCTAACTTTTTCGTGCTCTAACTTTGCCAATATTGGGACGATTTAAAAAAGCACGTTTCAGTTAGTAGCGCACCAGTGTAACTACTTATGGTCATTAAAACTCAGAGAAGAAAATCAGTGGAATATGTAAAAATTCAGTTTTCTCAAACTTTCCGTGCTCTAAACTTTGCCATATTTGGGACGATTTAAAAAAGTAATGTTTCAGTTATAGTAGCGCACCAGTTACTTACTTTTGTCATTCAAACCCAGAAAACTAATTTTGAACACTTTTCGGAAAATCGTGAATTTGTAAAAATTAAAGTGTTTCTCAACTTTTCCGTGCTCTAACTTTGCCAATATTGGGGACGATTTGTTAAAAAGGCAATGTTTCAGTTAGTAGCTCATACAGTCACTTACATTAGTCATTCACAACTAGAACCACTTACTGTATGTCATTCAAACCCAGAAAACTCATTTTGAACCCACTTTTCGAAAAAATCGTTGGAATTGTAAAAATTCATTGTTCTCACCTTTTCCGTGCTTAACTTTGCCAATATTGACGATTAAAAAAGCAATGTTTCAGTTTAGTAGCGCATCCAGCTTCTTACTTTTGTAATTATTGAAAATTAGTTTTCTCAACTTTTTTCGTGCTCTAACTTTGCCAATATTGGGACGATTTAAAAACAATGGTGTTCCGTAGTAGCCGTAATCCATTGTACTTACTTATGTCATTCAAACTCAGAAGAAAATCGTGAATATGTAAAAATTCAGGTTTCTCAACTTTTCCGTGCTCTATCACTCTTGAGCTACAATCTCTTGAATCTCTCCTACATACCTGCTCCTCCGTTCGTTGACGTGCAACATCCTGTGCCTCGCCATTACGCGACAAGAGAATCGAGAAGGAAAGGTGAGTGAGAAAACTGAATCTCTTTACATATCTCGACGATTTTCTCTGAGTTTTGAATGACATAAGCTAAGTACACTGGATGCGCTACTACTGAAAACATTGCTTTTTTAAATCGTCCCAATATGGCAAAGTAGAGCACGAAAAAGTTGAGAAAACTGAATTTTACAAATTACAAAGTAAGTATGCTGGATGCGCTACTAACTGAAAACATGCTTTTTAAAATCGTCCCAATATTGGCAAAGTTAGAGCACGGAAAAGGGGTTGGCTTGCTGAGACAAACTGAATTTTACAGATCAGATTTTTTCGAAAAGGGGTGGGTTCAAAATGAGTTTCTGGGTTTGAATGTACATAAGTAATTAAGGTCTAGGTTTGAATGACTAATGCTAAGTGAAACTGTATGAGCTACTAACTGAAACATTGCTTTTTTAAATCGTCCAATATTGGCAAAGTTCAGGAGCACGGGAAAAGTTGAGAAAACACTGAATTTTTACAAAATTCACGATTTTCTCGAACAAGTGGGTTCAAAATTAGTTTTCTGGGTTTGAATGACAAAAGTAAGTAAAAAACTGGGTGCGCTACTACTGAAACATTACTTTTTTAAATAGTCCAATATGGGCAAAGTTAGAGCACGGAAAAGTTGAGAAAACTGAATTTTACATATTCACGTTTTCTCTGAGTTTGATGACATAAGTAAGTACACTGGATGCGCTACTAAAGAAAACATTGCTTTTTTAAATCGTCCCAATATTGCAAAGTAGAGCACGAAAAAGTTGAGGAAACTGATTTTTACAAATTACAAAAAGTAAGTAAAGCTTGGATGCGCTACTAACGTGAAAACATTGCTTTTTTAAATCGTCCCAATATTGGCAAGTTAGAGCACGGAAAAAGGGAGACAACTGAATTTTACACAATTCACGATTTTTCGAAAAAGTGGGTTCAAAATGAGTTTTCTGGGTTTGACATGACAAAAGTAAGTAAGGTTCTAGGTGTTGGAATGACTAATGTAAGTGAACTGTAGAGCTATAACTGAAACATTGCTTTTTAAATCGTCCCATTATTGGCAAAGTTAGAGCACGGAAAAGTGAGAAAACGAATTGTTTACAAATTTCGATTTTCTCGAAAAGTGGGTTCAAATGAGTTTTCTTAGTTTGAATGACAAAAGTAAGTAAACGCGGAAGCGATACTAACTGAAACATTGCTTTTTTAATCGTCTCAATATTGGCAAAGTTAGAGCACGGAAAGGTGAGACAACTGAATTTTTAACAAATTCACGAGATTTTTCGAAAATTGGGTTCAAAATTGAGTTTCTGGGTTGAATGACAAATGTAAGTAAACTGGATGAGTACTAAATGAACATTGCTTGTTTTAAATCGTCCCAATATTGGCAAAATTAGGAGCACGGAAAAGTATGAGAAACTGAATTTTTACAAATTCACAGATTTTCTCGAAAGTGGGTCAAATATGAGTTTTATGAGTTGAATGACAAAAGTAAGTAAACTGGATCGAGCTACTAACTGAAACACAAAAAATGACTTTTTTAAATCGTCCCAATATTGGCCAAGATTAGAGCTGGAAAGTTGAGAAAACTGAATTTATACAAATGTACGATTTTCTCGAAAAGTGGGTTTCAAAATGATTTCTACGTTTGAATGACAAAGAGTAAGTAAACTGGATGCGCTACTACTGAAACATTGTTTTTTTTAAATCTCCCCAATATGTGGAAAGTTAGAGCACGAAACAAGTTGAGAAAAACTGAATTTTCACAAATTCACGATTTATATCTCACGCACGAAAAGTAGGTAAAAATGGAGTTTTCTAGGTTTGAATAACAAAAAGTAAGTAAAAAAAACTGGATGCGCTACTAATGAAACATTGCTTTTTTAAATCGTCACAATATTGGCAAAGTAGAGCACGGAAAAGTGAGAAAAATTTTTACACAAATCACGATTTCCAAGAGTGGTTCAAAAATGGAGTTTTCTGGGTTTGAATGACAAAAGTAAGTAAAACTTTTTTTGAGCGCTACTAACTGAAACATTAATTTTTTAAATCGTCCCAATATTGGCAAAGTTAGAGCACGGAAAAGTTAAGAATACTGAATTTTTACAAATTAGTAAAGTAAGTAAGCTTGATGCGCTACTAACTGAAACATTGCTTTTTTAAATCGTCCCCAATATGGAAAGTTAGAGCACGGCAAAGTTGAGATATTGTCAATTTTTACATAGTCACGATTTTCTCGAAAAGTGGGTTAAAAATGAGTTTTTAGGTTGAATGACAAACAGTAAGTAAACGGATGAGCTACTAACTGAGACATTGCTTTTTTAAAGTCGTCCAATATTGGCAAAGTTAGAGCACTGAATAAGGTGGAGAGAACTGAATTTTTACAAATTCACGATTTTTATCGAAAAGGGGGTTCATAAATTATTTTCTTGGGTTTGAATGGACAAATGTAAAGTAAAACATGGATGAGCTACTTTTTAAAAAAAAAAAAAACTGAAACCATTGGCTTTTTTAATCGTCGTTGAATGACACAAAAGAAGTAAAACTGGATGCGCTACTAAAACTGAAACATTGCTTTTTTTAAACGTCCAATATTGGCAAAAGTAAGAGCACGGAAAAGTTGAGATATGAATTTTGACAATTCACGATTTTCTCGAAAAAAAAGTAGGGTAAAAATGAGTTTTCTAGGTTGAATGACAAACAAAAGTAAGTAAACTGGATGCGCTACTAACTGAAGGACATTGCTTGTTTAAACGGCCCAATATTGGACAAAGTTAGAGCACGGAAAAGTGGAAATACTGAATTTTTACAAATTCACGATTATCTCGAAAAAGTGGGTTCAAAATGAGTTTCTAGGTTGAATAACAAACGTTAAAGGAACGTATGAGCCTACTAAAACTAAAAAACATTTGCTTTGTAAATGTCCCAAGATGGCAAAGTTAGAGCACGGAAAAGTTGAGAAAACTGAATTTTTACAAATTCACGATTTCTCGAAAGTGGGTTCAAAAGAGTTTCTGGGTTTGAATGACAAAAGTAAGTAAACTGGGTGCGCTATAACTAAAAACATACTTTTTAAATTCGTCCCAATATGGCAAAGTTAGAGCACAAAAAGTGAGAATACTGAATTTTTACAAAATTTCACGATTTTCTCGAAAAGTGGGTTCAAAATGAGTATCTAGGTTTGAATGACAAATGTAAGGTTAAACTGGATGCGCTACATAACTGAAAACATTGCTTTTTTAAATCGGTCCAATATTGCAAAGTTAGAGCACGAAAAGTTGAGAATACTCGAATTTTTACATATTCACGGAGACTCTCTGAGTTTGAATGACATAAGTAAGAACTGGATGCGCTACTAAACTGAAAACATTGCTTTTTTAAATCGTCCCAATATTGGCCAAAGTATAGAGCACGAAAAAGTTGAGAAAACTGATTTTTACAAATTACAAAAGTAAGTAAACCTGGATGCGCTAATAACTGAAACATGCTTTTTAAATCGTCCTAATATTGGCAAAGTAGAGCACGGGAAAGTTGAGAAAACTGAATTTTTAATTATTCACGATTTTCTCTGAGTTTGGAATGAATAAGTAATGTAAACTGGATTGCGCTACTAACTGGAAGCATTGCTTTTTTTAAATCGTCCCAATATTGGCAAAGTTAGAGCACGAAAAAGTTGAGAATACTGAATTTTTACATATTCACGATACTCTCTGAGTTTGAATGACATAAGTAAGTACACTGGATGCGCTACTAACTGAAACATTGCTTTTAATCGTCCCAAATTGGAACAAATATAGAGCACGAAAAAGTTGAGAAAACTGAATTTTTACAAATTACAAAATAAGTAAATGGATGCGCTACTAACTGAACATGCTTTTTTAAAATCGTCCTAATAATTGGAAAAGTGAGAGCACGAAAAGTTGAGAAACTGATTTTTACACAATTCAACAGAAAAAAATTTTCTCGAAAAGTGGCGTTCAAAATGAGGTTTTCTGGGTTTGAATGACAAAAGTAAGTCAACTGGGTGCGCTACTAAACTGACAACATTGCTTTTTTAAATCGTCGTTTGAATGACAAACGAAGAAACTTTTTTTTTTTTTTTTTTTTTTTGATGCGCACTAACTGAAACATTGCTTTTTTAACAATACGTGGTGCCCAATATGGCAAAGTAAGAGCACGGAAAAGTTGAGACATACTGAATTTTTACAAATTGCAGATTTTCTCGAAAAGTAGGGTTAAAAATGATTTTTCTGGTTTGAATGGACAAAAGTAAGATAAAAACTGGATGCGCTACTAACTGAAGCATTGCTTTTTAAATCGTCCCAATATTGCAAAGTTAGAGCACGGAAAAGTTGAGAATACTGAATTTTTACAAATTCACGATTTTCTCGAAAAGTGGGTTCAAAATGAGTTTTCTAGGTTTGAATAACAAACGTAAAGGAACTGTATGAGCTACTAACTAAAACATTGCTGTTTTAAAAATCGTCCCCATTTTTATTGGCAAAGTTAGAGCACGAAAAGTGAGAAAAACTGAATTTTACCAAATCACGATTTTCCGAAAAGTAGGGGTTAAAAATGAGTTTTCTAGGTTTGATATGACAAAAAGTAAGTAAACTGGATGCGCTACTACTGAAGCATTGGCTTTTTTAAATTCGTCCCAATATTGCAAAGTTAGAGGCACGGAAAGTTGAGAATACTGAATTTTACAAATTCACGATTTTCCGAAAAGTGGGTCAAAAATGACGTTTCTAGGTTTGAATTAACAAACGTAAAGGAACTGTATGAGCTACTAAACTAACAACATTGCTTTTTAAAGCGTCCCAATATTGGCAAAGTGAGAGCACGGAAAAGTTGAGAAAACTGAATTTTTACAAATTCACGGATTTTCTCGAAAAAGTGGGTTCAAAATGAGTTTTTTTGGGTGAATGACAAAAGTAAGTAAAATGGGTGCGCTACTAACTAAAACATTACTTTTTTAAAGGGTCCCAATATTGGCAAATTTAGAGCAACAAAAAAGTGAGAATTACTGAATTTTTACAAATTCACGATTTTCTCGAAAGTGGTTCAAAAATGAGTAATCTAGGTTTGACATGACAAGTGTAAAGTAAAGCGGGATGCGTTACTAACTGAAACATTGCTTTTTTAAATCGTCCCAAATATTGGCAAAGTTAGAGCACGGAAAAGTTGAAAATACTGAATGTTTACATATTCAACGATTTCTCTGAGTTGAATGACATAAGACGTAAACTGGATGCGCTACTAGCTGGAAGCATTACTTTTTAATCGGTCCCAATATGGCCAAAGTTAGAGCACGAAAAAAGTTGAGAATACTGAATTTTTACATATTCACGATATTTCTGAGTTTGAATGACATAAGTAAAGTCACTGATGCGCTACTAAGGAAACATGCTTTTTAAATCGTCCCAATATTGGCAAAGTTAGAGCACGAAAAAGTTGAGAAAACTGAATTTTTACAAATTTTACAAAAGTAAGTAAACTGGATGCGCTACTAACTGAAACATTGCTTTTTTAAATCGTCCCAATATTGGCAAAGTTAGAGCACGGAAAAGTTGAGAAAACTGAATTTTCACAAATTCACGATTTTCTCGAAAAGGGGGTGCAAAATGAGTTTCTGAGTTGAATGACAAAAGTAAGTAAAACGGGTGGCGCTACTAACTAAAACATTACTTTTTTAAATCGTCCCAAATTGGCAAGTTAGAGCACAAAAAAAGTTGAGAATACTGATTTTACAAATTCCCGATTTTCTCGAAAAAGTGGGTCAAAATGAGTAATCTAGGTTTGAATGACAAGTGTAAGTAAAATGGATGCGCTACTAACTGAAAACATTGACTTTTAATCGTCACAATATTGGCAAAGTTAGAGCACGGAAAAGTGAGATACTGAATTTTACATATTTCACGATTTTCTCTGAGTTGAATGAATAAGTAAGTAAACTGGATGCGCTACTAACTGAAACATTACTTTTTTAAATCAGTCCCAATATTGCCCCCCCCCCCAAAGTTAGAGACGAAAAAGTGAGAAAACTGAATTTGTACAAAATTACAAAAGTAGTAAGTGGATGCGGCTACAACTGAAACATTGCTTTTTTAAAATCGTCCAATATTGGCAAAGTTAGAGACGGAAAAGGTGAGACAATATACATCTGAATTTTTACAAATTTAACGATTTTTTCGAAATTGGGTTCAAAAATGAGTTTCTGGTTTGAATGACAAATGTAAGTAAACTGGATGAGGTACTAATGAAACATTGTTTTTTAAATCCTCCCCATATTGGCAAAGTTAGAGCTTGGAAAGTTGAAGATAACTGATTTGTTACAAAATTCACAGATTTTTTGTTCGAAAAGTGGGTTCAAAAATGAGTTTTCGAGTTTGAATGGACAAAAGTAAGTAAACTGGATGAGCTACTAACTGAAACATGCTTTTGAAATCGTCCCAATATTGGCAAAGTTAGAGCATGGAAAAGTTGAAAAACTGAATTTTTACAAATTCACGATTTTCTCGAAAAGTGGGTTCAAAATGACGTTTCTATGTTGAATGACAAAAAGTAAGTAAACTGGATGCGCTACTAACTGAAAACATTGCTTTTTGAAATCGTTTTTTTCTTTTCTGTAGACCCGAGTTTTTTTTTTTTTTTTTTTCTTTTTCTTTTTTTTTTTTTTTTTTTTTTTTTTTTTTTTTCCGTATTTTTTTTTTCTTTTTTTTTTTTTTCCGCTTTTTTTTCTTTTTTTTTTGTTTTTTTTTTTTTTTTTTCGATTTAAAAAAGCAATGTTTCAGTTAGGTAGCGCAATCCAGTTTTACCTTACTTTGTCATTCAAACACTAGAAAATACTCATTTGAACCCCACTTTTCGAGAAAATCAGTGAATTTGTAAAAATCAAGTTTTCTCAACTTTTCCATGCTCTAACTTTGCCAATATTTGGACGATTTAAAAAAGCAATGTTTCAGTAGTAGCTCATCCAGTTTACTACTTTTGTCATTCAAACTCAGAAAAACTCATTTTGAACCACTTTTCGAAAAAATCGTGAATTTGTAATAAAATAATCAGTTATCTCAACTTTTCCAAGGCTCTAACTTGCCAATATTGGGAGGATTTAAAAAAACAATGTTTCAGTTAGTACCTCATCCAGTTTACTTACATTTGTCATTCAAACCCAGAAAACTCATTTTGAACCCAATTTTCGAAAAAATCGTGAATTTGTAAAAATTCAGTTGTCTCACCTTTTCCGTGCTCTAACTTTGCCAATATTGGGACGATTTAAAAAAGCAATGTTTCAGTTCTTTAGTACGCGCATCCAAGCTTACTTACTTTTGTAATTTGTACAAATTCAGTTTTCTCAACTTTTTCGTGCTCTAACTTTGCAAATATTGGGACTGATTTATATAAAAAAAAGTAATGCTTTTCCCAGGGTTTTTTTTTCGAGTAGAAGGCACGCAACGTCCGATGCTATTCTTACTACAAGATACTTAAAGACGCCCAAAGCATACAAATCGAGAAATCCGCTGAAATATGTAAACATTCAGTATTCTCCAACTTTTCCGTCGCTCTAACTTTGCCAATATTGGGGCGATTTAAAAAAGCAATAGTTTTTCAGTTAGTTAGCGCATCCAGTTACTTACACTTGTCATTCAAACTAGATTCACTCATTTTGAACCCACTTTCGAGAAAATGTGAATTTGTAAAAAATCAGGATTCTCAACTTTTTTGTGCTCTAAACTTTGCCAATATTGGACGATTTTAAAAAAGTAATGTTTTAGTTAGTAGCGCACCCCAGTTTATACTTACTTTTGTCATCAAACCCAGAAAAACTCATTTTGAACCCACTTTTTCGAGAAAATCGTAGGATTTGTAAAAATTCAGTTTCTCAACGTTTCCGTGCTCTAACTTTGCCAATATGGGACGATTTAAAAAAGCAATGTTTCCGTTAGTGCGCATCCAGTTTACTGTATATGTTTGTAAAATTTGATAAAAATGTCAGTTTTCTCAACTTTTTCGTGTCTAACTTTGCCAATATTGGGAGACGATTGTAAAAAAAAGCAATTCATGGTTTCAGTTAGTAGCGCATCCAGTGTACTTACTTATGTCATTCAAACCCAGCGAATATCGTGAATATGTAAAAATTACAGTTATTCGAGTCCTCAACTTTTTGTGCTCTAACTTGCCACAATATTGGGACGATATAAAAAAAGTAAGGCTTCAGCTAGTAGAGCATCCAGTTTACTTATTATGTCATTCAAAAACCCAGAGAAAAGCGTGAATATGTAAAAAGATCAGTTATTCTCAACTTTTCCGTGCTCTAAATTTGCGAATATTGGACGATTTCAAAAGCAATGTTCTCAGGTAGATAGGCGCATCACCAGTTTACTTACATCTTGTCATATCAAAACATTAGATTTACTCCCAGTTGAACCCACTTTTCGAGAAAATGTGAATTTGTAAAAATTCAGTATCTCACTTTTTGTGCTCTAACTTTGCCCAATATTGGGACGATTTAAAAAAGTAATGGTTTAGTTAGTAGCGACACCCAGTTACTTACTTTGGTCATTAAACCCAGGAAAACTCATTTTGAACCCAACTTTTGAGAAAATCGTGAATTTGTAAAAATTCAGTTGTCTCAACTTTTCCGTGCTCTAACTTTGCAAATATTGTGGGACGATTTAAACCCCCTTTCCCTTCTCCCTCCTCTCTCCCCAAGCAATGTTTTAGTTAGTAGCTCATACAGTTCCTTTACGTTGTTATTCAAACCTAGAAACTCCATTTGAACCCACTTTAGAGAAATCGTGTGAATTTTGTAAAAATTCAGTATTTCTCAACTTTTACACCCGTGCCTAACTTTTGCCAATATATGGGTACGATTTTAAAAAAGCAATGCGTCAGTTAGTAGCGCAGCCAGTTTACTTTACTTTTGTCATTCAAACTAGAAAACTCATTTTACCCTATTTTCGAGAAAAATCGTGAATTGTAAAAAATTCAGTTTTCTCAACTTTCGTGCTCTAACTTGCCAATATTGGGACCGACATTTAAAAAAGCAATGTTTTAAGGGGGTTTAGTTTAGCTCATAAAGTTACCTTTACGTTTGTTATTCAAACCTAGAAAAACTCATTTTGAAACCACCCACTTTTCGAGAAAATCGGAATTTGTAATAAAAATTCAGTATTCTCAACTTTTCCGTGCACCTCAACTTTGCCAATAACTTGGGACGATTTAAAAAAGCAATGCTTCAGTTAGTAAGCGCATCCAGTTTACATTACTTTTTCATTCAAACTCAGAAAAAAAAATCATTTTTACCCTACTTTTCGAGACAAATCGTTGAATTTGTAAAAATCCAAGTATTTCTTCAACCTTTTCGTGATCGTACTTGCCACATACTGTTGTCGGACGATTTAAAAAAAGCAATGTTTTCAGTTAGTAGCGCATCCAGTTTATTACTTTTGTATCAAACGACGATAAAAAGCAAGTTTCCAGTTAGTAGCAGCACCCAGTCTTAACTATTTGTCCATTTCAACCCAGAAAAAGTCATTTTGAACCCACCCTTTTTCGAGAAAATCCGTTGAATTTGTGAATTTGTAAAAAATTCAGTTTTCTCAACTTTTCCCGTGCTCTAACTTTGCCAATATTAGGCCGATTTAAAGCAATGTTCAGTTAGTAGCGCATCCAGTTTACTTACTTTTTGTAATTTGTAGAAAATTCACGTTTTCTCAACTTTTTCGTGCTTAAACTTTTCGCCCCAGGACGCAGACGATTTAAAAAAAAAGCAATGTTCAGTTAGTAGCGCATCCCCCAGGGTACTTACTTATGTCATTCAAACTCAGAGAGTACGGAATATGTTAAAAATTCAGTATTCTCATACTTTTTCGTGCTATAAACTTTGCCAATATGGGACAGATTAAAAAAGCAGAGATTAGTTAGTAGCGCATCCACAGTTTATACTTATGTCTTCAAACTCAGAGAAAATGGTGAATATGTATAAAATTCAGTTTCGCCTCAACTTTTCCGGCTCTAACTTTGCCAATATTAGGACGATTTAAAAAAAGCAATGTTTCAAGTTAGTAGTGCATCCAGTTTATTATCTTTTGTAATTTGTAAAAAATTCAGTTCTCAAACTTTTCGTGCTCTAACTTTGCACGATTGGGACGATTTAAAAAAGCATGTTTCAGTTTAGTAGCGCATCAAGTGTACTTACTATGGTCATTCCAAAAACTCTAGAGAGTATCGTGGAATATGTAAAAAATTCAGTATTCTCACTTTTTCGTGCTCTAAACTTTGCCAATATGGACGATTTAAAAAGCAATGTTTCAGTTAGAGCGCATCCAGTTTACTTACAAATTTGAAAAAATTCAGAAATTCTCAACTTTTCCGTGCTCTAACTTTGCCAATATTGGGACGATTTAAAAAAGCAATGTTTCAGTTAGTAGCGCATCCAGTTTACTTACTTTGTCACTCAAACCTAGAAAACTCATTTGAAACCCACTCTTGGGGAAAATCGTGAATTTGTAAAAATTTTCTCAACTTTTTCGTGCTCTAACTTTGCCAATATTGGGACGATTTAAAAAAAGAAATGTTTCAGTTAGTAGCGCATCCAGTTTACTTACTTTTGTCATTCAAACCTAGAAAACTCATTTTTAACCTACTTTTCGAGAAAATCGTGAATTTGTAAAAATTCAGTTTTCTCAACTTTTCCGTGCTCTAACTTTGCCAATATTGGAGGATTTAAAAAAACAATGTTTCAGTTAGTAGCGCATCCAGTTTACTTACTTTTGTCATTCAAACCTAGAAAACTCATTTTGAACCCACTTTTCGAGGAAATCGTGAATTTGTAAAAATTCAGTTTTCTCAACTTTCCGTGCTCTAACTTTGAAAATATTGGGACGATTTAAAAAAGCAATGTTTCAGTTAGTAGCGCATCCAGTTTACTTACTTTTGTCATTCAAACATAGAAAACTCATTTTTTGGGAAAAAATCGTGAATTTGAAAAAATTCAGATTTAAATTTTTCGGCCCCCTAATTTTCCCCCAAAATATTGGGCATTTAAAAAGCAATGTTTAGTTAGACCATCCATTTTACTTTTTTTGTCATTAAAACCAAAAAAACCTTTTTTACCTATTTTCGAAAAAATCGTGAATTTGTAAAAATTATTTCTCAATTTTTCCCGTGCTCACTTTGAATATTGGGACGTTTTAAAAAAGCAATTTTTTATTTAGTAGCTTCCAGTTTATTATTTTTGTCATTCAAACTAGAAACCTTTTTTAACCATTTTCAAGAAAATGTGAATTTAAAAAATTCAGTTTCTCAACTTTTCCGTGCTCTAACTTGCCAATTGGACGTTTAAAAAAAAGAAATTTTCAGTTATACGCCCCCGTTTACACTTTGTCATTCAAACCAAAAAACCTTTTTGAACCCACTTTTCGAGAAAATGTAAAATTTGAAAAAAATTAGTTTCTCAATTTTCCCGGCTTAACTTTCCAATATTGGGACGTTTTTAAAAAGCAATGTTTCAGTTAGTAGCCTCAGTTACTTAAATTTGCCAAATTTTTTTTCCAAAACCCCAAAAAAACATTTTAACCCACTTTTCGAAAAAATCGTGAATTTGTAAAAATTAGTTTCAAAATTTTTCCCGTGCTCAACTTTGCAATATTGGACGTTTTAAAAAAGCAAGTTTAGTTATACCCTTTTTCCCGTTTACTTCCTTTTGTCATTCAAAAACAAAAAAAACTCATTTTAACCACTTTTCAGAAAATCGTGAATTTGAAAAAAATTCATTTTTCTCAACTTTTCCGTGCTCTAATTTTGCCAATATTGGGACGATTTAAAAAAGCAATTTTTCAGTTAGTAGCGATCCGTTTACTTATTTTTGTCATTAAAACCTAGAAAACTCATTTTGACCCACTTTCGAGAAAATCGGAATTTGCAAAAATTCAGTTTTCTTCAACTTTCCGTGCTCTAACTTTGCCAATATTGGGACGATTTAAAAAAGCAATGTTTCAGTTAGTAGCTCATACAGTTCACTTACATTAGTCATTCAAACCTAGAACCTTACTTACTTTTGTCCTTCAAACCCAGAAAACTCATTTTGAACCCACTTTTCGAGAAAATTGTGAATTTGTTAAATTTCAGTATTCTCAACTTTCGGCTCTAACTTTTCCAATATTGGGACGATTTAAAACAGCAATGTTCAAGTTAGTAGCGACCCAGTTTACTTAATTTTGTCATTCAAACCTAGAAACACATTTTTCGCCCTTACTGTCGAGAAAATCGTGGAAATTTGTTAAAAATTCAGTTTTCTCAAAACTTTTCCGTGCTAACTTTGCAATATTGGGACGATTTAAAAAAAGCAGTTACTATTCTCAGTTGTAGCGCATCCCGTTTTACTTACTTTTGTCATTCAAACCTAGAAAACTCATTTTGAAAACCTACTTCACGAGAAAATCGGAATTTGTAAAAAATTCAGTTTCCAACCTTTTCCCGCTGCTCCACCATACCTTTGCCCTATTGGGGACGATTTTAAAAAAGCAATGTTTCAGTTAGTAGCCGTATCCAGTTACTTACTTTTGTCATTCAAAACATAGAAACAACTCATTTTGAACCCACTTTTCGAGAAATCGTGAATTTGTAAAAATTCAGTTTTCTTAACTTTTCCGTGCTCTAACTTTGCAAATATTGGGACGATTTTAAAAAAGCAATGTGTTTCAGTAGTGCTCATACAGTCACGTACATTAGTCATTCAAACCTAGAACCTTACTTACTTTTGTCCTTCAAACCCAGAAAACTCATTTTGAACCCACTTTTCGAAAAAATCGTGAATTTGTAAAAATTCAGTTGTCTCACCTTTATTCCGTGGCTCTAACTTCTGCCCAATATTGAGACGATTTAAAAAAGCAATGGTTTCCCCAGTAGTTAGCGGCATCCCCGTTAAACTTACTTTTGTCATTCAAACCTAGAAAAAACTCATTTTGAAACCTCTTTTCGAGAAATGTTAATTTGTAAAAATTCAGTATTCTCAACTTTTCCGTGCTATAACTTCGCTAATATTGGTACGATGTTTAAAAAAGCCAATTGTTTCAATCGTGAATTGTTAAAAATCCGTTTTCTCAACTTTCCGTGCTCTAACTTTGCAATATGCGACGATTTAAGAAAGCCAATGTGTCAGTAGTAGGCTCATCCAGTTTACTTACTTTTTGGTCATCAAACCTAGAAACGTATAAATTTTGAACCCATTTTTCGAGAAAATCGTGAATTTGCAAAAATTCAGTTTTCTCAACTTTTCCGTGCTCTAACTTTGCCAATATTGGGACGATTTAAAAAAGCAATGTTTCAGTTAAGAGCGTATCCAGTTTACTTACTTTTGTCATTCAAACTAAAAAAATCATTTTGAACCCACTTTTCGAGAAAATCGTGAATTTGCAAAAATTCAGTTTCTCAATTTTCTGTGCTCTAACTTTGCCAATATTGGGACGATTTAAAAAAGCAATGTTTCAGTTAGTAGCTCATACAGTTCACTTACATTAGTCATTCAAACCTAGAACCTTATTACTTTTGCCCTTAAAACCCAGAAAACTCATTTTGAACCCAACTTTCGAAAAAATCGTGAATTTGAAAAAATTTCAGTTGTCTAAACCTTTTCCGTGCTCTAACTTTGCCAATATTGGGACGATTTAAAAAAGCAATGTTTCAGTTAGTAGCGCATCCCGTTTACTTACTTTTGTCATTCAAACCTAGAAAAACTCATTTTGAAACCTCTTTTCCGAGAAAATCGTGAATTTGTAAAAATTCCCAGTATTCTAATTTTTCGTGCTCTAACTTCGCTAATATTGGGACGATTTAAAAAAGCAATGTTTCAATCGTGAATTTGTAAAAATTCCGTTTTCTCAACTTTTCCGTGCTCTAACTTTGCTTACATTGCGACGATTTAAGAAAACAATGTATCAGTTAGTAGCTCATCCAGTTTACTTACATTTGTCATTCAAACCTAGAAATCTTTTTTTGAACCCATTTTTCGAGAAAGCCGTGAATTTGTAAAAATCAGTATTCTCAACTTTTCCGTGCTCTAACTTTGCCAATTTTGGGGACGATTTAAAAAAGCAATGTTTCAGTAGTAGCGCATCCAGTTTACTTTCTTTTGTCATTCAAACCTAGAAAACTCCTTTTTAACTTACTTTCCGAGAAAATCGTGAATTTGTAAAAATTCAGTTTACTTACAGTCATCCAGTTTACTTACTTTTGTCATTCAAACCTAGAAAACTCATTTTGAACCCACTTTTCGAGAAAATCGTGAATTTGTAAAAATTCAGCTTTAAAACTTTTCCGTGCTCTAACTTTGCCAATATTGGGACGATTTAAAAAAGCAATGTTTGAGTTAGTAGCTCATACAGTTCCCCTTTAATTTGTCATTCAAACCTAAAACCCTTATTTACTTTTGTCATTCAAACCTAGAAAACTCATTTTTAACCCACTTTTCGAAAAAAATCGTGAATTTGTAAAAATTCAGTATTCTCAACTTTTCCGTGCTCTAACTTTGCCAATATTGGGACGATTTAAAAAAGCAATGTTTGAGTTAGTAGCGCATCCAGTTTACTTACTTTTGTCATTCAAACCTAGAAAACTCCTTTTAACCTACTTTCCGAGAAAATCGGGGAAATTTTTGTAAAAAATTCAGTTTACTTACAGTCTTCCAGTTTACTTACTTTTGTCCATTCAAACCCTAGAAAACTCTTTTTGAACCCACTTTTCGAGAAAATCGGGGAATTTGTAAAAATTCAGTTTTCTCAACTTTTCCCGGCTTCTAATTTTGCCAAATTGGGACGATTTAAAAAAGCAAGGGTTTGGGTTAGTAGCTCATCCAGTTTATTACATTTGTCATTCAAACCCAGAAAACTCATTTTAAACCACTTTTCGGGAAAATCGTAAATTGTGTAAAAATTCAGTATTCTCACCTTTCCGTGCTCTAACTTTGCCAATATTGGCAATTTAAAAAAGCAATGTCTTATTTAGCAGTCATCCAGTTTACTTACTTAGTCATTCAAACCAAAAAAAAAACTCATTTTAACCTACTTTCGAGAAAATCGTGAATTTGTAAAAATTCAGTTTTCTCAATTTTTCCGTGCTCCAACTTTGCCAATATTGGGACGATTAAAAAAGCAATGTTTCAGTTAGTAGCGTATCCATTTTACTTACTTTTGTCATTCAAACTCAGAAAAAACTCATTTGAACACACTTTTCGAGAAAATTGTGAATTTGTAAAAATTCAGTATTCTCAACTTTTCCGTGCTCTAACTTTGCCTATATTGGGACGATTTAAAAAAAGCAATGTTTAAAGTTTATTTAGCGATCCAAGTTTACTTACAGTTGTTCATTCAAACTCGGGAAAACTCATTTTGAACACACTTTTCGAGAAAATTGTGAATTTGTTAAAATTCAGTATTCTCAATTTTTCCCCGTGCTCAAACTTTGCCAATATTGGGACGATTTAAAACAGCAATGTTTCATTTGGGTAGCGCATCCAGTTTACTTAATTTTGTCATTCAAACCTAGAAAAACACATTTTTAGCCTACTTGTCGAGAAAATTGTGAAATTTGTAAAAATTCAGTATTCTCAACTTTTCCGTGCTCAAAACTTTGCCTATATTGGGACGATTAAAAAAGCAATGTTTCAGTTAGTAGCGCATCCAGTTTATTACAGTTGTCATTCAAACTCAGAAAATCATTGAACACACTTTTCGAGAAAATTGTGAATTTTTTAAAAAATTCAGTATTCTCAACTTTTCCGTGCTCTAACTTTGCCAATATTGGGACGATTTAAAAAACAGCAATGTTTCAGTTAGAGCGCATCCAGTTTATTTAAATTTTTGTCATTCAAACCTAGAAAACCCCATTTTTAGCCTACTTGTCGAGAAAATCGTGAATTTGTAAAAATTCAGTTTTCTCAAACTTTTCCGTGCTCTAACTTGCCAATATTGGGACGTTTTAAAAAAGCAATGTTTCAGTTAGTAGCGCATCCCGTTACTTACTTTTGTCATTCAAACCTAGAAAACTCATTTGAAACCTCTTTTCGAGAAAAATCGTGAATTTGAAAAAATTCAGTTTTCTCAACTTTTCCGTGCTCTAACTTTGCCAATATTGGGACGATTTAAAAAAGCAATGTTTCAGTTAGTAGCGTATCCAGTTTACTTACTTTTGTCATTAAAAACCTAGAAAACTCATTTTGAACCCACTTTCGAGAAAATCTTTGGAATTGCAAAAATTCAGTTTTCTCAACTTTCGTGCTCTAACTTTGCCAATATTGGGACGTTTTTAAAAAAAGAAATGTTTCAGTTAGTAGCTCCATACAGTTCACTTACATTAGTCATTCAAACCCTAGAACCTTACTTACTTTTGTCCTTCAAACCAGAAAACTCTTTTTGGGAACCACTTTTCGAAAAAATCGTAAATTTGTAAAAATTCAGTTGTCTCACCTTTCCGTGCTCTAACTTTGCCAATATTGAGACGATTTAAAAAAGAAAATGTTTCAGTTAGTAGCGCATCCCGTTACTTACTTTTGTCATTCAAACCTAGAAAAACTCATTTTGAAACCTCTTTTCGAGAAAATCTTTAAATTTTGTAAAAATTCAGATCTCAACTTTTCCGTGCTCTAACTTCGCTAATATTGGGACGATTTAAAAAAGCAATGTTTCAATCGTGAATTTGTAAAAATTCCGTTTTCTCAACTTTTCCGTGCTCTAACTTTGCCAATATTGCGACGATTTAAGAAAGCAATGTGTCAGTTAGTAGCTCATCCAGTTTACTTACTTTTGTCATTCAAACCTAGAAACGTAATTTTGAACCCACTTTTCGAGAAAATCGTGAATTTGTAAAAATTCAGTTTTCTCAACTTTTCCGTGCTCTTACTTTGCCAATATTGGGACGATTTAAAAAAGCAATGTTTTAGTTAGTAGCTCATACAGTTCCCTTACATTTGTCATTCAAACCTAGAACCTTACTTACTTTTGTCATTCAAACCTAGAAAACTTATTTTGAACCCACTTTTCGAGAAAATCGTGAATTTGTAAAAATTCAGTATTCTCAACTTTTCCGTGCTCTAACTTTGCCAATATTGGGACGATTTAAAAAAAGCAATGTTTCAGTTAGTAGCGCATCCAGTTTACTTTCTTTTGTCATTCAAACCTAGAAAACTCCTTTTTAACTTACTTTCCGAGAAAATCGTGAATTTGTAAAAAAATTCAGTTTACTTACAGTACATACCAGTTTACTTACTTTTGTCATTCAAACCTAGAAAACTCATTTTTAACCCACTTTTCGAGAAAAATCGTGAATTTGTAAAAATTCAGTATTCTCAACTTTTCCGTGCTCTAACTTTGCCAATATTGAGACGATTTAAAAAAGCAATGTTTTAGTTAGTAGCTCATACAGTTCCCTTACATTTGTCATTCAAACCTAGAACCTTATTTACTTTTGTCATTCAAACCTAGAAAACTTATTTTGAACCCACTTTTCGAGAAAATCGTGAATTTGTAAAAATTCAGTATTCTCAACTTTTCCGTGCTCTAACTTTGCCAATATTGGGACGATTTAAAAAAAGCAATGTTTCAGTTAGTAGCGCATCCAGTTTACTTTCTTTTGTCATTCAAACCTAGAAAACTCCTTTTTAACCTACTTTCCGAGAAAATCGTGAATTTGTAAAAATTCAGTTTACTTACAGTCATCCAGTTTACTTACTTTTGTCATTCAAACCTAGAAAACTCATTTTGAACCCACTTTTCGAGAAAAATCGTGAATTTGTAAAAATTCAGTTTTCTCAACTTTTCCGTGCTCTAATTTTGCCAATATTGGGACGATTTAAAAAAGCAATGTTTCAGTTAGTAGCGTATCCAGTTTAACTTACTTTTGTCATTCAAACCTAGAAAATCATTTTGAACCCACTTTTCGAGAAAATCGTGAATTTGCAAAAATTCAGTTTTCTCAACTTTTCCGTGCTCTAACTTTGCCAATATTGGGACGTTTTAAAAAAGCAATGTTTCATTTAGTAGCGTATCCATTTTAATTTTTAATTTTGTCTTTAAAACCCTAGAAAACTCTTTTTGGAACCCCACTTTCGAGAAAATGGGTGAATTTGCAAAAAATTATTTTTCCCCAATTTTTTCCGTGCTCAAAACTTTCCCAAATATTGGGGGACTTTTTTAAAAAAAGCAATTTTTCCGGTTAGTAGCTCAAAACGTTAAATTATTTTTAGTCTTTTTCCCAAACCTAAAAACCCTTATTTATTTTGTCCTTAAAAAACCCAAAAAAACTCATTTTAAAACCCCATTTTTTCCGAAAAAATCGGAATTTGAAAAAAAATTCATTTGGGTCTCACCTTTTCCGTGCCCCAAACCTTTGCCAATATTGCGACGTTTTTAAAGAAAAAATGTTTTCAGTTAGTAGCGCATCCGTTTATTTTATTTTTGTCTTTCAAACCTAAAAAAACCATTTGAAACCTCTTTTCGAAAAAATGGGAAATTTGTAAAAATTCAGTTTTCTCAATTTTTCCCGTGCTCAATTTCCCGCTAATATTGGGACGTTTTAAAAAAAAGCAATGTTTCAATCGTGAATTTTTTTAAAAATTCCTTTTTCTCAATTTTTCCGTGCCTCAATTTTCCCAAAATTTTGGGGGACCATTTAAAAAAGCAATGTTTTAGTTATTTAAGCTCATACATTTCCCCTTTACATTTTTTCATTAAAAACCGGGCCCTTACTTATTTTGGGTCATTAAAACCGGGAAAAAACTTTTTTTTAAAACCCATTTTTCCCGAGAAAATCAAAATTTGAAAAAATTTCCCAGTTTTCTCAACTTTTCCTCCCTCTAACTTTGCAATTTTGGGACGTTTTAAAAAAGCAATGTTTAAAGTTAGTAGCGCTTTCCCGGGTTTACTTTCTTTTGCATAAAAACCTAGAAAACTCCTTTTTAATTTACTTTCCGAGAAAATCGTGAATTTGAAAAAAATTTCATTTTACTTTACAGTCATCCAGTTTATTTAAACTTTTGTCATTAAAACCTAGAAAACTCTTTTTAAACCCAAACTTTCGAGAAAATCTTTAAATTTGAAAAAAATTCAGTATTCTAAACTTTTCCGGGGCTTAACTTTCCCAAATTTTTGGGGCCCGATTTAAAAAAGAATGTTTTAGTTAGTGGGCTCATAATTTCCCCTTAATTTTTTTAAAACCCCTGGGAACCCTTATTTACTTTTGTCATTAAAACCCTAAAAAACTTTTTTAAACCCCCATTTTTGGGAAAAAAAATCGTGAATTTTTTAAAAATTTCATTTTCTCAATTTTTTCCGGCCCTAACTTTCCCCTTTATTGGGACGTTTAAAAAAAAAGCAATGTTTCATTTAAAATAGCGCATCCATTTTATTTTCTTTTTCATTAAAACCTAGAAAATTTTTTTTTTAAAACTTACTTTTGAAAAAAATCGTTGAATTTGTAAAAAATTTCAGTTTACTTACAGTCATCCAGTTTTCCTTACGGTTGTCATTTCAAACTTTAGGAATAACTGCAGTGTGTTTTTGAACCACTTGTTCGAGAAAATCGTGAATTGTAAAAATTCAGTATTCTCAACTTTCCGTGCTCTAACCTTTGCCAATATTGGGCGAGATTTAAAAAAGCAATGTTTTTAGTTAGTAGCTCATACAGTTTCCTTACATTGTCATTCAAACCTAGAACCTTATTTACTTTTGTCATTCAAAAGCTAGCAAAACTTATTTTGAACCCACTTTTCGAGAAAATCCAGTGAATTTGTTAAAAAATTCAGTATTCTCTACTTTTCGTGCCTAACTTTGCCAATATGGGACGATTTAAAAAAGCAATGTTTCAGAGTTAGTAGCTGCATTCCAGTTACTTTCTTTGTCATTTCAAACCTAGAAAATCCTTTTAACCTACTTTCGAGAAATCGTGAATTGTAAAAAATTCAGTTTTTACTTGACAGCATCCCGTTTTACTTACTTTTGTCATTCAACCTATGAAAAACTCATTTGAAACCCACTTCGAGAAAATCGTTTAATTTGTAAAAATTCAGTTTTCTCAACTTTTCGTGCTAATTTTGCAATAATGGGACGATTAAAAAAAGCATGTTTCTTTTAGTAGCTCATCAGGTTATACAATTTGTCATTCAAACCCGAAAACTCATTTGAACCCACTTTTCGGGAAAATCGTGAATTTGTAAAAATTCAGTATTCTCACCTTTTCCGTGCTCTAACTTTGCCAATATTGGCAATTTAAAAAAGCAATGTCTTAGTTAGCAGCTCATCCAGTTTACTTACTTATGTCATTCAAACCTAAAAAACTCATTTTTAACCTACTTTTCGAGAAAATTTGTGAATTGTAAAAATTCAGTATCTCAACTTTTCCGTGCTCTAACTTTGCCTATATTGGGACGATTTAAAAAAGAAATTTGTTTCAGTTAGTAGCTCATCCAGTTTACTTACTTTTGTCATTCAAACTCAGAAAACTCTTTGAACACACTTTCGAGAAAATTGTGAATTGTTAAAATTTAGTATTTCAACTTTTCCGTGCTCTAACTTTGCCAATTTTGGGGGACGATTTAAAAAAGTAAGTTTCGGGTTAGTAGCGCACCCAGTTTACTTATTTTTGTCATTCAAACCAGAAAAGAATTTGAACCCATTTCCCAGAAAATCGTGAATTTTGTAAAAATTCAGTTTTCTCAATTTTTCCCGTGCTCTAACTTTCCCAAAATTTTGGGGACGTTTTAAAAAAGCAATGTTTCAGTTAGTAGCGCATCCAGTTTACTTACTTTTGTCATTCAAACCTAGAACACTCATTTTGAACCCAAAATTCAGTATTCTCTACTTTTCCGTGCTCTAACTTTGCCAATATTGGGAGATTTTAAAAAGCATCTTTCAGTTAGTAGCGCATCCAGCTTACTTACTTTTGTAATTGTAAAATTCAGTTTCTAAATTTTTTCGTGCTCTAACTTTGCCAATATTGGGACGTTTTAAAAAAGCAATGTTCAGTTAGTAGCGCATCCAGTGTACTTACTTATGTCATTCAAATTCAGAGAAAATCTTTGAATATGTAAAAATTCAGTATTCTCAACTTTTCCGTGCTCTAACTTTGCCAATATTGGGACGTTTTAAAAAAAGAAAGTTTCAGTTAGAAAGCGCATCCAGTTTACTTACACTTGTCATTCAAACCTAGATTACTCATTTAGAACCCACTTTTCGAGAAAATCGTAAATTTTGTAAAAATTCAGAATTCTAAACTTTTTTGTGCTCAACTTTGCCAATTTTGGGGGACGATTTAAAAAAAGTAATGTTTCAGTTAGTAGCGCATCCAGTTTTACTTACTTTTGTCATTAAAACCTAGAACACTCATTTTGAACCCAAAATTCAGTTTTCTCTACTTTTCCGTGCTCTAACTTTGCCAATATTGGGACGATTTAAAAAAGCAATGTTTCGGGTTAGTAGCGCATCCAGTGTACTTACTATGTCATTCAAACTCAGAGAAAAAATCGTGAATATGTAAAAAATTCAGTATTCTCAACTTTTCCGTGCTCTAACTTTGCCAATATTGGGACGATTTAAAAAAGCAATGTTCAGTTAGTAGCGCAACCCAAAGTTTACTTACACTTGTCATTCCAAACCTAGATTACTCATTTAGAACCCACTTTTCGAGAAAATCGTGAATTTGTAAAAATTCAGAATTCTCAACTTTTTGTGCCCCTAACTTTGCCAATATTGGGACGATTTAAAAAAGTAATTTTCATTTAGTAGCGCATCCAGTTTACTTACTTTTGTCATTCAACCTAGAACACTCATTTTGAACCCAAAATTCAGTATTCTCTACTTTTTCGTGCTCTAACTTTGCCAATATTGGGACGATTTAAAAAAAAGCAATGTTTCGTAGTACGGAAATCCAGTGTACTTACTTATGTCATTCAAACTCAGAGAAAATCGTGAATTTGTAAAAATTCAGTTTTCTCAACTTTTCGTGCTCTAACTTTGCCAATATTGGGACGATTTAAAAAAGCAATGTTTTAGTTAGTAGCTCATACAGTTCCTTTACGTTTGTCATTCAAACCTAGAAAACTCATTTTGAACCCACTTTTCGAGAAAATCGTGAATTTGTAAAAATTCAGTATCTCAACTTTTCCGGGGCTCTAACTTTGCCAATATTGGGACGATTTAAAAAAGCAATGTTTCAGTTAGTAGCGTATCCATTTTACTTACTTATATCATTCAAACTCAGGAAAATCGTGATATGTAAAAATTCAGTTTTCTCAACTTTTTCCGTGCTCTAACTTGCCAATATGGGACGATTTAAAAAAGAAATGTTTATTTAGTAGCGCATCCAGTTTACTTACACTGTCATTCAAACCTAAAAAAACTCTTTTTGAACCCATTTTTCGAGAAAATCGTGAATTTTAAAAATTCAGTATTCTCAATTTTTCCCGTGCTCTAAACTTTGCCAAATTGGGACGATTTAAAAAAGCAATGTTTTAGTTAGTAGCTCATACAGTTCCCTTACATTTGTCATTCAAACCTAGAACCTTATTTACTTTTGTCATTCAAACCTAGAAAACTTTTTTTGAACCCACTTCTCGCGAAAATCGTGAATTTGTAAAAATCAGTATTTTCAACTTTTCCGTGCTCTAACTTTGCCAATATTGGGACGATTTAAAAAAGCAATGTTCAGTTAGTAGCGCACCCAGTTTACTTTTTTTTTCATTCAAACCTAGAAAACTCCTTTTTACCTACTTTCCGAAAAAAAATGTAATTTGAAAAAATTTAGTTTACCAGCATCCTTTATTTACTTTCATT
>JANFPS010000131.1:0-33903 GCA_024703675.1 Drosophila nebulosa | reverse complement strand
TTGGCAATTTAGGACGATTTGAAAACGCAACGTTTCAGTTAGTAGCACTTCCAGTTTAGCTTATTTGTCATTCAAACCTAGAAACTCATTATGAACCCACTGTTCGAGAAAATCGTGAATTCGTAAAAACTAAGTAATTTGACGAACTTAAGTTCGATCCCGGCACAATCTCAACTTTGCGTGCTCTAACTTTACCAATTTTGTTAGGATTTGAAAACGCAACACAGCAGTAGTAGCTCATTCTGTTTACCTTCATTTGTCATTTAAACCTAGAAAACTCATTTTGAACCCACTTTTGAATAAAATCGTGAATTTGTAAGAATTTAAGTATCTGGCGAATTTAGGTTCGATACTGGCAAAATTCAACTTTCCGTGCTCTAATTTTGGCAATTTTGGGACGATTTGAAAAAACAACGTTTCAGTTAGTAGCTCATCCAGTTTACATTTATTTGTCATTCAAACCTAGAAAACTGATTTTGAACCCACTGTTCGAGAAAATCGTGAATTCGTAGGAATAAAAAATCTGGCGAATTTAAGTTCGATACTGGCAAAATTTCAACTTTTCCGTGCTCTAATTTTGGCAATTTTGGGACGATTTGAAAGAACAATGAAGTTACTAGCTCATCCAGTTTACCTTAATTGTCATGTAAACCTAGAAAACCCATTTTGAAACCACTTTTCGAGAAATCGTAAATCCTAAAAACTAAGTTATCTAGCGAACTTAAATTCGATCCCGGCACAATTTCAACTTTGCCGTGCTCTAACTTTGGCAATTTTGGGACGATTTGAAACGCAACGTATCAGTTAGTAGCTCTCCAGTTTACCTTAATTTGTCATTCAAACCTAGAAAACTCATTATGAACCCACTGTTCGAGAAAATCGTGAATTCGTAAAACTAAGTTATCTAGCGAACTTAAGTTCGATCCCGGCATTATCTCAACTTTGCCGTGGTCTAGCTTTGGCTATTTTGGGACGATTTGAAAAAGCAACGATCAGTTAGTAAATAAACCAGTTAACCTTAATTTCTCGTTTAAGCTAAAAAACTGATTTTGAAACACTGTTCGAGAAAATCGTGAATTCGTTAAAAACTAAGTAATTTGGCGAACTTAAGTTCGATCCCGGCACAATCTCAACTTTGCCGAGGTCTAACTTTGGCAATATTGACAATTTGAAAAAGCAACGATCAGTTAGTAGCTCATCCAAATTACCTTCATTTGTCATTTAAACCTAGAAAACTCATTTTGAACCTACTTTTCGAAAAAATCGTGAATTCGTAAGAATTAAATAATCTGGCGATTTTAGTCGATACTGGCAAAATTTCAACTTTTTCCGTGCTCTAACTTGGCAATTTTGGGACGATTTGAAACGCAACGTATCATTAGTAGCTCTTCAGTTTACCTTAATTGGTCATTCCAACCTAGAAAACTCATTATGAACCACTGTTCGAGAAAATCGTGAATCGTAAAAACTAAGTTATCTAGCGAACTTAAAGTTCGATCCCGGCATTATCTCAATTTTGCCGTGGTCTAGCTTTGCTAATTTTGGGACGATTTGAAAAAGCAACGATCAGTTAGTAAATAAACCAGTTAACCTTAATTTCTCGTTTTAGCTAAAAACTGATTTGAAACCACTGTTCGAGAAAATCGTGAATTCGTAAAAAACTTAGTAATTTGACCAATTTAAGTTCGATTCCGGCACAATCTCAACTTTGCCGAGGTCTAACTTTGCAATATTTGACAATTTTGAAAAAGCAACGATCAGTTAGTAGCTCATCCAAATTACCTTCATTTGTCATTTAAACCTAGAAAACTCATTTTGAACCTACTTTTCGAAAAAATCGTGAATTCGTAAGATTTATATCTGGCGAATTTAAGTTCGATACTGGCAAAATTTGAACTTTCCGTGCTCTAATTTTTGCAATTTGAGGACGATTTGAAACAAGAAACAATGAGTTCTAGCTCATCCAGTTTACCTTAATTTGTCATGTAAACCTAGAAAACCCATTTTGAAACCACTTTCGAGAAAAATCGTTATTCCTAAAAACTAAGTTATCTAGCGACTTAAATTCGATCCCGGCACAATTTCAACTTTGCCGTGCTCTAACTTTGGCATTTAGGGACGATTTGAAAACGCAACGTTTCAGTTAGTAGCACTTCCAGTTTAGCTAATTTGTCATTCAAACTAGAAAACTCATTATGAACCCTGTTCGAGAAAATCGTGAATTCGTAAAAAAAGTAATTTGACGAACTTAAGTTCGATCCCGGCACAATCTCACTTTGCGTGCTCTAACTTTACCAATTTTGTTAGGATTGAAAAACGCAACACAGCAGTAGTAGCTCATTCTGTTTACCTTCATTTGTCATTTTAAACCTAGAAAACTCATTTGAACCCACTTTTGAAAAATCGTGAATTTGTAAGAATTAAAGTTCTGGCGAATTTAGGTTCGATACTGGCAAAATTTCAACTTTTCCGTGCTCTAATTTTGGCAATTTTGGGATGATTTGAAAAAGCAACGATCAGTTAGTAGCGCATTCAGTTTACATTTATTTGTCATTCAAACCTAAAAAACTCATTTTGAACCCACTTTTAAAAAATTGTGAATTTGTAAGATTTAAATAATCTGGCGAATTTAAGTTCGATACTGGCAAAATTTGAACTTTTCCGTGCTCTAATTTTGGCAATTTGGGGACGATTTGAAAAAGAACAATGAGTTACTAGCTCATCCAGTTTACCTTAATTTTGTCATGTAAACCTAGAAAACCCATTTTGAAACCACTTTTCGAGAAAATCGTAAATTCCTAAAAACTAAGTTATCTAGCGAACTTAAATTCGATCCCGGCACAATTTCAACTTTGCCGTGCTCTAACTTTGGCAATTTTGGGACGATTTGAAACGCAACGTATCAGTTAGTAGCTCTTCCAGTTTACCTTAATTTGTCATTCAAACCTAGAAAACTCATTATGAACCCACTGTTCGAGAAAATCGTGAATTCGTAAAAACTAAGTTATCTAGCGAACTTAAGTTCGATCCCGGCATTATCTCAACTTTGCCGTGGTCTAGCTTTGGCTATTTTGGACGATTTGAAAAAGCAACGATCAGTTAGTAAATAAACCAGTTAACCTTAATTTCTCGTTTAAGCTAAAAAACTGATTTTGAAACCACTGTTCGAGAAAATCGTGAATTCGTAAAAACTAAGTAATTTGGCGAACTTAAGTTCGATCCCGGCACAATCTCAACTTTGCCGAGGTCTAACTTTGGCAATATTTGACAATTTGAAAAAGCAACGATCAGTTAGTAGCTCATCCAAATTACCTTCATTTGTCATTTAAACCTAGAAAACTCATTTTGAACCTACTTTTCGAAAAAATCGTGAATTCGTAAGAATTAAATAATCTGGCGAATTTTAGTCGATACTGGCAAAATTTCAACTTTTCCGTGCTCTAATTTTGGCAATTTTGGGATGATTTGAAAAAGCATCGATTAGTTAGAAGCTCATCCAGTTTACCTTAATTTGTCATTCAAACCTAAAAAACTCATTTTGAACCCACTTATCAAAAAAATTGTGAATTTGTAAGATTTAAATAATCTGGCGAATTTAAGTTCGATACTGGCAAAATTTGAACTTTTCCGTGCTCTAATTTTGGCAATTTGGGGACGATTTGAAAAAGCAACAATGAGTTACTAGCTCATCCAGTTTACCTTAATTTGTCATGTAAACCTAGAAACCCATTTTGAAACCACTTTTCGAGAAAATCGTAAATTCCTAAAAACTAAGTTATCTAGCGAACTTAAATTCGATCCCGGCACAATTTCAACTTTGCCGTGCTCTAACTTTGGCAATTTTGGGACGATTTGAAACGCAACGTATCAGTTAGTAGCTCTTCCAGTTTACCTTAATTTGTCATTCAAACCTAGAAAACTCATTATGAACCCACTGTTCGAGAAAATCGTGAATTCGTAAAAACTAAGTTATCTAGCGAACTTAAGTTCGATCCCGGCATTATCTCAACTTTGCCGTGGTCTAGCTTTGGCTATTTTGGGACGATTTGAAAAAGCAACGATCAGTTAGTAAATAAACCAGTTAACCTTAATTTCTCGTTTAAGCTAAAAACTGATTTTGAAACCACTGTTCGAGAAAATCGTGAATTCGTAAAAACTAAGTAATTTGGCGAACTTAAGTTCGATCCCGGCACAATCTCAACTTTGCCGAGGTCTAACTTTGGCAATATTTGACAATTTGAAAAAGCAACGATCAGTTAGTAGCTCATCCAAATTACCTTCATTTGTCATTTAAACCTAGAAAACTCATTTTGAACCTACTTTTCGAAAAAATCGTGAATTCGTAAGAATTAAATAATCTGGCGAATTTTAGTCGATACTGGCAAAATTTCAACTTTTCCGTGCTCTAATTTTGGCAATTTTGGGATGATTTGAAAAAGCATCGATTAGTTAGAAGCTCATCCAGTTTACCTTAATTTGTCATTCAAACCTAAAAAACTCATTTTGAACCCACTTATCAAAAAAATTGTGAATTTGTAAGATTTAAATAATCTGGCGAATTTAAGTTCGATACTGGCAAAATTTGAACTTTTCCGTGCTCTAATTTTGGCAATTTGGGGACGATTTGAAAAAGCAACAATGAGTTACTAGCTCTTCCAGTTTACCTTAATTTGTCATTCAAACCTAGAAAACTCATTATGAACCCACTCTTCGAGAAAATCGTGAATTCGTAAAAACTAAGTAATTTGGCGAACTTAAGTTCGTTCCCGGCACAATCTTAACTTTGCCGTGCTCTAACTTTCCCAATTTTGGGACGATTTAAACCTAGAAAACTGATTTTGAACCCACTTTTCGAAAAAATCGTGAATTCGTAAAAATTTACTAACTTGGCCAACTTTGGGACGATTTGAAAACGCAACATACCAGTTAGTAGCTCATCCAGTTTACCTTCATTTGTCATTCAAACCTAGAAAACACACTTTTCGAAAAAATCGTAAATTCGTTAAAACTAAGTTATCTGGCTAACTTAAGTTCGATCCCGGCACAATCTCAATCCCGTGCTCTAACCTTGGCAATTTTGGGACGATTTGAAAACGCAACGTATAAGTTAGTAGCTCTTCCAGTTATCCTTAATTTGTCATTCACTGTTCGAGAAAATCGTGAATTCGTAAAGCAAAGTAATTTGGCGAACTTAAGTTCGTTCCCGGCACAATCTCAACTTTGCCGTGCTCTAACTTTCCCAATTTGGGACGATTTAAACCTAGAAAACTGATTTTGAACCCACTTTTCGAAAAAATCGTGAATTCGTAAAATTTACTAACTTGGCCAATTTTGGGACGATTTGAAAACGCAACATACCTGTTAGTAGCTCATCCAGTTTACCCTCATTTGTCATTTAAACCTAGAAAACTCATTTTGAACCCACTTTTGAAAAAAATCCTGAATTTGTCAGAATTAAAATATATGGCGAATTTAAGTTCGATACTGGCAAAATTTCAACTTTTCCGTGCTCTTATTTTAGCAATTTTGGGATGATTTGAAAAAGCAACGATCAGTTAGTAGCGCATTTAGTTTACATTTATTGAATTCTAGAAAGTTGAATTTAAAAACGCTTTTAAAAAAAAATCGTGAATTTGTAAGATTTAAGAAATATGGCGAACTTAAGTTCGATCCCGGCAAAATTTTAACTTTGCCGTGGTCTAACTTTGGCAATTTTGGGACGATTTGAAAAAGCAACATAGCAGTTACTAGCTCATCTAGTTTACCCTAATTTGTCATTTAAACCTAGAAAACTCATTTTAAAACCACTTTTCGAGAAAATCCTGAATTCGTAAAAACTAAGTAATTTGGCGAACTTAAGTTCGATCCCGGCACAACCTCAACTTTGCCGTTGCCTAGCTTTGGCAATTTAGGGACGATTTGAAAACGCAGCGTTTCAGTTAGTAGCACTTCCAGTTTAGATTAATTTGTCATTCAAACCTAGAAAACTCAACTCGAGAAAATCGTGAATCGTAAAAACTAAGTAATTTGGCGAACGTTTCAGTTAGTAGCACTTCCAGTTTAGATTAATTTGTCATTCAAACCTAGAAAACTCAACTCGAGAAAATCGTGAATCGTAAAAACTAAGTAATTAGGCGAACTTAAGTTCGATTCCGGCACAATCTCAACTTTGCCGTGCTCTAACTTTCCCAATTTTGGGACGATTTGAAAACGCAACGTATCAATTAGTAGCTCGTTCAGTTTACATTTATTTGTCATTCAAACCTAGAAAACTGATTTTTAACCCACTTTTCGAGAAAATCGTGAATTCGTAAAAATAAAGTAATTTGGCGAACTTAAGTTGGATCCCGGCACAAACTCAACTTTGCCGTGCTCTAACTTTGCCAATTTTGGGACGATTTGAAAACGCAACATACCAGTTAGTAGCTCATCCAGTTTACCTTCATTTGTCATTTAAACCTAGAAAACTCATTTTGAACCCACTTTTCGAAAAAATCGTGAATTCGTAAGAATTAAATAATCTGGCGAATTTAAGTTCAATACTGGCAAAATTTGAACTTTTCCGTGCTCTAATTTTGGCAATTTGGGGACGATTTGAAAAAGCAACATAGCAGTTAGTAGCTCATCCAGTTTACCTTAATTTGTCATGTAAACCTAGAAAAGTCATTTTGAAACCACTTTTCGAGAAAATCGTAAATTCCTAAAAACTGAGTTTTCTAGCGAACTTAAGTTCGATCCCGGCACAATTTCAACTTTGCCGTGCTCTAACTTTGGCAATTTTGGGACGATTTGAAACGCAACGTATCAGTTAGTAGCTCTTCCAGTTTACCTTAATTTGTCATTCAAACCTAGAAAACTCATTATGAACCCACTGTTCGAGAAAATCGTGAATTCGTAAAAACTAAGTTATCTAGCGAACTTAAGTTCGATCCCGGCATTATCTCAACTTTGCCGTGGTCTAGCTTTGGCTATTTTGGGACGATTTGAAAAAGCAACGATCAGTTAGAAGCTCATCCAGTTTGCCTTCATTTGTCATTTAAACCTAGAAAACTCATTTTGAACCCACTTATGAAAAAAATCGTGAATTTGTCGGAATTAAAATATATGGCGAATTTAAGTTCGATACTGGCAAAATTTCAACGTTTCCGTGCTCTAGTTTTAGCAATTTTGGGATGATTTGAAAAAGCAACGATCAGTTAGTAGCGCATTCAGTTTACATTATTTGAATTCTAGAAAGCTAAATTTGAAACCACTTTTCAAAAAAAATCGTGAATTTGTAAGATTTAAGTAATATGACGAACTTAAGTTCGATCCCGGCAAAATTTTAACTTTGCCGTGCTCTAACTTTGGCAATTTTGGACAATTTGAAAAAGCAACATAGCAGTTAGTAGCTCATCCAGTTTACCTCAATTTGTCATTTAAACCTAGAAAACTCATTTTGAAACCAATTTTCAAAAAAAACCGAGAATTCGTAAAAACTAAGGAATTTGGCGAATTTAAGTTCGATCCCGGCAAAACCTCAACTTTGCCGTTGTCTAACTTTGGCAATTTTGGGACGATTTGAAACGCAACGTTTCAGTTAGTAGCACTTCCAGTTTAGATTAATTTGTCATTCAAACCTAGAAAACTCATTTTGAACCCACTTTTCGAGAAAATCGTGAATTCGTAAAAACTAAGTAATTTGGCGAACTTAAGTTCGATCCCGGCATAATAACTTTCCCAATTTTGGGACGATTTGAAAACGCAACGTATCAATTAGTAGCTCGTTCAGTTTACATTTATTTGTCATTCAAACCTAGAAAACTAATTTTTAACCCACTTTTCGAGAAAATCGTCAATTCGTAAAAATTAAGTAATCTGGCGAACTTAAGTTGGATCCCGGCACAATCTCAACTTTGCCGTGCTCTAACTTTGCCAGTTTTGGGACGATTTGAAAACGCAACATACCAGTTCGTAGCTCATCCAGTTTACCTTCATATGTCATTTAAACCTAGAAAACTCATTTTGAACCCACTTTTCGAAAAAATCGTGAATTCGTAAGAAATAAATAAACTGGCGAATTTAAGTTCGATACTTGCAAAATTTCAACTTTTCCGTGCTCTAATTTTGCCAATTTCGGGACGGTTTGAAAACGCAACATACCAGTTAGTAGCTCATCCAGTTTACCTTCATTTGTCATTTAAACCTAGAAAACTCATTTTGAACCCACTTTTGAAAAAAATTGTGAATTTGTCGGAATTAAACTATATGGCGAATTTAAGTTCGATACTGGCAAAATTTCAACGTTTCCGTGCTCTAATTTTGGCAATTTTGGGATGATTTGAAAAAGCAACGATCAGTTAGTAGCGCATTCAGTTAACATTTATTTGAATTCTAGAAAGCTAAATTTGAAACCACTTTTCAAAAAAAATCGTGAATTTGTAAGATTTAAGTAATATGACGAACTTAAGTTCGATCCCGGCAAAATTATAACTTTGCCGTGGTCTAACTTTGGCAATTTTGGGACAATTTGAAAAAGCAACATAGCAGTTAGTAGCTCATCCAGTTTACCTTTATTTGTCATTTAAACCTAGAAAACTCATTTGGAAACCACTTTTCGAGAAAATCGTGAATTCGTAAAAACTAAGGAATTTGGCGAATTTAAGTTCGATCCCGGCACAATCTCAACTTTGCCGTTGTCTAACTTTGGCAATTTTGGGACGATTTGAAAATGCAACGTTTCAGTTAGTAGCACTTCCAGTTTAGATTAATTTGTCATTCAAACCTAGAAAACTCATTTTGAACCCACTTTCGAGAAAATCATGAATTCGTAAAAACTAAGTAATTTGGCGAACTTAAGTTCGATCCCGGCATAATAACTTTCCCAATTTTGGGACGATTTGAAAACGCAACGTATCAATTAGTAGCTCGTTCAGTTTACATTTATTTGTCATTCAAACCTAGAAAACTCATTTTGAACCCACTTTTCGAGAAAATCGTCAATTCGTAAAAATTAAGTAATCTGGCGAACTTAAGTTGGATCCCGGCACAATCTCAACTTTGCCGTGCTCTAACTTTGCCAGTTTTGGGACGATTTGAAAACGCAACATACCAGTTCGTAGCTCATCCAGTTTACCTTCATTTGTCATTTAAACCTAGAAAACTCATTTTGAACCCACTTTTCGAAAAAATCGTGAATTCGTAAGAAATAAATATACTGGCGAATTTAAGTTCGATACTTGCAAAATTTCAACTTTGCCGTGCTCTAACTTTGCCAGTTTTGGGACAATTTGAAAAAGCAACATAGCAGTTAGTAGCTCATCCAGTTTACCTTACTTACTTTGTCATTTAAACCTAGAAAACTCATTTTGAACCCACTTTTCAAAAAAATCGCGAATTTGTAAAAATTAAATAATCTGGCGAATTTAAGTTCGATACTGGCAAAATTTGAACTTTTCCGTGCTCTAATTTTGGCAATTTGGGGACGATTTGAAAAAGCAACATAGCAGTTAGTAGCTCATTCAGTTTAACTTAATTTGTCATGTAAACCTAAAAAATTCATTTTGAAACCACTTTTCGAGAAAATCGTAAATTCCTAAAAACTGAGTTATCTAGCGAGCTTAAGTTCGATCCCGTCACAATTTAAACTTTGCCGTGCTCTAACTTTGGCAATTTTGGGACGATTTGAAAACGCAGCGTTTCAGTTAGTAGCACTTCCAGTTTAGATTAATTTGTCATTCAAACCTAGAAAACTCAACTCGAGAAAATCGTGAATCGTAAAAACTAAGTAATTTGGCGAACGTTTCAGTTAGTAGCACTTCCAGTTTAGATTAATTTGTCATTCAAACCTAGAAAACTCAACTCGAGAAAATCGTGAATCGTAAAAACTAAGTAATTTGGCGAACTTAAGTTCGATCCCGGCACAATCTCAACTTTGCCGTGCTCTAGCTTTCCCAATTTTGGGACGATTTGAAAACGCAACGTATCAATTAGTAGCTCGTTCAGTTTACATTTATATCTCATTCAAACCTAGAAAACTGATTTTTAACCCACTTTTCGAGAAAATCGTGAATTCGTAAAAATAAAGTAATTTGGCGAACTTAAGTTGGATCCCGGCACAAACTCAACTTTGCCGTGCTCTAACTTTGCCAATTTTGGGACGATTTGAAAACGCAACATACCAGTTAGTAGCTCATCCAGTTTACCTTCATTTGTCATTTAAACCTAGAAAACTCATTTTGAACCCACTTTTCGAAAAAATCGTGAATTCGTAAGAATTAAATAATCTGGCGAATTTAAGTTCGATACTGGCAAAATTTGAACTTTTCCGTGCTCTAATTTTGGCAATTTGGGGACGAATTGAAAAAGCAACATAGCAGTTAGTAGCTCATCCAGTTTACCTTAATTTGTCATGTAAACCTAGAAAATTCATTTTGAAACCACTTTTCGAGAAAATCGTAAATTCCTAAAAACTGAGTTTTCTAGCGAACTTAAGTTCGATCCCGGCACAATTTCAACTTTGCCGTGCTCTAACTTTGGCAATTTTGGGACGATTTGAAACGCAACGTATCAGTTAGTAGCTCTTCCAGTTTACCTTAATTTGTCATTCAAACCTAGAAAACTCATTATGAACCCACTGTTCGAGAAAATCGTGAATTCGTAAAAACTAAGTTATCTAGCGAACTTAAGTTCGATCCCGGCATTATCTCAACTTTGCCGTGGTCTAGCTTTGGCTATTTTGGGACGATTTGAAAAAGCAACGATCAGTTAGAAGCTCATCCAGTTTGCCTTCATTTGTCATTTAAACCTAGAAAACTCATTTTGAACCCACTTTTGAAAAAAATCGTGAATTTGTCGGAATTAAAATATATGGCGAATTTAAGTTCGATACTGGCAAAATTTCAACGTTTCCGTGCTCTGGTTTTAGCAATTTTGGGATGATTTGAAAAAGCAACGATCAGTTAGTAGCGCATTCAGTTTACATTTATTTGAATTCTAGAAAGCTAAATTTGAAACCACTTTTCAAAAAAAATCGTGAATTTGTAAGATTTAAGTAATATGACGAACTTAAGTTCGATCCCGGCAAAATTTTAACTTTGCCGTGGTCTAACTTTGGCAATTTTGGGACAATTTGAAAAAGCAACATAGCAGTTAGTAGCTCATCCAGTTTACCTTAATTTGTCATGTAAACCTAGAAAATTCATTTTGAAACCACTTTTCGAGAAAATCGTAAATTCCTAAAAACTGAGTTTTCTAGCGAACTTAAGTTCGATCCCGGCACAATTTCAACTTTGCCGTGCTCTAACTTTGGCAATTTTGGGACGATTTGAAACGCAACGTATCAGTTAGTAGCTCTTCCAGTTTACCTTAATTTGTCATTCAAACCTAGAAAACTCATTATGAACCCACTGTTCGAGAAAATCGTGAATTCGTAAAAACTAAGTTATCTAGCGAACTTAAGTTCGATCCCGGCATTATCTCAACTTTGCCGTGGTCTAGCTTTGGCTATTTCGGGACGATTTGAAAAAGCAACGATCAGTTAGAAGCTCATCCAGTTTGGCTTCATTTGTCATTTAAATTTAGAAAACTCATTTTGAACCCACTTTTGAAAAAGATCGTGAATTTGTAAGAATTAAAGTATCTGGCAAATTTAAGTTCGATACTGGCAAAATTTCAACTTTTCCGTGCTCTAATTTTAGCAATTTTGGGATGATTTGAAAAAGCAACGATCAGTTTGTAGTTCATCCAGTTTACCTTAATTTGTCATTCAAACCTAGAAAGCTTATTGTGAACCCACTTTTCGAGAAAATCGTGAATTCGTAAAAACTAAGTAATTTGGCGAACTTAAGTTCGATCCCGGCACAATCTCAACTTTGCCGTGCTCTAACTTTACTAATTTTGTTACGATTTGAAAACGCAACATAGCAGTAGTAGCTCATTCAGTTAACCTTCATTTGTCATTTAAACCTAGAAAACTCATTTTGAACCCACTTTTAAAAAAATCGCGAATTTGTAAAAATTAAATAATCTGGCGAATTTAAGTTCGATACTGGCAAAAATTGAACTTTTCCGTGCTCTAATTTTGGCAATTTGGGGACGATTTGAAAAAAGCAACAATGAGTTACTAGCTCATCCAGTTTACCTTAATTTGTCATGTAAACCTAGAAAGCCCATTTTGAAACCACTTTTCGAGAAAATCGTAAATTCCTAAAAACTAAGTTATCTAGCGAACTTAAGTTCGATCCTGGCACAATCTCAACTTTGCCGTGGTCTAACTTTTGCAATTTTGGGACGATTTGAAAACGCAACGTATCAGTTAGTAGCTCTTCCAGTTACCCTTAATTTGTCATTCAAACCTAGAAAACTCATTATGAACCCACTGTTCAAGAAAATCGTGAATTCGTAAAAACTAAGTAATTTGGCGAACTTAAGTTCGATCCCGGCACAATCTCAACTTTGCCGAGGTCTAACTTTGACAATTTTGGGACAATTTGAAAAAGCAACGATCAGTTGGTAGCACATTCAGTTTATATATATTTGTCATTCAAACCTAGAAAACTGATTTTGAATCCACTTTTCGAGAAAATCGTGAATTCGTTAAAATTAAGTAATTTGGCGAACGTAAGTTCGATGCCGGCACAATCTCAACTTTGCCGTGCTCTAGCTTTACCAATATTGTTACGATTTGAAAACGCAACATAGCAGTAGTAGCTCATTCAGTTTACCTTCATTTGTCATTTAAACCTAGAAAACTCATTTTGAACCCACTTTGAAAAAAATCGTGAATTTGTAAGAATTAAAGTATCTGGCGAATTTAAGTTCGATACTGGCAAAATTTCAACTTTTCCGTGCTCTAATTTTAGCAATTTTGGGATCATTTGAAGGAGCAACGATCAGTTAGTAGTTCATCCAGTTTACCTTCATTTGTCATTTAAACCTAGAAAACTCATTTTGAAACCACTTTTCGGCGAACTTAAGTTCAATCCCGGCATAATCTCAACTTTGCCGTGGTCTAACTTTGGCAATTTTGGGACAATTTGAAAAAGCAACGATCAGTTAGTAGCACATTCAGTTTATATATATTTGTCAATCAAACCTAGAAAACTGATTTTGAACCCACTTTTCGAGAAAGTCGTGAATTCGTTAAAATTAAGTAATTTGGCAAACGTAAGTTCGATCCCGCAGAATCTCAACTTTGCCGTGCTCTAACTTACCAATTTTGTTACGATTTGAAAACGCAACATAGCAGTAGTAGCTCATTCAGTTTACTTCATTTGTCATTTAAACCTAGAAAACTCATTTTGAACCCACTTTTGAAAAAAATCGTGAATTTGTAAGAATTAAGGTATCTGGCGAAATAATTTCGATACTGGCAAAATTTTAACTTTTCCGTGCTCTAATTTTGGCAATTTTGGGATGATTTGAAAAAGCAACGATCAGTTAGTAGCGCATTCAGTTTACATTTATTTGAATTCTAGAAAGCTAAATTTGAAACAACTTCTCAAAAAAAATCGGGAATTTGTAAGATTTAAGTAATATGGCGAACTTAAGTTCGATCCCGGCAAAATTTTAACTTTGCCGTGGTCTTACTTTGGCAATTTTGGGAAAATTCGAAAAAGCAACATAGCAGTTAGAAGCTCATCCAGTTTACCTTAATTTGTCACTTAAACCTAGAAAACTCATTTCGAAACCACTTTTAGAGAAAATCGTGAATTCGTAAAACTAAGTCATTGGCGAAACTTAAGTTCGATCCTGGCATAATCTCAACTTTGCCGTTGTCTAACTTTGACAATTTTGGGACAATTTGAAAACGCAACGTTTCAGTTAGTAGCCTTCCAGTTTAGCTAAATTTGTCATTCAAACCTAGAAAACTCATTTTGAACCCACTTTCGAGAAAATCGTGAATTCGTAAAAACTAAGTAATTTGGCGAACTTAAGTTCGATCCCGGCATAATCTCAACTTTGCCGTGGTCTAACTTTGGCAATTTTGGGACAATTTGAAAAGGCAACGATCAGTTAGTAGCACATTCATTTATATTATTTGTCAATCAACCTAGAAACTGATTTTGAACCCACTTTTCGAGAAAGTCGTGAATTCGTTAAAATTAAGTAATTTGGCAAACGTAAGTTCGATCCCGGCACAATCTCACTTTCCGTGCTCTAACTTTACCAATTTTGTTACGATTTGAAAACGCAACATAGCAGTAGTAGCTCTTCAGTTAACCTTCATTTGTCATTTAAACCTAGAAACTCATTTTGAACCCACTTTGAAAAAATCGTGAATTTGTAAGAATTAAAGTATCTGGCGAATTTAAGTACGATACTGGCAAAATTTCAACTTTTCCGTGCTCTAATTTTAGCATTTTGGGATCATTTGAAGAGCAACGATCAGTTAGTAGTTCATCCAGTTTACGTTCATTTGTCATTTAAACCTAGAAAACTCATTTTGAAACCACTTTTCGGCGAACTTAAGTTCAATCCCCGCATATATCAACTTTGCCGTGGTCTAACTTGGGCAATTTTGGACAATTTGAAAAAGCAACGATCAGTTAGTAGCACATTCAGTTTTATATATATTGTCATTCAACCTAGAAACTGATTTTGAACCCACTTTTCAAAAAATCGTGAATTCGTTAAAATTAGTATTTTGGCGAACGTAAGTTCGATCCCGGCACAATCTCAACTTTGCCGTGCTCTAAACTTTACCAATTTTGTTACGATTTGAAAACGCAACATAGCAGTAGTAGCTCATTCAGTTTACCTTCATTGTCATTTAGTCATTTAAACGTAGAAAACTCATTTTGAACCCACTTTTGAAAAAAATCGTGAATTTTAAGAATTAAGGTATCTGGCGAATTTAAGTTCGATACTGGCAATTTTGACTTTTCCGTGCTCTAATTTGGCAATTTTTGGGATGATTTGAAAAACCAACGATCAGTTAGTAGTGCATTCAGTTTACATTTATTTGAATCTAGAAAGCTAAATTTGAAAACACTTCTCAAAAAAATCGTGAATTTGTAAAATTAAGTAATCTGGCGAACTTAGTTCGATCCCGGCACAATCTCAACTTTGCCGTTGTCTAACTTTGGCAATTTTGGGACGATTTGAAAACGCAACGTTTCAGTTAGTAGCACTTCAGTTTGCTTAATTTGTCATTCAAACCTAGAAAACTCATTTTGAACCCACTTTTCGAGAAAATCGTGAATTCGTAAAAACTAAGTAATTTGGCGAACTTAAGTTCGATCCCGGCATAATCTCAACTTTGCCGTCGTCTAACTTTGGCAATTTTGGGACAATTGGAAAAAGCAACAATCAGTTAGTAGCACATTCAGTTTATATATATTTGTCATTCAACTAGAAAACTGATTTGAACCCACTTTTCAAAAAAGTCGTGAATTCGTTAAAATTAAGTAATTGGCGAACGTAAGTTGATCCCGCACAATCTCAACTTTGCCGTGCTGTAACTTTACCAATTTTGTTACGATTTGAAAACGCAACATAGCAGTAGTAGCTCATTCAAATAACCTTCATTTGTCATTTAAACCTAGAAAACTCATTTTGAATCCACTTTTGAAAAAAATCGTGAATTTGTATATTTAAATAATCTGGCGAATTTAGTTCGATACTGGCAAAACTTCAACTTTTCCGTGCTCTAATTTTAGCAATTTTGGGACGATTTGAAAAAGCAACGATCAGTTAGAAGCTCATCCAGTTTGGCTTCATTTGTCATTTAAATTTAGAAAACTCATTTTGAACCCACTTTTGAAAAAATCGTGAATTTGTAAGAATTAAAGTATCTGGCAAATTTAAGTTCGATACTGGCAAAATTTCAACTTTTCCGTGCTCTAATTTTAGCAATTTTGGGATGATTTGAAAAAGCAACGATCAGTTTGTAGCTCATCCAGTTTACCTTAATTTGTCATTTAAACCTAGAAAACTCATTTTGAACCCACTTTTCGAGAAAGTCGTGAATTCGTTAAAATTAAGTAATTTGGCGAACGTAAGTTCGATCCGGCACAATTTCAACTTTGCCTGCTTTTAACTTTGGCAATTTTGGGACGATTTGAAACGCAACGTATCAGTTAGTAGCTCTTCCAGTTTACCTTACTTTGTCATTCAAACCTAGAAAACTCATTATGAACCCACTGTTCGAGAAAATCGTGAATTCGTAAAAACTAAGTTATCTAGCGAACTTAAGTTCGATCCCGGCATTATCTCAACTTTGCCGTGGTCTAGCTTTGGCTATTTTGGACGATTTGAAAAAGCAACGATCAGTTAGTAGATAAACCAGTTTACCTTAATTTCTCGTTTAAGCTAAAAAACTGATTTTGAACCCACTGTTCGAGAAAATCGTGAATTCGTAAAAACTAAGTATTTGCGAACTTAAGTTCGTTCCCGGCACAATCTTAACTTTGCCGTGCTCTAACTTTCCCAATTTTGGGACGATTTAAACCTAGAAAACTGATTTTGAACCCACTTTTCGAGAAAATTGTGAATTCGAAAAAAATTAAGTAATTTGGCGACCTTAAGTTCGATCCCGGCACATCTCAACTTTGCCGTGCTCTAACTTTGCCAACTTTGGGACGATTTGAAAACGCAACATACCAGTTTAGTAGCTCATCCAGTTTACCTTCATTTGTCATTTAACCTAGAAAACCCATTTTGAAAGCACTTTTCGAAAAAATCGTAAATTCGTTAAAACTAAGTTATCTGGCTAACTTAAGTTCGATCCCGGCACAATCTCAATCCCGTGCTCTAACCTTGGCAATTTTGGGACGATTTGAAAACGCAACGTATAAGTTAGTAGCTCTTCCAGTTATCCTTAATTTGTCATTCACTGTTCGAGAAAATCGTGAATTCGTATAAGCAAAGTAATTTGGCGAACTTAAGTTCGTTCCCGGCACAACCCACTTTTCGAGAAAATCGTGAATTCGTAAAAATTAACTAACTTGGCCAATTTTGGGACGATTTGTAAACGCAACATACCTGTTAGTAGCTCATCCAGTTTACCCTCATTTGTCATTTAAACCTAGAAAACTCATTTTGAACCCACTTTTGAAAAAAATCCTGAATTTGTCAGAATTAAAATATATGGCGAATTTAAGTTCGATACTGGCAAAATTTCAACTTTTCCGTGCTCTTATTTTAGCAATTTTGGGATGATTTGAAAAAGCAACGATCAGTTAGTAGCGCACTTAGTTTACATTTATTGAATTCTAGAAAGTTGAATTTAAAAACGCTTTTAAAAAAAAATCGTGATTTTGTAAGATTTAAAAAATATGGCGAACTTAAGTTCGATCCCGGCAAAATTTTAATTTTGCCGTGGTTTGCCGTGGTTTTTGACGCAACATACCAGTTCGTAGCTCATCCAGTTTCCCTTCATTTGTCATTTAAACCTAGAAAACTCATTTTGAACCCACTTTTCGAAAAAATCGTGAATTCGTAAGAAATAAATAAACTGGCGAATTTAAGTTCACGATACTTGCAAAAATTTCAACTTTTCCGTGCTCTAATTTTGCCAATTTTGGGACGTTTGAAAACGCAAACATACCAGGTAGTAGCTCATCCAGTTTACCTTCATTTGTCATTTAAACCTAGAAAACTCATTTTGAACCCACTTTTGAAAACAAATCGTGAATTTGTCGGAATTAAAATATATGGCGAATTTAAGTTCGATACTGGCAAAAATTTTAACGTATCGTCCGTGCTCTAATTTTAGCAATTTTGGGATGATTTGAAAAAGCAACGATCAGTTAGTAGCGCATTCAGGTTACATTTATTTGAATTCTAGAAAGCTGAATTTGAAACCACTTTTCAAAAAAAATCGTGAATTTGTAAGATTTAAGTAGTATGACGAACTTAAGTTCGATCCCGGCAAAATTTTAACTTTGCCGTGGTCTAACTTTGGCAATTTTGGGACAATTTGAAAAGGCAACATAGCAGTTAGTAGCTCATCAAGTTTACCTTACTTTGTCATTTAAACCTAGAAAACTCATTTTGAACCCACTTTTCAAGAAAATCGCGAATTTGTAAAAATTAAATAATCTGGCGAATTTAAGTTCGATACTGGCAAAATTTCGAATTTTCCGTGCTCTAATTTTGGCAATTTTGGGACGATTTGAAAAAGCAACATAGCAGTTAGTAGCTCATCCAGTTTAACTTAATTTGTCATGTAAACCTAGAAAATTCATTTTGAAACCACTTTTCGAGAAAATCGTAAATTCCTAAAAACTGAGTTATCTAGCGAACTTAAGTTCGATCCCGGCACAATTTCAACTTTGCCGTGCTCTAACTTTGGCAATTTTGGGACGATTTGAAACGCAACGTATAAGTTCGTAGCTCATCCAGTTTACCTTCATTTGTCATTTAAACCTAGAAAACTCATTATGAACCCACTGTTCGAGAAATTCGTGAATTCGTAAAAACTAAGTTATTTGGCAAACTTAAGTTCGATCCCGGCATTATCTCAACTTTGCCGTGGTCTAGATTTGGCTATTTTGGAACGATTTGAAAAAGCAACGATCAGTTAGAAGCTCATCCAGTTTGCCTTCATTTGTCATTTAAACCTAGAAAACTCATTTTGAACCCACTTTTGAAAAAAATCGTGAATTTGTAAGAATTAAAAAAACTGGCGAATTTAAAATCGATACTTGCAAAATTTCAACTTTTCCGTGCTCTAGTTTTGCCAATTTTGGGATGATTTGTAAACGCAACATACCAGTTAGTAGCTCATCAAGTTTACCTTCATTTGTCATTTAAACCTAGAAAACTCATTTTGAAACCACTTTTCGAGAAAATCGTGAATTCGTAAAAACTAAGTAATTTGGCGAACTTAAGTTCGATCCCGGCATAATAACTTTCCCAATTTTGGGACGATTTGAAAACGCAACGTATCAATTAGTAGCTCGTTCAGTTTACATTTATTTGTCATTCAAACCTAGAAAACTAATTTTTAACCCACTTTTCGAGAAAATCGTCAATTCGTAAAAATTAAGTAATCTGGCGAACTTAAGTTGGATCCCGGCACAATCTCAACTTTTCCGTGCTCTAATTTTGCCAATTTTGGGACGGTTGAAAACGCAACATACAGTTAGTAGCTCATCCAGTTACCTTCATTGTCATTTAAACCTAGAAAACTCATTTTGAACCCACTTTTGAAAAAAATCGTGAATTTGTCGGAATTAAAATATATGGCGAATTTTAGTTCGATACTGGCAAAATTTCAACGTTTCCGTGCTCTTATTTTAGCAATTTTGGGATGATTTGAAAAAGCAACGATCAGTTAGTAGCGCATTCAGTTTACATTATTTGAATTCTAGAAAGCTGAATTTGAAACCACTTTTCAAAAAAAATCGTGAATTTGTAAGATTTAAGTAGTATGACGAACTTAAGTTTCGATCCCGGCAAAATTTTAACTTTGCCGTGGTCTAACTTTGGCAATTTTGGGACAATTTGAAAAAGCAATGTTTCAGTTAGTAGCTCATCCAGTTTACCTTAATTTGTCATTTAAACCTTTAAAACTCATTTTGAAACCACTTTTGGAAAAATCGTGAATTTGTAAGAAATAAACAATCTGGAGAATTTAAGTTCGATCCCGGCACAATCTCAACTTTGCCGTGCTCTAACTTTGGCAATTTTGGGACGATTTGAAAACGCAACGTTTCAGTTAGTAGCACTTCCAGTTTAGCTTAATTTGTCATTCAAACCTAGAAAACTCATTTTGAACCCACTTTTCGAGAAAATCGTGAATTCGTAAAAACTAAGTAATTGGCGAACTTAAGTTCGATCCCGGCATAATAACGTTCCCAATTTTGGGACGATTTGAAAACGCCAACGTATCAATAGTAGCTCGTTCAGTTTACATTTATTTGTCATTCAAACCTAGAAAATTGATTTTTAACCCACTTTTTAAGAAAATCGTGAATTCGTAAAAATTAAGTTATCTGGCGAACTTAAGTTGGATCCCGGCACAATCTCAACTTTGCCGTGCTCTAACTTGCCAATTTTGGGACGATTTGAAAACGCAACATACCAGTTAGTAGCTCATCCAGTTTACCTTCATTTGTCATTTAAACCTAGAAAACTCATTTTGACCCACTTTCGAAAAAATCGTGAATTCGTAAGAAATAAATAAACTGGCGAATTTAAGTTCGATACTTGCAAAATTTCAACTTTTCCGTGCTCTAATTTTGCCAATTTTGGGACGATTTGAAAACGCAACATACCAGTTAGTAGCTCATCCAGTTTACCTTAATTTGTCATTTAAACCTAGAAAACTCATTTTGAACCCACTTTTCAAAAAAATCGCGAATTTGTAAAAATTAAATAATCTGGCGAATTTAAGTTCGATACTGGCAAAATTTGAACTTTTCCGTGCTCTAATTTTGGCAATTTTGGGACGATTTGAAAAAGCAACATAGCAGTTAGTAGCTCATCCAGTTTACCTTAATTTGTCATGTAAACCTAGAAAATTCATTTTGAAACCACTTTTCGAGAAAATCGTAAATTCCTAAAAACTGAGTTATCTAGCGAACTTAAGTTCGATCCCGGCACAGTTTCAACTTTGCCGTGCTCTAACTTTGGCAATTTTGGGACGATTTGAAACGCAACGTATCAGTTAGTAGCTCTTCCAGTTTACCTTAATTTGTCATTCAAACCTTGAAAACTCATTATGAACCCACTGTTCGAGAAAATCGTGAATTCGTAAAAACTAAGTTATCTAGCGAACTTAAGTTCGATCCCGGCATTATCTCAACTTTGCCGTGCTCTAAATTTGCCAATTTTGGGACGATTTGAAAAAGCCACGATCAGTTAGAAGCGCATCCAGTTTACCTTCATTTGTCATTTAAATTTGGAAAACTCATTTTGAACCCACTTTTGAAAAAAAATCGTGATTTGTAAGAATTAAAGTATCTGGCAAATTTAAGTTTGATACTGGCAAAATTTCATTTTTTCCGTGCTCTAATTTTAGCAATTTTGGGATGATTTGAAAAAGCAACGATCAGTTTGTAGTTCATCCAGTTTACCTTTATTTGTCATTTAAACCTAGAAAACTCATTTTGAACCCACTTTTCGAAAAAAATCGTGAATTCGTAAAAACTAAGTAATTTGGCGAACTTAAGTTCGATCCCGGCATAATCTCAACTTTGCCGAGGTCTAACTTTGCCAATTTTGGGACGATTTAAAAACGCAACATACCAGTTAGTAGCTCATCCAGTTTAGCTTCATTTGTCATTTAAACCTAGAAAAACTCATTTTGAACCCACTTTTCGAAAAAAATCGTGAATTCGTAAGAAATAAATAAACTGGCGAATTTAATTTCGATACTTGCAAAATTTCAACTTTTCCGTGCTCTCTAGTTTTGCCAATTTTGGGACGATTTGTAAACGCAACATACCAGTTAGTGGCTCATCCAGTTTACCTTCATTTGTCATTTAAAACCTAGAAAACTCATTTTGAACCCACTTTTGAAAAAAAATCGTGAATTTGTCGGAATTAAAATATATGGCGAATTTAAGTTCGATACCGGCAAAATTTCAACGTTTCCGTGCTCTAATTTTAGCAATTTTGGGATGATTTGAAAAAGCAACGATCAGTTAGTAGCGCATTCAGTTTACATTTATTTGAATTCTAGAAATCTGAATTTGAAACCACTTTCAAAAAAAATCGTGAATTTGTAAGATTTAAGTAGTATGACGAACTTAAGTTCGATCCCGGCAAAATTTTAACTTTGCCGTGGTCTAACTTTGTTAATTTTGGGACGATTTGAAAAAGCAACGTTTCAGTTAGTAGCTCATCCAGTTTACCTTAATTTGTCATTCAAACCTAGAAAGCTCATTGTGAACCCACTTTTCGAGAAAATCGTAAATTCCTAAAAACTAAGTTATCTAGCGAACTTAAGTTGGGACGATTTGAAAACGCAACGTATCAGTTAGTAGCTTCCAGTTAACCTTAATTTGTCATTCAAACCTAGAAAACTCATTATGAACCCACTGTTCAAGAAAATCGTGAATTCGTAAAAACTAAGTAATTTGGCGAACTTAAGTTCGATCCCGGCACAATCTCAACTTTGCCGTGGTCTAACTTTACCAATTTTGTTACGATTTGAAAACGCAACATAGCAGTAGTAGCTCATTCAGTTTACCTTCATTTGTCATTTAAACCTAGAAAACTCATTTTAAACCCACTTTTGAAAAAAATCGTGAATTTGTAAGATTTAAGTAATATGGCGAACTTAAGTTCGATCCCGGCAAAATTTTAACTTTGCCGTGGTCTTACTTTGGCAATTTTGGGACAATTCGAAAAAGCAACATAGCAGTTAGTAGCTCATCCAGTTTACCTTAATTTGTCATTTAAACCTAGAAAACTCATTTCGAAACCACTTTTAGAGAAAATCGTGAATTCGTAAAAACTAAGTAATTTGGCGAACTTAAGTTCGATCCTGGTACAATCTCAACTTTGCCGTTGTCTAACTTTGGCAATTTTGGGACGATTTGAAAACGCAACGTTTCAGTTAGTAGCACTTCCAGTTTAGCTTAATTTGTCATTCAAACCTAGAAAACTCATTTCGAAACCACTTTTAGAGAAAATCGTGAATTCGTAAAAACTAAGTAATTTGGCGAACTTAAGTTCGATCCTGGTACAATCTCAACTTTGCCGTTGTCTAACTTTGGCAATTTTGGGACGATTTGAAAACGCAACGTTTCAGTTAGTAGCTCATCCAGTTTACCTTCATTTGTCATTTAAACCTAGAAAACTCATTTTGAATCCACTTTTCGAGAAAATCGTGAATATGTAAAAATTCAGTTTTCTCAACTTTTCCGTGCTCTAACTTTGCCAATATTGTCACGATTTAAAAAACCAATGTTTCAGTTAGTAGCGCAACCAGTTTACTTACTTTTGTCATTCAAACCTAGAAAACTCATTTTGAACCCATTTTTCGAGAAAGTCGTGAATTTGTAAAAACTCAGTTTTCTCAACTTTTCCATGCTCTAGCTTTGCCAAAATTGGGACGATTTAAAAAAGCAATGTTTCAGTTAGTAGCTCATACAGTTCACTTACATTTGTCATTCAAACCTAGAAAACTCATTTTGGACCCATTTTTCGAGAAAGTCGTGAATTTGTAAAAATTCAGTTTTCTCAACTTTTCCGTGCTCTAGCTTTGCCAATATTGGGACGATTTAAAAAAGCAATGTTTCAGTTAGTAGCTCATACAGTTCACTTACATTTGTCATTCAAACCTAGAAAACTCATTTTGAACCCATTTTTCGAGAAAATCGTAAATTTTTAAAAATTCAGTTTTCTCAACTTTTCCGAAAACTCATTTTGAACCCACTTTTCGAGAAAATCGTGAATTCGTTAAAATTAAGTAATTTGGCGAACGTAAGTTCGATCCCGGCACAATCTCAACTTTGCCGTGCTCTAACTTTACCAATTTGGTTACGATTTGAAAACGCAACATAGCAGTAGTAGCTCATTCAGTTTACCTTCATTTGTAATTTAAACCTAGAAAACTCATTTTGAACCCACTTTTGAAAAAAATCGTGAATTTGTAAGAATTAAAGTATCTGGCGAATTTAAGTTCGATACTGGCAAAATTTCAACTTTTCCGTGCTCTAATTTTAGCAATTTTGGGATGATTTGAAAAAGCAACGATCAGTTAGTAGCGCATTCAGTTTACATTTATTTGAATTCTAGAAAGCTGAATTTGAAACCACTTCTCAAAAAAAATCGTGAATTTGTAAGATTTAAGTAATATGGCGAACTTAAGTTCGATCCCGGCAAAATTTCAACTTTGCCGTGGTCTTACTTTGGGACAATTTGAAAAAGCAACATAGCAGTTAGTAGCTCATCCAGGTAACCTTAATTTGTCATTTTAACCTAGAAAACTCATTTTGAAACCACTTTTCGAGAAAATCGTGAATTCGTTAAAATTAAGTAATTTGGCGAACTTAAGTTCGATCCTGGCACAATCTCAACTTTGCCGTTGTCTAACTTTGGCAATTTTGGGACAATTTGAAAAAGCAACATAGCAGTTAGTAGCTCATCCAGTTTACCTTAATTTGTCATTTAAACCTAGAAAACTCATTTAGAAACCACTTTTCGAGAAAATCGTGAATTCGTAAAAACTAAGTAATTTGGCGAACTTAAGTTCGTTCCTGGCACAATCTCAACTTTGCCGTTGTCTAACTTTGGCAATTTTGGGACGATTTGAAAACGTAACGTTTCAGTTAGTAGCTCTTTCAGTTTACCTTCATTTGTCATTCAAACCTAGAGAACTGATTTTTAACCCACTTTTCGAGAAAATCGTGAATGCGTAAAAATTAAATAATCTGGCGAACTTAAGTTTGATCCCGGCATAATCTCAATTTTGCCGTGCTCTAACTTTGCCAATTTTGGGACGATTTAAAAAAGCAATGTTTCAGTTAGTAGCTCATACAGTTCACTTACTTTTGTCATTCGAACCTAGAAAACTCATTTTGAACCCACTTTTCGAGAAAATCGTGAATTTGTAAAAATTCAGTTTTCTCAACTTTTCCGTGCTCTAACTTTGCCAATATTGGGACGATTTAAAAAAGCAATGTATCAGTTAGTAGCTCATCCAGTTTACCTACTTTTGTCATTCAAACCCAGAAAACTCATTTTGAACCCACTTTTCGAGAAAATCGTGAATTTGTAAAAATTCAGTATTCTCACCTCTTCCGTGCTCTAACTTTGCCAATATTGGGACGATTTAAAAAAGCAATGTTTCAGTTAGTAGCGCATCCAGTTTACTTACTTTTGTCATTCAAACCTAGAAAACTCATTTTGAACCCACTTTTCGAGAAAATAGTGAACTTGTAAAAATTCAGTTTTCTCAACTTTTCCGTGCTCTAACGATGCCAATATTGGGACGATTTAAAAAAGCAATGTTTCAGTTAGTAGCTCATCCAGTTTACTTACATTTGTCATTCAAACCCAGAAAATTCATTTTGATCCCACTTTTCGAGAAAATCGTGAATTTGTAAAAATTCAGTATTCTCAACTTTTCCGTGCTCTAACTTTGCCAATATTGGGACGATTTAAAAAAGCAATGCATCAGTTAGTAGCTCATCCAGTTTACCTACTTTTGTCATTCAAACCCAGAAAACTAATTTTGAACCCACTTTTCGAGAAAATCGTGAATTTGTAAAAATTCAGTTTTCTCCACTTTTCCGTGCTCTAACTTTGCCAATATTGGGACGATTTAAAAAAGCAATGTTTCAGTTAGTAGCTCATCCAGTTTTCTTACATTTGTCATTCAAACCCAGAAAATTCATTTTGATCCCACTTTTTGAGAAAATCGTGAATTTGTAAAAATTCAGTATTCTCAACTTTTCCGTGCTCTAACTTTGCCAATATTGGGACGATTTAAAAAAGCAATGTATCAGTTAGTAGCTCATCCAGTTTACCTACTTTTGTCATTCAAACCCAGAAAACTCATTTTGAACCCACTTTTCGAGAAAATCGTGAATTTGTAAAAATTCAGTATTCTCACCTCTTCCGTGCTCTAACTTTGCCAATATTGGGACGATTTAAAAAAGCAATGTTTCAGTGAGTAGCTCATCCAGTTTACCTACATTTGTCATTCAAACCCAGAAAATTCATTTTGATCCCACTTTTCGAGAAAATCGTAAATTTTGTAAAAATTCAGTATTTTCAACTTTGCCAATATTGGGACGATTTAAAAAAAACAATGTCTCAGTTAGTAGCTCATCCAGTTTACTTAAATTTGTCATTCAAACCTAGAAAACTCATTTTGATCCCACTTTTCGAGAAAATCGTGAATTTGTAAAAATTCAGTTCTCTCAAATTTTCCGAAAACTCATTTTGAACCCATTTTTCGAAAAAATCGTGACTTCGTAAGAATTAAATAATCTGGCGAATTTAAGTTCGATACTTGCCAAATTTCAACTTTTCCGTGCTCTAATTTTGGCAATTTTGGGACGATTTGAAAAAGCAACGATCAGTTAAAAGCTCATCCAGTTTACCTTAATTTGTCATTCAAACCTAGAAATCTCATTTTGAACCCACTTTTAAAAAAAATCGTGAATTTGTAAGATGTAAATAATCTGGCGAATTTAAGTTCGATACTGGCAAAATTTGAACTTTTCCGTGCTCTAATTTTGGCAATTTGGGGACGATTTTAAAAAGCAACAATGAGTCACTAGCTCATCCAGTTTACCTTAATTTGTCATGTAAACCTAGAAAACCCCTTTTGAAACCACTTTTCGAGAAAATCGTAAATTCCTAAAAACTAAGTTATCTAGCGAACTTAAGTTCGATCCCGGCACAAACTCATTATAAACCCACTGTTCGAGAAAATTGTGAATTCGTAAAAACTAAGTAATTTGGCGAACTTAAGTTCGATCCCGGCACAATCTCAACTTTGCCGAGGTCTAACTTTGGCAATTTTGGGACGATTTGAAAATGCAACGATCAGTTAGTAGCACATTCAGTTTATATATATTTGTCATTCAAACCTAGAAAACTGATTTTGAACCCACTTTTCGGGAAATCGTGAATTCGTTAAAATTAAGTAATTTGGCGAACGTAAGTTCGATCCCGGCATAATCTCAACTTTGCCGTGGTCTAGCTTTGGCTATTTTGGGACGATTTGAAAAAGCAACGATCAGTTAGAAGCTCATCCAGTTTGCCTTCATTTGTCATTTAAATTTGGAAAACTCATTTTGAACCCACTTTTGAAAAAAATCGTGAATTTGTAAGAATTAAAGTATCTGGCAAATTTAAGTTTGATACTGGCAAAATTTCATTTTTTCCGTGCTCTAATTTTAGCAATTTTGGGATGATTTGAAAAGCAACGATCAGTTTGTAGTTCATCCAGTTTACCTTTATTTGTCATTTAAACCTAGAAAACTCATTTTGAAACCACTTTTCGAGAAAATCGTGAATTCGTAAAAACTAAGTTATCTAGCGAACTTAAGTTCGATCCCGGCATTATCTCAACTTTGCCGTGGTCTAGCTTTGGCTATTTTGGGACGATTTGAAAAAGCAACGATCAGTTAGAAGCTCATCCAGTTTGCCTTCATTTGTCATTTAAATTTGGAAAACTCATTTTGAACCCACTTTTCGAAAAAATCGTGAATTCGTAAGAAATAAATAAACTGGCGAATTTAAGTTCGATACTTGCAAAATTTCAACTTTTCCGTGCTCTAGTTTTGCCAATTTTGGGACGATTTGTAAACGCAACATACCAGTTAGTAGCTCATCCAGTTTACCTTCATTTGTCATTTAAACCTAGAAAACTCATTTTGAACCCACTTTTGAAAAAAATCGTGAATTTGTCGGAATTAAAATATATGGCGAATTTAAGTTCGATACCGGCAAAATTTCAACGTTTCCGTGCTCTAATTTTAGCAATTTTGGGATGATTTGAAAAAGCAACGATCAGTTAGTAGCGCATTCAGTTTACATTTATTTGAATTCTAGAAATCTGAATTTGAAACCACTTTTCAAAAAAAATCGTGAATTTGTAAGATTTAAGTAGTATGACGAACTTAAGTTCGATCCCGGCAAAATTTTAACTTTGCCGTGGTCTAACTTTGGCAATTTTGGGACAATTTGAAAAAGCAACGTTTCAGTTAGTAGCTCATCCAGTTTACCTTAATTTGTCATTTAAACCTAGAAAACTCATTTTGAAACCACTTTTCGAGAAAATCGTGAATTCGTAAAAACTAAGGAATTTGGCGAATTTAAGTTCGATCCCGGCACAACCTCAACTTTGCCGTTGTCTAACTTTGGCAATTTTGGGACGATTTGAAAACGCAACGTTTCAGTTAGTAGCACTTCCAGTTTAGCTTAATTTGTCATTCAAACCTAGAAAACTCATTTTGAACCCACTTTTCGAGAAAATCGTGAATTCGTAAAAACTAAGTAATTTGGCGAACTTAAGTTCGATCCCGGCATAATAACGTTCCCAATTTTGGGACGATTTGAAAACGCAACGTATCAATAAGTAGCTCGTTCAGTTTACACCTATTTGTCATTCAAACCTAGAAAACTGATTTTTAACCCACTTTTCGAGAAAATCGTGAATTCGTAAAAATTAAGTTATCTGGCGAACTTAAGTTAGATCCCGGCACAATCTCAACTTTGCCGTGCTCTAACTTTCCCAATTTTTTTTACGATTTGACAACGCAACATAGCAGTAGTAGCTCATTCAGTTTACCTTCATTTGTCATTTAAAACCTAGAAAACTCATTTTGAACCAACTTTTAAAAAAAATCGTGAATTTGTAAAAATTAAAGTATCTGGCGAATTTAAGTTGGATACTGGCAAAATTTTAACTTTTCCGTGCTCTAATTTTAGCATGGATAATTTGAAAAAGCAACGATCAGTTACTAGCGCATTCAGTTTACATTTATTTGTCATTCAATTCTAGAAAGCTGAATTTGAAACCACTTTTCAAAAAAGATCGTGAATTTGTAAGATTTAAGTAATATGGCGAACTTAAGTTCGATCCCGGCAAAATTTTAACTTTGCCGTGCTCTAAATTTCCCAATTTTGGGACGATTTGAAAAAGCAACATACCAGTTAGTATTTTATCCAGTTTACCTTCATTTGTCATTTAAACCTAGAAAACTCATTTTAAACCCACTTTTCGAGAAAATCGTGAATTTGTAAAAATTCAGTATTCTCCACTTTTCCGTGCTCTAACTTTGAAAACATTGGGACGATTTAAAAAAGCAATGTTTCAGTTACTTTTGTCATTCAAACCCAGAAAACTCATTTTGAACCCACTTTTCGAGAAAATCGTGAATTTTGTAAAAATTCAGTTTTTTCAACTTTTCCGTGCTCTAACTTTGCCAATATTGGGACGATTTTTAAAAGCAATGTTTTAGTTAGTAGCTCATACAGTTTACTTACTTTTGTCATTCAAACCTAGAAAACTCATTTTGAACCCACTTTACGAGAAAATCGTGAATTTGTAAAAATTCAGTATTCTCAACTTTTCCGTACTCTAACTTTGCCAATATTGGGACGTTTTAAAAAAAGCAATGTTTCAGTTACTTTTGTCATTCAAACCCAGAAAACTCATTTTGAACCCACTTTTCGAGAAAATCGTGAATTTGTAAAAATTCAGTTTTTTCAACTTTTCCGTTCTCTAACTTTGCCAATATTGGGACGATTTTAAAAAGCAATGTTTTAGTTAGTAGCTCATACAGTTTACTTACTTTTGTCATTCAAACCTAGAAAACTCTTTTTGAACCCACTTTTCGAGAAAATCGTGAATTTGTAAAAATTCAGTTTTCTCAACTTTTCCGTGCTCTAACTTTGCCAATATTGGCACGATTTTAAAAAGCAATGTTTCAGTTAGTAGCGCATCCAGTTTACTTACTTTTGTCATTCAAACTTAGAAAACTCATTTTGAACCCACTTTTCGAGAAAATCGTGAATTTGGAAAAATTCAGTTTTCTCAACTTTTCCGTACTCTAACTTTGCCAATATTGGGACGTTTTAAAAAAGCAATGTTTCAGTAAGTAGCTCATCCAGTTTACTTACATTTGTCATTCAAACCTAAAAAACTCATTTTGAACCCACTTTTCGAGAAAATCGTGAATTTGTAAAAATTCAGTTTCTCAACTTTTCCGTGCTCTAACTTTTGCCAATATTGGCACGATTTAAAAAAGCAATGTCTCAGTTAGTAGCTCATCCAGTTTTCTTACATATGTCATTTAAACCCAGAAAACTCATTTTGAACCCACTTTTCGAGAAAATCGTGAATTTGGAAAAATTCAGTATTCTCAACTTTTCCATGCTCTAACTTTGTCAATATTGGGACGATTTAAAAAAGCAATGTTTCAGTTAGTAGCTCATACAGTTTACTTACTTTTGTCATTCAAACCTAGAAAACTCATTTTGAACCCACTTTTGGAGAAAATCGTGAATTTGTAAAAATTCAGTACTCTAACTTTGCCAATATTGGGACGATTTATAAAAGCAATGTTTCAGATAGTAGCGCATCCAGTTTATTTACTTTTGTCATTCAAACCTAGAAAACTCATTTTGAACCCACTTTTCGAGAAAATCGTGAACTTGTAAAAATTCAGTTTTCTCAACTTTTCCGTGCTCTAACGATGCCAATATTGGGACGATTTAAAAAAGCAATGTTTCAGTTAGTAGCGCATCCAGTTTACTTACATTTGTCATTCAAACCCAGAAAATTCATTTTGATCCCACTTTTCGAGAAAATCGTGAATTTGTAAAAATTGAGTATTCTCAACTTTTCCGTGCTCTAACTTTGCCAATATTGGTACGATTTAAAAAAGCAATGTATCAGTTAGTAGCTCCAGTTTACCTACTTTTGTCATTCAAACCCAGAAAGCTAATTTTGAACCCACTTTTCGAGAAAATGGTGAATTTGTAAAAATTCAGTTTTCTCAACTTTTCCGTGCTCTAACTTTGCCAATATTGGGACGATTTAAAAAAGCAAGTTTCAGTTACTAGCTCATCCAGTTTACTTACTTTTGTCATTCAAACCTAGAAAACTCATTTTGAACCCCACTTTTCGAGAAAATCGTGAACTTGTAAAAATTCAGTTTCTCAACTTTTCCGTGGTCTAACGATGCCAATATTGGGACGATTTAAAAAAGCAATGTTTCAGTTAGTAGCTCATCCAGTTTACTTACATTTGTCATTCAAACCCAGAAAATTCATTTTGATCCCACTTTTCGAGAAATCGTGAATTTGTAAAAATTCAGTATTCTCAACTTTTCCGTGCTCTAACTTTGCCAATATTGGGACGATTTAAAAAAGCAATGTATTAGTTAGTAGCTCATCCAGTTTACCTACTTTTGTCATTCAAACCCAGAAAACTAATTTTGAACCCACTTTTCGAGAAAATCGTGAATTTGTAAAAATTCAGTTTTCTCCACTTTTCCGTGCTCTAACTTTGCCAATATTGGGACGATTTAAAAAAGCAATGTTTCAGTTAGTAGCTCATCCAGTTTACTTACATTTGTCATTCAAACCCAGAAAATTCATTTTGATCCCACTTTTTGAGAAAATCGTGAATTTGTAAAAATTCAGTATTCTCAATTTTTCTGTGCTCTACCTTTGCCAATATTGGGACGATTTGAAAAAGCAATGTATTAGTTAGTAGCTCATCCATTTTTACCTACTTTGTCATTCAAACCCAGAAAACTCATTTTGAACCCACTTTTCGAGAAAATCGTGAATTTGTAAAAATTCAGTATTCTCACCTCTTCCGTGCTCTAACTTTGCCAATATTGGACGATTTAAAAAAGCAATGTTTCAGTGAGTAGCTCATCCAGTTTACTTACATTTGTCATTCAAACCCAGAAAATTCATTTTGATCCCACTTTTCGAGAAAATCGTAAATTTTGTAAAAATTCAGTATTTTCAACTTTTCCGTGCTATAACTTTGCCAATATTGGGATGATTTAAAAAAAACAATGTCTCAGTTAGTAGCTCATCCAGTTTACTTAAATTTGTCATTCAAACCTAGAAAACTCATTTTGATCCCACTTTTCGAGAAAATCGTGAATTTGTAAAAATTCAGTTCTCTCAAATTTTCCGAAAACTCATTTTGAACCCATTTTTCGAAAAAATCGTGACTTCGTAAGAATTAAATAATCTGGCGAATTTAAGTTCGATACTTGCCAAATTTCAACTTTTCCGTGCTCTAATTTTGGCAATTTTGGGACGATTTGAAAAAGCAACGATCAGTTAGAAGCTCATCCAGTTTACCTTAATTTGTCATTCAAACCTAGAAAACTCATTTTGAACCCACTTTTCAAAAAAATCGTGAATTTGTAAGATTTAAATAATCTGGCGAATTTAAGTTCGATACTGGCAAAATTTGAACTTTTCCGTGCTCTAATTTTGGCAATTTGGGGACGATTTGAAAAAGCAACAATGAGTTACTAGCTCATCCAGTTTACCTTAATTTGTCATGTAAACCTAGAAAACCCATTTTGAAACCACTTTTCGAGAAAATCGTAAATTCCTAAAAACTAAGTTATCTAGCGAACTTAAGTTCGATCCCGGCACAAACTCATTATAAACCCACTGTTCGAGAAAATTGTGAATTCGTAAAAACTAAGTAATTTGGCGAACTTAAGTTCGATCCCGGCACAATCTCAACTTTGCCGAGGTCTAACTTTGGCAATTTTGGGACAATTTGAAAAAGCAACGATCAGTTAGTAGCACATTCAGTTTATATACATATATTTGTCATTCAAACCTAGAAAACTGAATTTGAACCCACTTTTCGAGAAAATCGTGAATTCGTTAAAATTAAGTAATTTGGCGAACGTAAGTTCGATCCCGGCATAATCTCAACTTTGCCGTGCTCTAACTTTACCAATTTTGTTACGATTTGAAAACGCAACATAGCAGTAGTAGCTCATTCAGTTTACCTTCATTTGTCATTTAAACCTAGAAAACTCATTTTGAACCCACTTTTGAAAAAAATCGTGAATTTGTAAGAATTAAAGTATCTGGCGAATTTAAGTTTGATACTGGCAAAATTTCAACTTTTCCGTGCTCTAATTTTAGCATGAATGATTTGAAAAAGCAACGATCAGTTACTACCGCATTCAGTTTACATTTATTTGTCTTTTAATTCTAGAAAGCTAAATTTTAAAACCCATTTTCAAAAAAGATCGGGGAATTTGTAAAAGATTTAAGAATATGGCGAACTTTAAGTTCGACCCCGGAAAAATTTTAACTTTGCCGTCCCTTAAATTTTCCCAAATTTTTGGGACGATTTTTGGAAAAAAGAAACATACCAGTAGTTTTTTTACCCAGTTTCCCTTCATTTGTAAATTTAAAACCCTAGAAAACTCTTTTTAAACCCACTTTTCAAAAAAAATCGTAAATTTTGAAAAAATTTCAGTATTCTCAATTTTTCCATGCTCTAATTTTGAAATTTTGGGGACGTTTTTAAAAAAAGCAATTTTCTTAGTAGCTTTTTTAACATTTTATTTTAATTTTTGTATTCAAAACTAAAAAAAATCATTTAAAACCCTTTTTCGAAAAAATGTAAATTTTGTAAAAATTCATTTTTTCCCCAATTTTTCCTTTTGCTCAAACTTTGCCAATATTGAGACTTTTTTAAAAAAGCAATTTTTAGTTAGTAGCGCTTTCCATTTTACTTATTTTGTTTCAAACTTAAAAAAACCCATTTTAAACCCCACTTTTCGAGAAAAATGGGTAAAATTTTTTAAAAATTCAGTATTCCCATTTTCCTTTGCTCAATTTTTTGGGAAAAAAGGGACGTTTAAAAAAAGCAAGTTTCATTTACTTTTGTCATTAAAAAACCCAGAAAATTTAAATTTTTAAAACCACTTTTCGAAAAAAATCTTTTTTTTTGAATTTTTTAAAAAATTGTTTTTAAATTTTCCGGCTCAAATTTTGCCAATTGGGACGATTTAAAAAAGCAATTTTTTCAGTTAGTAGCTCATTCATTTACTTACTTTTTTTCAAACCTAGAAAACCATTTTGAACCCACTTTTCGAGAAAATGGGAAATTTTGAAAAAATTCGGGTTTTCTCAACTTTTTCGTGCTCTAACTTTCCCAAATTTTGGGGGACGTTTTTAAAAAAAGCAATGTTTCAGTTAGTAATACAGTTCACTTACTTTTGCATTAAAAACCAAAAAAACTAAATTTTGAACCCACTTTTCGGAAAATCGTGAATTTTTTAAAAAATTTTCAGATTCTAAACCCTTTTCCGTACTCAAAATTTTGGGCCAAAATTATTGGGACGTTTTAAAAAAAAAGCAATGTTTCAGTTATTTTTGCCATTCAAACCCAAAAACCCCCTTTTAAACCCCATTTTCGAGAAAAATCGTAAATTTTGGGAAAAAATTCGTTTTCTCAATTTTTCCGTGCTCTAACTTTCCCAATTTTGGGACAAATTT
>JANFPS010000130.1:0-34300 GCA_024703675.1 Drosophila nebulosa | reverse complement strand
TTTTTTTTCGAAAAGTGGTTTAAAAAAGGGTTTTCTAGTTTAAATGAAAAAAGTAAGAAAACGGGATGCGCTACAAACTGAACATTGCTTTTTTACATCCCCCCAAATATTGGAAAAGTTAGAGCAAAAAGGGGTGGGAAAACTGAATTTTTAAAAATTCACGTTTTTTCCAAAAATGGGTTAAAAAGGTTTTTTCTAGGTTTAAAATGACAAAAGTAAGTAAACTGTATGAGCCACTAACTAAACGTTTTTTAAAAATCGTCCAATTTTTTCAAAGTAGAGCAGGAAATTTGAGAAACTGAATTTTTACAATTCCGATTTTCTCAAAAAGTGGGTTAAAATGAGTTTTTCTAGGTTTGAATGACAAATGTAAGTAAACAGTATGAGCTACTAACTAAAACATTGTTTTTTAAATCGTCCAATATTGGCAAAGTTAGAGCCGAAAAGTTGAATACTGAATTTTTACAAATTCAAGATTTTTCCCCGAAAAGTGTGTTCAAAATGAGTTTTCTAGGTTTGAATGACAAATGTAAAAAAAACTGTAGGAGCCTACTAACTAAAACTTTGGGCTTTTTTTCAATCGTCCCAATATTGGAAAAAGTTGAGCACGCGAAAAGATGAAGGAACTGAATTTTTACAAATTCACGATTTTCTCGAAAAGTAGGTTAAAAATGAGTTTTCTGGGTTTGAATGACAAATGTAAGTAAACGGGATGGCTACTAACTGAAACATTGCTTTTTTAAAAATCGTCCCAATATGGCAAAGTTAGGGGCCGGAAAAGTTGAGAATACTGAATTTTTACAAATTCACGATTTTCTCGAAAAGTGGGTTCAAAATTGATTTTCCCAGGTTTGAATGACAAAAAAGTAAGTAACTGGATAGCTACTTAACTGAAACATTGCTTTTTTAAATCGTGCCAATATTGGCAAAGTTAGAGCATGGAAAGTTGAGAAACTGAATTTTTACAAATTCACGATTTTTCTCGAAAAGTGGTGTTTTCAAAATGATTTTTTCTAGTGTTGAATGACAAAAGTAGTAAACTGGACTGACCTCTAACTGAAACATTTCTTTTTTAAATCGTCCACAATATTGGACAAAGTGTTAGACACGGAAAAGTTGAGAAAACTGAATTTTTATCAAATTCAACGATTTTCCTCGAAAAGTGGGTTCAAATAGTTTTGTCTAGGTTTGAATGACAAAGTAAGTAAACTGGATGACTACTACATGAAACACTGCTTTTTTAAATCGTCCCACTTTGCCAAAGTTAGGCGCGAAAAAGTTTGAGAAAACTAAATTTTTACAAATTCACGTTTCCCCAAAAAGGTGGTTAAAAATGATTTTCTGGGTTTTGAATGAACAAAAGTAAGTAAACTGTATGAGCCACTAACGAAAACATTGCTTTTTTAAATCGTGCCAATATTGGCAAAGTTAGAGCGGGGAAAAGTTGAGAAAACTGAATTTTACAATTCAAGATTGTTATCTCGAAATGTTCAAATGGGTTTTCAAGCTTAATGCCAATGATTAAGTGAACTGTATGACTACTACTAAACATTGCTTTTTTCATCGTCCCAATATTGGCAAAGTTTAGAGCGACGGAAAGTTGAGAGAACTGAATTTTTACAAATTCACGATTTTCTCGAAGAGTAGGTTTAAAAATGAGTTTTCTTGTTGAATGCATAATGTAGTAAACGGGATCGGACTCTAACTGAAATCTATTGCTTGTTTTTAAATCGTCCAAATATTGCAAAGTTTAGAGCACGGAAAAGTTGAGAATACTGAATTTTTCCAAAATTCACGATTTTCTCGAAAAGTGGGTTTAAAATGAGTTTTCTAGGTTGAATGACGAAAAGTAGTGAACTGGATGAGCTACTTACTGAACATTGCTTTTTTAAAATCGTCCCAATATTGCAAAGTTAGAGCATGGAAAAGTTGGAAAACTGAATTTTTAAAATTCAGATTTTCTCGAAAGTGGGTTTCATAATTAGTCTTTCTAGGTTTGTGAAATACAAAGTAAGTAAACTTGTATGAGCCACTAACTACAACATTGCTTTTTTAAATCGTGCAAATATTAGCAAAGTTAGAGGCTCGGAATGTTTGATAAGAACTGAATTTTTTACAAATTTTTTTAAAACAAAATTTTTGTTTTTTTCTCGAAAAGTAAGGTTTAAAATGATGTGTCGGGGTGTTGAATGACAAATGTAAGTACTGTATGAGCTAGCTACTACTGAACATTGCTTTTTAAAATCGTCCAATATTGGCAAAGTTAGGCAGGAAAGTTGAGAAAAATATTAGCAAAGTTATGAGCTCGGAATGTTGAGAGACTGAATTTTTAACAAAATTCACATTTTACTCGAAAAGTAGGTTAAAAATGATTTTCTGGGTTTGGAATGACAAATGTAAGTAAAATGTAATGAGCTACTAACTGAACACATTTGCTTTTTTAAATCGTCCAATATTGGCAAAGTTAGAGCAGGGAAAAGTTGAGAAAACTGATTTTTACAAAATTCACGATTTTTCCTCGTGAAAAGTGGGGTTCAAAATTAGTTTTCTCAGGTTTGAATGACAAAAGTGAAGTAAACTGGCTGAGCTTACTAACTGAAACACCTGCTTTTTTAAATCGTCTCCCAATATTGGCCAAGTTAGGAGCACGGAAAAGTTGAGAATACTGAATTTTTTACAAATTCAAGATTTCTCGAAAAGTTGGTTCAAAATGTGTTTCTAGGTTTGAATGACCAAAAGTAAGTAAAAAAACTGTATGAGCCACTAACTAAAACATTGCTTTTTAAATCGTGCAATATTAGCAAAGTTTAGAAGCTCCAGGAAATGTTGAGAGAACTGAATTTTTACAAATTCACGATTTTCTCGAAAGGTAGGTTACAGAAATGAGTTTCTGGGGTTTGAATGAACAAATGTAATAAAACTGTATGAGCTACTACTGAAACATTGCTTTTTTAATCGTCCAATATTGCAAAGTTAGAGCACTGAAGAGTGAGAATACTACAGTTTTACATATTCACGATTTTCTCGAAAGTATTAAAAAATGAGTTTTTCTAGGTTTACATGACAAATGGTAAGTAAACTGGATGCGCTACTAACTGAAACATTGCTTGTTTTAAAACGTCCAATATTGGCAAAGTTAGGCACCGGAAAAGTTGAGAAATACTGAATTTTTACAAATTCAAGATTTTCCCTCGAAAAGTGGGTTCAAAATGTGGTTTTCTGGTTTGAATGACAAAAGTAAGTAAACTGTATGACGCCTCCTAAAACATTGCATTTTAAATCGTGGCCAATATTGGCAAGTTTAAGCAGGGAAAAGTTGAGAAAACTGAAATTTTTTACAAATTCACGATTTCTCGAAAAGTGGGTCAAATGGTTTCCTAGTTTGAATGACAAATTTAAGTGAACAGTATGAGCTACTAACTAAACATTGGTTTTTTTGAAATCGTGCCAGATGACAAAGTTTAGAGCACGGAAAGTTGAGAATACTGATTTTACATTCACGATTTTCTCGAAAAGTGGTTCAAAATGAGTTTTTCCTAGGTTGAATGACAAAGTAAGTTGAACTGGATGATCTACTAACCTGAAACATTGCTTTTTTTAATCGCGTCCCATATTGGGCAAAGTTAGGAGAGCCGTAAAGGTTGAGAAAACTGATTTTTAACAAATTCAAGATTTCTCGAAAAGGTGGGTTCAAAATGAGTTTTCTAGGTTTGAATGACAAAAGTAAGTAAACTGGATTGAGCTACTAACTGAAACACTGCTTTTTTAATCGTCCCAATTATTGCAAAGTATAGCCGGAAAAGTTAGAAACTAAATTTTTACAAATTTAAAACGATTTTCCCTCGAAAGTGGGTTAAAAATGAGTTTTTCTGGGTTTGATGACAAAGAGTAAGTAAACTGGTATGCGCTACTAACTGAAATATTTCCTTTTTTAAAATCCGTGGCCAATATTGGCAAAGTTAGAGCACGAAAAGTTGAGAAACTGAATTTTTTACAAATTCCGATTATCTCGAAAAGTGGGTTCAAAATGAGTTTTCTAGGTTTTGAATGACAAAACGTAAGTAAACTGGTAATGAGCTACTACTGAAACGCATTGCTTTTTTAATCGTCCCATATTGGCAAAGTTAGGGCAACGAAGAGGTTGAAGAATGCTGAATTTTTACAATGTCACGATTTTCTCGCAAAAGTTGGTTTCAAAATGAGTTTTCTGGGTTTGAATGACAAAAGTAAGTCAACTGGATGCGCCTCTAACTGAAACATTGCTTTTTTAAATCGTCCCAATATTGGCAAGTTAGAGCAACGGAAAATTTGAGAAAACTGAATTTTAACAAATTCACGATTTCTCGAAAAGTGGGTTCAAAATGGTTGTCGCAGGTTTTAATCACAAAAGTAGTAAACTGGGATGCGCTACTAACTGAAACATTGCTTTTTTAAATCGTCCAATATTGGGCAAATGTTAAGCCCGGAAGAGGTGAGAATGCGAATTTTTCAAATTCACGATTTTCTCGAAAAGTGGGTTCAAAATGAGTTTCTGGTTTTGAATGACAAAAGTAAAAGTAAACTGGATGCGCTCTAACTGAAAACATTGCTTTTTTAAATCGTCCCAATATTGGTCAAGTTGAGCCTGGAAAAAGTTTAGAATACTGAATTTTTTACAAATTCACGATTTTCCTCGAAAAGTGTGTTTCAAAATGAGTTTTCTGGTTTGAATGACAAAATGTAAAAACTGGATAAGCTACTACTGAAACATTGCTTTTTAAATCGTGCCAATATTGGCAAAGTTGAGCACTAAAGAGGTGAGAATATTGAATTTTTACAAATTCACGATTTTCTCGAAAAATGGGTTAAAAATTAGTTATCTAGGTTTGAATGACAAATGTAAGTAAACTGGATGCGCTACTAACTAAAACATTGCTTTTTTCAATCGTCCCCAATATTGGCAAAGTTAAGCACGGAAAAGTTAAGAATACTGAATTTTTACAATTCAAGATTTTCTCGAAAGTGGGTTAAAATGAGTTTTTCCGGGGTTTGAATGACAAAAGTAAGTAAACTGTATGAGCCACTAACTAAAACATTGCTTTTTTAAATCGTGCCAATATTGGCAAAGTTAGAGCAGGGAAAAGTTGAGAAAACTGAATTTTTACATATTCACGATTTTCTCGAAAAGTGGGTTCAAATGAGTTTTTCGGGGTTTTGAAGGACAAAAGAAAGTAAACTGGATGCGCTACTAACTGAAATATTGCTTTTTTTAAATCGTGCCAATAGAGCACGGAAAAGTTGAGAAAACTGAATTTTTACAAATTCACGATTTTCTCGAAAAGTAGGTTAAAATGAAGTTTTCTAGGTTTTGAATGACAAATGTGAGTAAATTGGATGCGCTACTAACTGAAACATTGCTTTTTTAAATCGTGCCAATATTGGCAAAGTTAGAGCACTGAAGAGGTGAGAATATTGAATTTTTACAAATTCACGATTTTCTCGAAAAATGGGTTAAAATTAGTTATCTGGGTTTTGAATGCAAATGTAAGTAAACTGGATGCGCTACTAACTTAAACTTGCTTTTTTCAATCGTCCCAATTTGGCAAAGTTAGAGCAGGGAAAAGTTGAGAGAACTAAATTTTTTAAACAAATTCACGATTTCTCGAAAAGTGGGTTCAAAATGATTTTCTAGGTTTGAATGACAAATGTAAGTAAACTGGATGCGTTACTAACTGAAACATTGCTTTTTTAAATCGTCCCAATATTGGCAAAGTTAGAGCACGGAAAAGTTGAGAATACTGAATTTTTACAAATTCAAGATTTTCTCGAAAAGTGGGTTCAAAATTAGTTTTCTAGGTTTGAATGACAAATGTAAGTAAACTGATGGACCACTAACTAAACATTGCTTTTTTTAAATCGTCCCAATATTGGCAAAGTTAGAGCAGGAAAAGTTGAGAATACTGAATTTTTACAAATTCACGATTTTCTCGAAAAGTAGGTTAAAAATGAGTTTTCTAGGTTTGAATGACAAATGTAAGTAAACTGGATGCGCTACTAACTAAAACATTGATTGCTTTTTTCAATCATCCCAATATTGGCAAAGTTAGAGCACGGAAAAGTTGAGAATACTGAATTTTTACAAATTCACGATTTTCTCGAAAAGTAGGTTAAAATTTAGTTTTCTAGGTTTGAATGACAAATTAAGTAAACTGGATGCGCTACTAACTGAAATATTGCTTTTTTAAATCGTCCCAATATTGGCAAAGTTAGAGCACTGAAAAGTTGAGAATACTGAATTTTTACAAATTCACGATTTTCTCGAAAAGTAGGTTAAAAATGAGTTTTCTAGGTTTGAATGACAAAAAGTAAGTAAACTGGATGCGCTACTAACTGAAACATTGCTTTTTTAAATCGTCCCAATATTGGCAAAGTTAGAGCACGGAAAAGTTGAGAATACTAAAATTTTTACAAATTCACGATTTTCTCGAAAAGTGGTTAAAATGAGTTTTCTAGGTTTGAATGACAAATGTAAGTAAACTGGATGCGCTACTAACTGAAACATTGCTTTTTTAAATCGTCCCAATATTGGCAAAGTTAGAGCACTGAAGAGGTGAGAATACTGAATTTTTACAAATTCACGATTTTCTCGAAAAGTAGGTTAAAAATGAGTTTTCTAGGTTTGAATGAAAATAGTAAGTAAACTGGATGCGCTACTAACTGAAACATTGCTTTTTTAAATCGTCCCAATATTGGCAAAGTTAGAGCACGGAAAAGTTGGGAATACTGAATTTTGACAAAATCACGATTTTCTGGGAAGGTGTGTTTAAAATGAGTTTTAAAGCTTTGAATGACAAATGAAATTAAACTGGTTTAGCCACTAACTGAAACATTGCTTTTTTAAATCATCCCAATGTTGGCAAAGTTAGAACACGGAAAAGTTGAGAAAACTGAATTTTTAACAAATTCACGATTTTCTCGAAAAGTGGGTTCAAATGAGTTTTCTGGGTTTGAATGACAAAAGTAAGTAAACTGGATGGCTACTACTGAAACATTGCTTTTTTAAATCGTGCAATATTGGCAAAGTAGAGCACGGAAAAGTTGAGAAACTGAATTTTTACAAATTCACGATTTTCTCGAAAAGTGGGTTCAAAATTAGTTTTCTAGGTTTGAATGACAAAGAAGTAAACTGATGAGCTACTAACTAAAACATTGCTTTTTTAAATCGTCCCAATATTGGCAAAGTTAGAGCAGGGAAAGTTGAGAATACTGAATTTTTACAAATTCACGATTTTCTCGAAAAGTGGGTTCAAAATGAGTTTTCTGGGTTGAATGACAAATGTAAGTAAACTGGATGCGCTACTAACTGAAACATTGCTTTTTTAAATCGTCCCAATATTGGCAAAGTTAGAGCACGGAAAAGTTGAGAATACTGAATTTTTACAAATTCACGATTTTCTCGAAAAGTAGGTTAAAATTAGTTTTCTAGTTTGAATGACAAAAGTAAGTAAACTGGATCGCTACTAACTGAAACATTGCTTTTTTAAATCGTCCAATATTGGCAAAGTTAGAGCACGGAAAAGTTGAAGAATACTGAATTTTTACAAATTCACGATTTTCTCGAAAAGTGGGTTAAAATGAGTTTTCTAGGTTTGAATGACAAAGTAAGTAAACTGGATGAGCTACTAACTGAAACATTGCTTTTTTAAATCGTCCCAATATTGGCAAAGTTAGAGCACGGAAAAGTTGAGAATACTGAATTTTTACAAATTCACGATTTTCTCGAAAAGTGGGTTAAAAATGAGTTTTCTAGGTTTGAATGACAAAAGTAAGTAAACTGGATGCGCTACTAACTGAAACATTGCTTTTTTAAATCGTCCCAATATTGGCAAAGTTAGAGCACGGAAAGTTGAGAAAACTGAATTTTTACAAATTCACGATTTTCTCGAAAAGTAGGTTAAAAATGAGTTTTCTAGGTTTAAATGACAAATGGTAGTAAACTGGATGCGCTACTAACTGAAACATTGCTTTTTTAAATCGTTCCAATATTGGCAAATATAGAGCACGGAAAAGTTGAGAATATGAATTTTTACAAATTCACGATTTTCTCGAAAAGTGGGTTTAAAATAAGTTTTCTGGGTTTGAATGACAGAAGTAAGTAAACTGGATGCGCCACTAACTAAAACATTGTTTTTTTAAATCGTCCCAATATTGGCAAAGTTAGAGCACGGAAAAGTTGAGAAAACTGAATTTTTACAATTCACGATTTTCTCGAAAAGTGGGTTCAAAATGAGTTTTCTAGGTTTGAATGACAAATGTAAGTGAACAGTATGAGCTACTAACTGAAACATTGCTTTTTTAAATCGTCCAATATTGGCAAAGTTAGAGCACGGAAAAGTTGAGAATACTGAATTTTTACAAATTCACGATTTTCTCGAAAAGTGGGTTCAAAATGAGTTTTCTAGTGTTTGAATGACAAAAGTAAGTAAACTGGATGGCTACTAACTGAAACATTGCTTTTTTAAATCGTCCCAATATTGGCAAAGTTAGAGCACGGAAAAGTTGAGAAACTGAATTTTTACAAATTCACGATTTTCTGAAAAGTGGGTTCAAAATGAGTTTTCTAGGTTTGAATGACAATGTAAGTAAACTGGATGAGCTACTAACTAAACATTGCTTTTTTAAATCGTGCCTATATTGGCAAAGTTAGAGCAGAAAAGTTGAGAATACTGAATTTTTACAAATTTCACGATTTTCTCGAAAAGTAGGTTAAAAATGAGTTTTCTAGGTTGAATGACAAATGTAAGTAAACTGATGCGCTACTAACTGAAACATTGATCTTTTTTAACGTCCCAATATTGGCAAAGTTAGAGCACGGAAAAGTTAGAATACTGAATTTTTACAAATTCACGATTTTCTCGAAAAGTAGGTATAAAAATTAGTTTTCTAGGTTTAATGACAAAGTAAGTAAACTGGATGCGCTACTAACTAAAACATTGCTTTTTTTTTAATCGTCCCAATATTGGCAAAGTTAGAGCACTGAAGAGTTGAGAATACTGAATTTTTACAAATTCACGATTTTCTCGAAAAGTGGGTTAAAAATGAGTTTTCTAAGATTGAATGAAAAAAGTAAGTAAACTGGATGCGCTACTAACTGAAACATTGTTTTTTTAAAAATCGTCCCAATATTGGCAAAGTTAGAGCACGGAAAAGTTGAGAATACTGAATTTTTAAAAATTCACGATTTTCTCGAAAAGTAGGTTAAAAATGAGTTTTCTAGGTTTAAATGACAAATGTAAGTAACTGGATGCGCTACTAACTGAACATTGCTTTTTTAAATCGTCCAATATTGGCAAAGTTAGAGCACTGAAAAGTTGAGAATACTGAATTTTTACAAATTCCGATTTTCAAAAGTGGTTAAAATTAGTTTTCTAGGTTTGAATGAAAAAGTAAGTAAACTGATGCGCTACTAACTGAAACATTGTTTTTTTAAAATCGTCCCAATATTGGCAAAGTTAGAGCACGGAAAAGTTGAGAATACTGAATTTTTACAAATTCACGATTTTCTCGAAAAGTGGGTTCAAAATGTGTTTTCTAGGTTTGAATGACAAAAGTAAGTAAACTGATGCGCTACTAACGAAAAAATTGCTTTTTTAAATCTTCCCAATTTTGGCAAAGTTAAGGGGGGAAAAAAGTTGAAAAATTTGAATTTTTTACAAATTCACGATTTTCTCGAAAAGGGGGTTTTAAATTTTAGTTTTTTATTTTTAATTTGAAAAAATTTAAAATGATGAGCCCTAACTAAAACTTGTTTTTTTAAAATCGTCCAAAAATTGGAAGGGTTAGAGCAGGGAAAAGTTGAGAAAACTAAATTTTTAAAAAATTTTCAAAAGGGAAAATTTTTGGGGGGAAAAAATAAGTAAATTATGGCCACAAACTAAAACCCATTGTTTTTTTAAATCTTTCCCAAAAATTGGGAAGGGGTTAGAGCAGGAAAAATTTTTGAGAAACTAAATTTTTTAAAATTTCAGGGATTTTCTCGAAAGGGGGGTTAAAAAAAAGTTTTTTCTGGGTTTTTTTGAGAATCTAAAATTTTTTTAAAAATTCCGTTTTCTCGAAAAGGGGGGTTTAAAAATTTAAGTTTTTTTTGAATAAACAAAAGTAAGTAAATTTTATAACCCACAAAACTAAAACATTGCTTTTTTAAATCGTCCCAATTTTTTGGGGCAAAGTTGGCAGGGAAAATTTTTGAAAAAACTGAATTTTTACAAATTAAAGATTTTCTCGAAAGGGTTTAAAAAAAATTTTTTCTAGGTTTGAATGAAAAAAGTAATTTAAATTGGAGGGCCTACAAACTAAAACATTGTTTTTTTTAAAATGGGGGGGTCCCAATATTGGCAAAGTTAGAGCAAAAAAGGGGTTGGGAATACTAAATTTTTTTTCCCAAAATTCACAAATTTTCTCAAAAAAATGGGTTAAAAATATTTTTCTGGGTTTTGGGAATGACAAAAGTAAGAAAAACTGATGACCCCACAAAACCTAAAACATTGTTTTTTAAAATTTCGGGGAAAAATTTTGGGCCCCAAAGTTAGACCCGGGAAAAGGTTGGGAAAACTAAATTTTTAAAAATTTCCCGTTTTTTCCGGGAAAATGGAAAAAAATTATTTTTCCCGGGGGTTTTAAAAGGGGCAAAAGAAAGAAAAAATTGGAGGGCCCCACAAAATAAAACATTTTTTTTTTTAATCCCCCAATATTGGCAAATTTAGGGGCCTGAAGGGGGAGAAAAACTAAATTTTTTTAAAAATTCACGTTTTCCCCAAAAAGGGTTTTTAAAAATGAGTTTTCTGGTTTTTTGAAGGGCAAAGAAATTAAACGGGATGAGCTAAAACTAAAAAATTGTTTTTTTAAATGGGTCCCAATATGGAAAAGTTAGAGCACAAAAAGGGGTTGAAAAATACGGGAAATTTTTTCCCAAATTTCCCAAAAAAATTTTTTCTAAAAGTGGGTTAAAAATTGTTTTCATTTTTAATGAAAAAAGTAAGAAAAAAGGGGAGGCACTAATTTAAAACATTGTTTTTTTTAAATCGTCCCCATATTGGCAAATTTAGACCCGGAAAAGTTGGGAAACTGAATTTTTAAAAAAATTCACGATTTTCTCAAAAAGGGGGGGTTAAAAATAAATTTCTGGGTTTTAAATGCAAGTAAGTAAACTGGTTGCGCTACTAACTGAAAAAAGGGTCTTTTAAATCGTCCCAATTTTGGCAAAGTTAGAGCAGGGAAAAAAGTTGGGGAATACTGAATTTTTAAAAAATTCACGATTTTCTCGAAAAGTGGGTTAAAATTTTATTTTCCTATTTTGGGAATGAAAAAAGTAAGAAAACTGTAGGAGCCACAAATTTAAAACATTGCTTTTTTAAATGTGCCAAATATTGGAAAAGGGTTAGAGCGGGGAAAAAGGAAAAATTTTGAAAAACTGTTTTCAAATTCAAGATTTTCTCAAAAAAAGAAAGGGAAAGGGAATGCGCTACAAACTAAAACCCTTGTTTTTTTAAAAATCGTGTCAATATTGGCAAAGAAAACAGGGAAAAAAGTTGAGAATCTAAATTTTAAAAATTCCGTTTTTCCCTCGAAAAGGGGGTTTAAAAAATTTAATTTTTTTAAGGTTTAAAGGGCAAAAGTAAGTAAACTGGTTGGCTACTCCCTGAAACTTTTTTTTTTAACGCCCCAATTTGGGCCCAAATTTAGAGCAGGGAAAAAAAGTTGAGAAAACTAAATTTTTTACAAATTCCGTTTTTTTCTAAAAAAAGGGTTTTTAAAATTTTTAGTTTTCTAGGTTTGAAAAAAAAAGAAGAAAAATTATGAGCCCCTAACAAAAACATTGCTTTTTTAAGGGGGGGTCCCAAATATTGGAAAATTTTAACGGAAAATTGGGAGAAACTGAATTTTAAAAATTTTAAAGTTTTTCTCAAAAAAGGTGGTTTTAAAAAATTAGTTTTCTTGGTTGAATGCCCAAAGTAATTAAATTTATGGCTACTAACTAAAAACATTCCCTTTTTTAAAAATCGTCCCAATTTTGGGGGAAAATTTTAGAGCAGGGAAAAATTTTGGAATATTTAAAAATTTTTACAAATTCCCCGTTTTTTCTCAAAAAATGGGGTTCCCAAAATTGTTTTCGGGTTTTTAAAATGCAAAAAAAATTTAAAACGGGATGGCCCTAACTAAAACGGGTTTTTTTAAAATCCCCCCAAATTTGAAAAAGTTAGAGCCGGAAAATTTTGGAAACTAAAATTTTTAAAATTTTAAAGTTTTCTCGAAAAGTGGTTTTTAAAAAGAGTTTGGGGGTTTAAATGACAAATGTAAAGAAAAAAACCTGTATAAGTACAACCTAAAACCTTCCCTTTTTTAAATCTTTCCCAATATTTGGCAAAGTTAGACCCGGGAAAAAATTGAAGAAAACAAATTTTTTTAAAAAAATTTCAGGGATTTTCTCGAAAAGTGGTTTAAAAAAATTAGTTTTCTGGGTTTTTAAATTGACAAAAGTAAGAAAAAACGGGAGGGCCCCACTAACTAAACATTGTTTTTTAAAAACCCGTCCCAATTTTGGGAAAAAGTTGAGACGGAAAATTTGGGAGAAAAACTAAAATTTTTTCCCAAATTCACATTTTCTCGAAAAAGTAGGAAAAAAAAGGGATTTTTTCTGGGGTTTAAAATGACCAAAAGTAAAAAAATGGATGCGCTACAAACTAAAACTTTGGCTTTTTTAAATCGCCCCAATATTGGAAAATTTTAGAGCAGGGGAAAAAAGTTGAAAAATACTAAATTTTTTAAAAAATTAAAGTTTTTCCAAAAAAGGGGGTTAAAAAATGAAGTTTTCTAGGTTTAAATGACAAAAGTAAGAAAAACTTTTTAGCCATTTAAAAAAAAAAATTGGGTTTTTTTTTAAAATCTTTTGGCCACTATTGGAAAAAGTTGGGAGGGGGGAAAAAGTTGAGAAACTGAATTTTTAAAAATTTCAGGGATTTTCCAAAAAGGGGGGGTTAAAATTTAATTTTCTGGGTTTTGGAATGACAAAAGGGGAAGAAAAGGGACCCTACTAACTAAAAATTGTTTTTAATCGTCCCCAATTTGGGCAAAGTTAGGGGGGGAAAAATTTGAGAATATTAAATTTTTACAAATTCACTTTTTCTAAAAAAGTGGGAAAAAAAAAGATTTTTTCGGGTTTGAAGGGGCCCAAAAATTAAGAAAACAATGACCCCAAAACTAACAATTTTTTTTTTAAATCGTAAAAATTTTGGCAAATTTAGGCGGGGAAAAATTTTGAGAAAACTAAAATTTTTCAAATTAAAGTTTTTCTCAAAAAAGGGGAAAAAAATTAGTTTTCTGGTTTGAATGAAAAAAAGTAAGTAAACTGGATGCGTACTAACTAAAAACATTCCCTTTTTTAAATCGTCCCAAATTTGAAAAGTTAGAGCAGGGAAAAAAGTTGGGGAAACTGAATTTTTAAAAAATTTAAAACCCGTTTTTCTAAAAAATGGGTTAAAAATTTATTTCTATTTTAAAATGACAAAAGTAAGTAAACTGATGAGCCCAAACAAAAAACATTGTTTTTTTAAATCGTCCCCAATATTGGCAAAATTTTAGACCCGGGAAAAAGGGGAAAAAACAAAATTTTTAAAAAAAATTAAAGTTTTTCTCGAAAAGTGGGTTTTAAAAAAATTAGTTTGGGGGTTTGAATGACAAAGGGAAGTAAAGGGATGGCAAACAAACTGAAAATTGTTTTTTAAAAAAAACCCGTCCCAATATTGGCAAAGTTAGACCCACAAAAAAGGGGTTAAAGGAAACTGAATTTTTAAAAAATTCACGATTTTCTGGGAAAAATGGGTTTCAAATTTGTTTTTAAGGTTTGAATGAAAAAATTAAGAAACGGGAGGGCCCCACTAATTTAAAACATTTTTTTTTTTAAAAATCTTTCCCAATTTTGGGAAAAAGGTTAAAAGCCAAAAAAAAGGTTGGGAAAAAAATTTTTACAAATTCACGATTTTCTCGAAAAGTGGTTTTAAAAAATTTTTTGGGGGGTTTTTGAAGAAAAAAGGTAAGAAACTTATAACCCACTAATTTAACCCATTGTTTTTTTTAAAATCTCCCAATTTTTTGGCAAAGTTAACCCAGGGAAAAAAGTTGAGAAAACGAATTTTTAAAAAATTCACGATTTTCTCAAAAGGGGGTTAAAATTGTTTTCGGGGTTTGAATGACAAAAGTAAGTAAACGGGATGGCTACACAAAACATTGCTTTTTAAATGTCCCAATATTTGGCAAATTTAAGAGCCCCGGAAAAGTTGAAAATTTACGATTTTTAAAATTTTAAAGATTTTCTCGAAAAGGGGGTTTAAAAATTTAGTTTTCTGGGTTTTAAAATTAAAAATTTAAAGGGGAAACTGTAAGCTCCACAACTAAAACATTGTTTTTTTAAAATGGGCCCCCAAATTTTGGGGAAAAAATTAAGGGGCCGGGAAAAAAGTTGGGAAAACTGAATTTTTTCCCAAATTTTCACGTTTTTTCCCAAAAAGTGGTTTAAAAAAATTGGGGGGTTTTTGAAGGGAAAAAAGTAAAAAACCGGGATGGCTACTAACTGAAACATTGCTTTTTTAAACGCCCCAATTTTATTGGAAAAAGTTAGAGCAGGGAAAAAAGTTGAAATCCCGGAATTTTTAAAAATTAAAGATTTTCTCGAAAAGTGGGTTAAAAAATTGTTTTCAAGGTTTGAATGACAAAAGTAAGTAAACGGGATGGCACAAACTAAAACATTGTTTTTTTAAAATCGTCCAAATAGGGGAAAAGTTAGAGGGGGGAAAAAAATTTTAAGAATACGGAATTTTTCCCAAATTTCACGTTTTTCTCAAAAAATGGGTTCAAAAATTTTTTCTAGGTTTAAAATAAACAAAAGTAAGAAAAACCGATGACCCCACTAACTAAAACATGTTTTTTTTAAAACCCGTCCAATATTGGCAAAATTTGGAGCGGGGGAAAAATTTGGGGAGAAAAACTGAATTTTTACAAATTCACGATTTTCTCGAACAAGTGGGTTCACAAATGAGTTTTCTAAGGGCTCTTGAATGACAAAATGTAAGTGGAACTGTATGAGCGACTAACCTAAAACATTGCCTTTTTTAAAGTCCCAACATGGCAAAGTTAGAGACGGAAAAGTTGAGAATACTGAATTTTTAACAAATTCACGATTTTCTCGAAAAGTAGGTTAAAAATGAGGTTTTTCAGGTTTGGAAGAAAATGTAAGTAAACTGGATGCGCTTACGTAACTGAAAATTGCTTTTTTAAATCGTCCCAATATTGGAAAGTTAGAGCACTGAAGAGGTGAGATACTGAATGTTTACAAATTCACGATTTTCTCGAAAAAGTGGGTTCAAAATGAGTTTTCTAGGTTGAATGACAAAAGTAAGTAAATGGGGGGGATGCGCTACTAAACTGAAAAATTGCTTTTTTAAATCATCCCCAATATGGGCGAACGTTAGAGCACGGAAAAGTTGAGAAAACTTGAATTTTTACAAATTCACGATTTTCTCGAAAAGTAGGTTAAAAATGAGTTTTCTAGGTTTGAATGACAAATGTAAATGTAAGTAAACTGGATGCGCTACTAACTGAAACATTGCTTTTTTAAATCGTCCCAATATTGGCAAAGTACAGTAGTAGAGCACGGAAAAGTTGAGAAAACTGAATTTTTACAAATTCACGATTTTCTCGAAAAGTAGGTTAAAAATGAGTTTGAATGACAAAAAGTAAGTAAACTGGATGCGCTACTACTGAAACATGCTTTTTAAAATCGTAGCCCAAATGGCAAAGTTAGAGCACGGAAAAAAGCTGAGAATACTGAATTTTTACAAATCAAGAATTTTTCTCGAAAAGTGAGGTTCAAAAATAGTTCTCTTGGCTTAATGACAAAAGTAAGTAAAACTGGATGAGCCACTAACTAAAACATTGCTTTTTTAAATCGTGCCAATTATTGGCAAAGTTAGAGCAGGGAAAAGTTGAGAATACTGGAATTTTACAAATTCCCGATTTTCTCGAAAAGTGGGTCAAAATGAGTTTTCTAGGGTTTGAATAGACAAAAGGTTAAGGAGTAAAACTGATGACTACCTAACTGAAACATGCTTTTTAAATCGTCCCAATATTGGCAAAGTTAAGCACGGAAAAGTGAGAAAACGGAATTTTTAACAAATTCACCCGATTTTCTCGAAAAGTAGAGGTTAAAAATGAGGTTTCTAGGGTTTGAATGACAAAAGTAAGTAAACTGGATGCGCTACTAACTGAAACATTGCTTTTTTAAATCGTCCCAATATTGGCAAAGTAGAGTCACTGAAGAGGTGAGAATACTGAATTTTTACAATTCACGATTTTCTCGAAAAGGGGTTAAAAATGAGTTTTCTAGGTTTGAATGACAAAAGTAAGTAAACTGTATGAGCCACTAACTAAAACATTGCTTTTTTAAATCGTGCCAATATTGGCAAAGTTAGAGCTCGGAAAAAAGTTGGAAAATTTTTTTTACAATTTTCACGATTTTCTCAAAAAAAGGGTTTTAAAAAATTAGTTTTCTGGGTTTTAAATTTGAAAAAAAGTAAGTAAACTGTATGAGCCACTAACGGGGGGGGGGGGGGGGAAAAAATTGTTTTTTTTAAATCGTCCCAAATATTGGAAAAAGGTTAGAGCTGGGAAAAAAATTTTGGGGAAACAAATTTTTAAAAAAATCCGTTTTTCTCAAAAAAGTGGGTTTTTAAAAAATGATTTTTCTGGGTTTAAAATGAAAAAAATGAAGAAAAAATTTTATGACTACAACTAAAACATTGTTTTTTAAATGGGCCAATTGGCAAAGTTACAGCAGGGAAAAGTTGAAAATTACTAAAATTTTTAAAAAATTCACGTTTTTTCTCAAAAAAGTGGGTTAAAAATTATTTTTCTGGGTTTTGAATGACAAAAGTAAGTAAGCGGATGACCCTACTAACAAAAACTTTGCTTTTTTAAATCGTCCCAATATTGGCAAATTTAAAGAGCAGGGAAAAGAGGTGAGAATACTGAATTTTTAAAAATTTCACGATTTTTTTCGAAAGGGGGTTTCCAAAAATTTTGTTTTCTAGGTTTAAAATGACAAAAGAAAGTAAACTGGGATGCGCTATAACTAAAAATTTGTTTTTTTAAATCGCCCCAATTTTGGGCAAATTTTAGGGGCAGGGAAAAAGTTGAAAAAAACTGAATTTTTAAACAAATTCACGATTTCTCGAAAAAGGGTGGGTTTTAAAAAAGAGTTTTTGGGTGTTGAATGAATAAAAAGGGTTAAAGGGAGAGCTCCCTAACGAAAACATTGTTTTTAAAAAAATCGCCCCCCAATATTGGAAAAATTTAAGAGAACGGAAAAGTTGAAAATACGGGAATTTTTTACAAATTCACGATTTTCACCAAAAGTGGGTTCAAAATGATTTTTTATAGGTTTGAATGACAAAGAAAATTTAAACTGGATGCGTTTACAAAACCTGAAAATTGTTTTTAAATTTCCCCCAAAATTGGGCCCAAAGTTAAAAAGAGGGAAAAAAGGTTGGGGAAAACTGAATTTTTACAAATTCACAAATTTTCCCCCGGAAAAGTGGGTTTAAAAAAGGGATTTTTTGGGTTGTGAAGGGACAAAAAGTAAGAAAAACTGGATGAGCTATAACGGAAAACTTTCCCCTTTTTTTAAATCGTGTTAAAATTTTGGCCCAAAGGGTTAGAGCAGGGAAAAATTTTGAGAATACAAATTTTTTAAACAAATTCCCGATTTTCTCGAAAAGTGGGTTAAAAAATGAGTTTTCTGGGTTTTGAAGGGACAAATGTAAGTAAACTGGTGCGCTACTAACGAAACATTGCTCTTTGAAATGCCCCAAAATTTTGGCCCAAAGTTAGAGCACGGAAAAGTTGAGAATACTGAATTATTACAAATTCACGATTTTTCAAAAAAGGGGGTTAAAATTTTGTTCTCTATTTTTGAATGACAAAAGAAGAAAACTGTTGAGCCACAAACAAAAACTTTGGCTTTTTTAAATGTGCCAATATTGGCAAATTTAGAGCGGGGGAAATGTTGAGAAAAGAATTTTAAAAATTTAAAGGGTTTTTTCTCGAAAAGTGGAAAAAAAAATTATTTTTCTAGGTTTGAATGACAATAGAAAAGTAAAATTTTATGAGCCAAACTAAAAACATTTTTTTTTTAAATCGTCCCAATATGGAAAATTTAGACCCAACAAAAAGTTGGGGAAAAACTAAATTTTTTTTAACAAATTCACGATTTTCTCGAAAAGTGGGTTTAAAAAATGATTTTCTGGGTTGGAATGACAAATGAAGTAAAGGAGGGGCATTTAACTGAAAATTGCTTTTTTAAAAATTGTCCCAATATTGGAAAAAGTTAGAGCACGGAAAATTTGAGAATAGTGAATTTTAAAAATTTCACGATTTCTCAAAAAGGTGGGTTCAAAATGGTTTTCTAGGTTTAAAGGGACAAAGGGAAAGTAAACGGATCCCTTTACTAATAAAACATTCCCTTTTTAAAAATTGTCCCAAATTTTGGGCCCAAAGTTAGGCACGGAAAATTTGAGAATACTGAATTTTTACAAATTCCCAAATTTTTTTAAAACGTGGGTTCAAATTTATTTCCTTTTTTTGGAATGAAAAAAGTAAGAAAAACTGTATGACCCACAAAAACTAAAACTTGTTTTTTAAATCGTGCCAATTTTGGGAAAAAGGTTAGAGCAGGGAAAGGGTTGAAAAACTAAAATTTTTAAAAAATTCAAGATTTTCTCGAAAAGTGGGTTTAAAAAAATTGTTTTCTGGGTTTTGAATGACAAAAAGAAAGTAAATTTGGTAGGGGAGCCACTAATTTAAAACTTTGTTTTTTTTTAAATGTCCCAAAAATTGGCAAAGTTAGAGAAAAGGGAAAAGTTGAGAAAAAACTAAATTTTACAAAATTCCGTTTTTCTCAAAAAAGTGGGTTTAAAAAAGAGTTTTCTAGGTTGGAATGACAAAGTAAGAAATTTGGATGCCCCTACAAAACTGAAAAAATTGCTTTTTAAAATTTGTCCCAATATTGGCAAAGTTAGAGCAGGGAAAAAGGGTTGAGAAATTTTAATTTTTACAAATTAAAGATTTCCCTCGAAAGGGGGGTTTAAAAATGTGTTTTCTATTTTAAAAGGACAAAGTAAGTAAAGGGAAATGCGTATAACTGAAACTTTGCTCTTTAAAATTGTCCCAATTTTGGCAAAGTTAGAGAATGGAAAATTTGAGAATACTAAATTTTTTAAAATTCACGTTTTTTTGGGAAAAGGGGTTCAAATTTAGTTCTCAAATTTTTTGAATGCCCAAAAAGTAGTAAACTGGAGGGAGTTTACTAACTAAAAACCTTTGGGTTTTTTTAAATCGTCCCAATATTGGCAAATTTAGACCCAGGGAAGATGTGAGAATACAAAATTTTTTTAAACAAATTCACAAATTTTCTCGAAAAGGGGTTTAAAAATTATTTTTTCCTGGTTTTTGAATGCCCAAAAGTAAGTAAACTATATGACCCAAATTTAACTAAAAAAATTGTTTTTTTAAAAATGGGCCCAAATTTATTGGCAAATTTAGAGCACGGAAAAGTTGAGGGGAACTAAATTTTTTAAAAATTTACATTTCTCGAAAAGTAGGTTAAAAATGAGTTTTTCGGTTGGAATGACAAATGTAAGTAAACTGGATGCGTTTTTTTTACTAACTGAAACTTTTCTCTTTGAAATTTTTCCCAATATTGGCAAAGTTAGAGCACGGAAGAGGTGAGAATACCGAATTTTTAAAAAATTCACGATTTTCCGAAAGGGGGGTTTCCCAAAAGTATTTTCTAGGTTTAAATGAAAAATGTAATTTAAACTGGATGCGCTACAAACGAAACATTGCTTTAAAAATGCCCCCAAAAAGGGCAAAGTTGGGAGCCCCCCGGAAAATTTGAGAAAAGAATTTTTAAAAATTTCACGTTTTTTTTAAAAAAAGGGGGTTTCCCAAAATTTAGTTCTCTTTTTTTTGGGGAAATGACAAAAGAAAGTAAAAACTGTATGAGCCACTAACAAAAAATTTTGGTTTTTAAATCTTTCCCATATTGGGCCCAAATTGGGACATGAAAAAGGTGGGGAAAACAAATTTTTTCCCAAATTCACGATTTTTCGAAAAGGGGGTTTAAAAATGAGTTTTCTAGGTTTGAATGACAAAAGTAAGTAAACTATATGAGCCAATAAAAAAACATTGTTTTTTTAAAATCTTTCCCAAAATTTTGGGGCAAAGTTAGAGCAGGGAAAAAGGTGAGAGAACTAAATTTTTTAAAAATTTCACGATTTTCTCGAAAAGTGGGTTTAAAAAGGGTTTTTGGGTTTGGGAAAATTTACAAATGAAAGAAAAAATGGATGCGCTACAAAACGAAACATTGCTTTTTTAAAAATCGCCCAATTTTGGGAAAAAGGTTAGAGCCTGAAGAGGTGAGAATACTGAATTTTTAAAAATTTCACGATTTTCTCGAAAAGGGGGTTTAAAAAGAGTTTTCTGGGTTTTTGAATGACAAAAGTAAGAAAAATGGATGCGCTACTAACTGAAACATTGCTTTTTTAAAAATTGCCCCCAAATTTTTGGGCCCCAAAGTTAGAGCAGGGAAAAGTTGAAAAAAACTAAATTTTTTAAAAAATACACGATTTTCCGAAAAGTGGGTTAAAAAAAAGGGGTTTCTAGGTGTGAATGACAAAAGTAAGTAAACTGGATGAGCTATAACTAAAACTTTGGCTTTTTTAAATTTTGTCAATATTGGAAAAATTTAGAGCACGGAAAATTTGAAAATTTAACCCCATTTTTACAAATTCACGATTTCTCAAAAAAGGGGGTTAAAAATTTAGTTTTCTAGGTTTGAATGACAAAGTAAGTGAACGTATGAGCTACTAAACTAAAACATTGTTTTTTAAATCGTCCCCAATTTATTGCCCCCAAAGTTAGAGCAGGGAAAAATTTTGAGAAACTAAAATTTTTAAAAATTCACTTTTTTTCCCAAAAAAGGGGGTTTAAAAAAAAATTTTTTCCCTAGGTGTGAATGACAAAAGTAAGTAAATGGTGAGCTATTTAAACTGAAACATTGTTTTTTTAAATCGTGTAAATTTTGGGCAAAGTTAGAGCACGGAAAAATTTTGAAAAATACTGAATTTTTACAAATTCACGATTTTCTCAAAAAAGGGGTTAAAAATAAGTTTTCTGGGTTTAAAGGAAAAAAAGTAAGAAAACTGTATAGCCCCCCAAACTAAAAACAGGGTTTCTTTAAAGGGGCCCCATTTTTGGCAAATTTAGAGCTCGGAAAATTTGAGGAAACTAAATTTAAAAAATTAAACGTTTTTCTCAAAAAAGGGTAGGTTAAAAAAAATAAAGTTTTTCTTTTTTGGGAATGACAAATGTAATTTAAACTTTTAAAGTACAAACAAAACATTGCTTTTTTAAATCGTCCCAAAAATTGGGCCAAAGTTAGAGCAGGGAAAAAAAAGGTTGAGAATACTGAAATTTTTACAAATTCACAAATTTTTCAAAAAAATTGGGTTCAAAATTATTTTTCCCGGGTTTGGAATACAAAAGTAAGTAAGCTGGATGAGCTACAAAACAAAAAAACTTTGCTTTTTTAAATCGTCCCAATTTTGGGCAAAAGTTAGAGCATGAAGGGGTGAGAAAAAACTAAATTTTTAAAAAATTTCAGATTTTCCAAAAAAAGTGGGTTAAAAAATTTTGTTTCTGGGTTTTGAATGAAAAAAAGTAAGTAAAGGAATCCCGCTACCTAAAAAAAAAAACATTCCCTTTTTTAAATCGTCCCAATATTGGCAAAGTTAAGCAGGGAAAAGTTGAGTATAAATTTTTTAAAAAATTCACGATTTTTCTCAAAAAAGTGGGTTCAAAATGAGCCCCTTCAAAGGGTTTAAATGCCCAAATGTAAGTAAACTGTATGGCTATAACAAAAAACCATTGCTTTTTCAATCGTCCCAAAAAGGGGAAAAGGGTTTAGAGACGGAAAAGTTGAAAATTTACTGAATTTTTAAAAAATTCCCACGATTTTCTGGGAAAAGTGGGTTAAAAATGATTTTTCTAGGTTTGAAGGGAAAAAGTAAGTAAACGGGGGAAGCAAACTAACAAAAACATTGCTTTTTTAAATCGTCCCAATAGGGGCAAAGTAAGGGGAACTAAAGAGGTGAGAATACTAAAATTTTTAAAAATTTAAACCGATTTTCCCCCCCCCCCGGAAAAAGGGGGTTAAAAATTAGTTTTCTGGGTTTTTGAATGGACAAAAGAAAAAAAAACCCGGTATGAGCACTAACTAAAACATTGTTTTTTTTTAAAATCGTCCCAATATGGAAAAGTTAGAGCAGGGAAAAATTTGAGAAAACTTAAATTTTTAAAAATTTCCCCGATTTTTCCGAAAAGTGGGTTCAAAATGAGTTTTCTAGGTTTGAAGGGCCCAAAGAAAGTAAAACTGTATGAGCTCTAACTAAAACATTGCTTTTTAATCGTCCCAATATTGGAAAAGGGTTAGAGCACGGAAAAGTTGAGAATACTGAATTTTTCCCAAATTAAGGGATTTTCTAAAAAAGGGTGGGTTTAAAAAAAAATGATTTTTCCCCGGTTTTTTGACAAATGTAAAAAAAACTGGAGCGTACAAACCCAAAAAATTTTGTTTTTTTAAAATGCCCAAAAATTGGCAAAGTTAGAGAAAATGAAGAGGTGAGAATACTGAATGTTTACAAATTCACGTTTTTCTCAAAAAAGTGGGTTTAAAAATGAGTTTTCTAGGTTTGAATGACAAAAGTAATTTAAAACTGGATGCGTTTAATAAATGAAAACATTCCCTTTTTTTAAAATCGCCCCCAAATATTGGAAATTTAGAGCACGGAAAATTTAAAGGGAATACGGGAATTTTTACAAATTCACGATTTTCTGGGAAAAAGTGGGTTAAAAAAAAGTTCCTGGGTTTTGAATGACAAAAGTAAGAAAAACTGGATGACCCTCCCTAACTAAAAAACAGGTTTTTTAAATCGCCCCAAATTTTGGGCCCAAATTTTAAGAGCACGGAAAAGTTGAGAATATGAATTTTTAAAAAATTCACGATTTTCCAAAAAGGGGGTTCAAAATGAGTTTTTCTAGGTTTGAAGGGAAAAAAAGGAAGTAAATGGAGGGCGCTAAAAAAACAAAAACATTTTTTTTTAAAAATCGCCCCCAATTTTGGGCCCCAAAGTTAGAGCAGGGAAAAATTTAAAAAAACTGAATTTTAAAAAATTCACGATTTTCTGGGAAAAAAGGGATTCAAAATTAGTTTTCTAGGTTTGAATGACAAATTTAAGTAAACTGTATGAGAAAACAAAACTAAAAAACTTTGTTTTTTAAATGTCCCAATATTGGCAAAGTTTAGAGCACGGAAAAGTGGGGGAAAAACTAAATTTTTAAAAAATTTCACGATTTTCTCGAAAATGGGCCCCAAAAAATTTTATTTTTTCTAGGTTGAAGGGACAAAAGTAAGTAAAGGTTGGGGCACAAACCCTAAAAACATTGTTTTTTTAAAAATGGGTCCCAATATTGGAAAAGTTAGAGTGGGGAAAGTTGAGAGGACGAATTCTTAAAAAATTCACGATTTTCTCAAAAAAGTAGGACCCAAATGAATTTTCGGGGTTTTGAATGACAAAAGAAAGAAAACGGGATGCGCTACAAAACAAAAAACCCATTGTTTTTTAAATCGTCCCCAATTTTGGGGAAAAAGTTAGAGCACGGAAAAGTTGAAAATACTGAATTTTTACAAATTCACGTTTTTTCCGAAAAGGGTTTTTAAAAAGGTGTTTTAAAGGGTTTGAATGAAAAAATGTAAGAAAAACGGGGAGGGGTACAAAACTGAAAACTTTGCTTTTTTAAATTTGGGCCCAAAATTTTGGCAAAGTTAGGCACGGAAAATTTTGAAAAAAAACCTGAATTTTTAAAAATTTCCCACGTTTTTCAAAAAAAAGAAAGGTTTAAAAATGATTTTTCTAGGTTTGAATGACAAAGGTAAGTACACTGAATGCGCTACTAACTGAAACGGGGGTTTTTTTAAATGGTTCCAATATTGGCAAAGTTAGAGCAGGGAAAAAGGGGGAGGAAGAATTTGAATTTTTACAAATTCACGATTTTCCGAAAAGGGGGTTTTTAAAAATTATTTTTTCTGGGTTTTAAATGAAAAAAAGTAAGAAAACGGGTATGAGCCATAACTAAAACATTGTTTTTTTAAACCCGTGCCAATTGGAAAAATTTAGAGGGGGGAAAAAATTTGGGGGAAAAACTAAATTTTTTACAAATTCACGATTTTCTCAAAAAGTGGTTTCAAAATGAGTTTTCCCCGGTTTGTTTAAACAAATTAAAATAAACTGGATGCGTACTAACTAAAAAACAGGGTTTTTTAAAATGGGTCCCAATTTTGGGCAAAGAGAAATGAAGAGGTGAAAAATACTGAAGGTTTAAAAATTCACGTTTTTTTTTTCCGAAAAAGGGAAATTCAAAATTAGTTTTCTGGGTTTAAATGACAAAGTAAGTAAGGATGCGTACTAATTTAAACATTGCTTTTTTAAATCGCCCCAAAATTTTGGAAAAGTTAGAGCACGAAAATTGAGAAAACTAATTTTTAAAAATTCACGTTTTTTCTCAAAAGGGGGTTAAAAAGATTTCAGGTTTAATGAAAAAAGTAAAAACCTGAGCGTACTAACTGAAACTTTGCTTTTTTAAATCCCAATTTTGGGCAAAGTTGACCCGGGAAAAGTTAGGAACAAATTTTAAAATTCACATTTTCTCAAAAATGGGTAAAAATATTTTCTGGTTTGAATGAAAAAAGAATAAAGGGAGCTACTAACTAAACAGTTTTTTTTAAATCGTCCAAATTTTGGCAAAGAGAGCCGGAAAATTTGAAAAAACGAATTTTTAAAAATTCACGATTTCTAAAAAGGGGGTTAAAATTTAGTTTTTTTGGGTTGAAGACAAATGAAGTAAACTGGATGCGCACTAATTTTAAAACATTGTTTTTTTTAAATCGCCCCAATTTTGCAAAGTTGAGCAGGGAAAAGTTGAGAAAACTAATTTTTTTAAAAATTCACGATTTTCTCAAAATGGTTAAAAATGAGTTTCGGGTTTAATGACAAAGTAAAAAACTGGATCGCATTTTACTGAAAATTGTTTTTTTTTTAAATTAATTTGGGAAAAGTTAGGGCCCGGAAAAAGTTGAGAATACTGAATTTTTACAAATTCACTTTTTCCAAAAAGGGGGGAAAATATTTTTCCTTTTTAATGAAAAAGAAAGTAAAATTTGGATGCGCTACTAACTAAACATTGCTTTTTAAACCCCCCAATATTGGCAAATTTGGCGGAAAAAAGTTGAGAAACTGAATTTTAAAAATTTCATTTTTTCTCAAAAGTGGTTAAAATATTTTTTCTTTGAATGAAAAATGTAAGAACGGGATGCCACTAACTAAAATTTGTTTTTTTAAATCCCCCCAATATTGGCAAAGTTGAGACGGAAAAGGTGAGAGAATAAAATTTTTTAAAAAATTCACGTTTTCCTCAAAAGTGGGTTCAAAATATTTTTCGGTTTGAATGAAAAAGTAAGAAACTGGAGGCCCTACAACTGAAAATTTTGCTTTTTAAATTTTTCCATATGGCAAAGTTAAGCCTGAAAATTTTAGAATACTAAAATTTTTACAAATTCAGATTTTCTCGAAAGTGGGTTAAAAATTATTTTTTCGGGTTTTAAAAATTTTGGGGTTTTTAGGTTTGAATGAAAAAAGTAAGAAAACGGGATGGGGCTCCCTAACTGAAAACTTTGCTTTTTAAATCGTCTCCATTTGGGCCCAAAGTTGAGCACGGAAACGTTGAGAGAACTAATTTTTAAAAATTTCACATTTTCTCAAAAAAGTAGGTTAAAAATGATTTTTTGGGGTTTGAAGGGACAAATGAAAGGGTAAACGGTATAGGTACTAACTGAAAACATTGTTTTTTTAAATCGCCCCAAAATTTTGGGCCCAAAGTTAGAGCAGGGAAAAAAAGTTGAAAATACTAAATTTTTACAAATTCACGATTTTCTCAAAAAAGGGTTCAAAAGGTTTTGGGTTTTGAATGCCCAAAAATTTAAGAAAAATGGATGCTTACTAGCTAAAACATTGATTTTTTAAATCTTTGCCAATTTTGGCAAAGTTAGGGGCCGGAAAAGTTGGGGAATATGAATTTTTAAAAAATTCACGTTTTTCTCGAAAAGGGGGTTTCAAAATGAGTTTTCTGGGTTTTGGGAATAAAAAAAAGTAAGTAAGTGGTTTGCGTACAAAATGAAACATGCTGTTTAAAGGCCCAATATTGGAAAAAATTTTGAGCAGGGAAAAGATGAGAAAAAAAAAACTGAATTTTTAAAAAATTCCACGATTTTTCGAAAAGTAGGTTAAAATGAGTTTTTAGGTTTGAAGACAAATGTAAGAAACCCATTCCCTTTTTTAAATCGCCCCCAAATTTTGGGAAAATTTAGAGAACGGAAGAGGTGAGAATACTAAAATTTTTACAAATTCCCCGATTTTCCCCAAAAAGGGGTTCAAATGATTTTTTCTGGGTTTGAATGAAAAAAAAGTAAGAAAATACAACTGAAACATTGCTTTTTTAAATCGTCCCAATATTGGCAAAGTGGGAGCACGGAAAATTTGAGGAAAAACTGAATTTTTAAAAATTTCATATTTTCTCGAAAAGTAGTTAAAAATGGGGTTTTCTGGGTTTGAATGACAAAATTAAGAAAAACTACAAAATTTAAAACATTGCTTTTTTTTTAAATCGTCCCCAATTTTGGCCCAAAGTTAGACCCACGGAAAATTTGGGGAATACTGAATTTTTTACAAATCATGATTTTCTCGAAAAGTGGGTTAAAAATGGGGGGGTTTTTTTCCATTTTTGAAGAAAAAGGTAAGTAAACTGTTATGAGTTTACTAACTAAACATTGTTTTTTTAAATCGTCCCAATTTTTGGCAATTTTAGACCCAGGGAAAAAATTTTGAGAATACTAAAATTTTTTCCCAAACCCACGTTTTTTCTCGAAAAGTAGGTTCAAAATGGTTTTCAGGTTTGAAGCCCAAAATGTAAGTAAAATGGATGAGTTTACAACTAAAACTTTGTTTTTTTTAAATTTCGCCCAAAATTTTGGCTAAGTTAGAGAAAGGAAAAGGTGAGAGAACTGAATTTTTTAAAAAATTCACGATGTTCTCGAAAAGGGGGATCAAAAAAAATTTTTTGGGGTTTGAATGACAAAAGAAAGGGAAAACTGGATGAGCTACAAAACTGAAACATTGCTTTTTTAAATCGGGGCCAAAATTGGCAAAGTTAGACCCAGGGAAAATTTTTAAAACCCTGAATTTTTAAAAAATTCACGATTTTTCGAAAAGTGGGTAAAAAATGATTTTTCCGGGGTTTTTGAATGACAAATGTAAGTAAACGGGATGCCCCTAAACTGAAACGTTTTTTTTAAAAATCGTCCCCTATTGGCAAATTTTAGAGCAGGAAAATTTGGGAAAAATACGGGTTTTTTTAAAAATTTTCACGTTTCCCCCCCGGGAAAAAAGGGGTTAAAAAGATTTTTCTAGGTTTGAATGACAAATGTAAGTAAAACTGTATGACCCTATAAAAAACATTGTTTTTTTAAAATTCGTCCCCATATTGGCAAAGTTAGAGAGGGGAAAAGTTGGGAAAAACGAATTTTTAAAAAATTCACGTTTTTCTCAAAAAAAAAAAAAAAAGGGTGGGTTTTTAAAAAAGAGTTTTCGGGGTTTAAAATTGACAAATGTGAGTGAACGTATGAGTATTTAACGGAAACATTGCTTTTTAAATCGCCCAAAATGGCAAAGTTAAAAGCACGGAAAAAGATGAGAATACTGAATTTTAAAAATTTAAACGTTTTCTCAAAAAAGGGGTTCAAAATGATTTTTCTAGGTTTGAATGAAAAAAGTAATTTAAATGGATGCGCTCCCTAACTGAAACATTTTTTTTTTTAAAAATGTCCCAATATTGGCAAAGTTAGAGCAGGGAAAAATTTTTGAGAAACGGGAATTTTTAAAAATTTAACGTTTTTCCAAAAAAAGTGGGTTTAAAAAATGAGTTTTCTGGGTTTTAAATGACAAAAGTAAGAAACTGGATACGCTACAAACTGAAGCATTGTTTTTTTAAAAATCGTGCCAATATTGTCAAATTTTAAAAACCCCCCCCCCCGGAAAAAATTTGAGAAATAAATTTTTTACAATTAAACGATTTTCTCAAAAAAGTGGGTTTTTAAAAAAAGGGTTTTTCGGGTTTGAATGACAAAAGTAAGTAAACGGGGATGCGCTACTAACTGAAACATTGTTTTTTTAAAAATCGTCCCAAATTTTGGAAAAATTTAGAGCAGGGAAAAATTTGAGAATACTAAAATTTTTACAAATTAAACGTTTTTCTCGAAAAGGGGGTTAAAAAATAATTTTTCTGGGTTTTTGAATGACAAAAGTAAGAAAAAACGGGGTGCGTACTAACAAAACTTTGCTTTTTAAATCGTCCCAAAATTTTGGCAAATTTAAAGAGCCCCGAAAAATTTGAAAATTTACTGAATTTTTACAAAATTCACGATTTTCTCAAAAAGTGGGTTAAAAATGAGTTTTTGGGTTTTAAATGACAAAAGTAAGAAAAATGGATGCGCTACTAACTAAACATTGCTTTTTTAAATCGTCCCCAATTCCCCAAATTTTGAGAGCAGGGAAAAAGTTGAGAGAAATTTAAATTTTTTACAAATTCACGATTTTCCCCGAAAAGTGGGTTTAAAAAATAAATTTTTTCGGGGTTTGGGAAGGGCAAAAGTAAGTAAACGGGAAAGCGCTACAAACTAAAACCCTTGCTTTTTAAATCGCCCCAATGGGGGCCCAAAGGTAGAGCACGGAAAATTTTGAAAATACTGAATTTTTAAAAAATTTCACGTTTTTCTCAAAAAAGGGGGTTTCAAAATGATTTTTCAAATTTTTAAATGAAAAAAGGAAGTAAACGGGGATGCGCTCCTAACTGAAACTTTTGATTTTTTAAATCACCCCAAATTTTGGGGCAAAGTTGGGAGCAGGGAAAAATTTTGGGGAAAAAAAATTTTTTACAAATTCACGTTTTTCCCCCCAAAAAAGTGGGTTTTAAAAATGAGTTTTTGGGTTTTGAATGACAAATGTAAGAAAAAACTGGATGCGCTACTAATTTAAAACATTGCTTTTTTTAAAATGCCCCAAAATTTTGGGCAAAGTTGAGCAGGAAAGAGGGGAGAATCCTGAATTTTTAAAAATTTCACGTTTTTCTAAAAAAAGTGGGTTCAAAAGAGTTGCCCAAAATTTTTAATCACAAAAAAAGAAAAAGGGAAGCGTCCCCAAACAGAAAAATTGCTTTTTTAAATCGTCCCAATATTGGAAAAGTTAGGGGCAGGGAAAAAATTTGGGAGAAAACTGAATTTTTACAATTTCCCCGATTTTCCCCGAAAAGTGGGTAAAAAGGGAATTTCTGGGTTTGAATGCCAAAAGTAATTTAAAACTGGATGCGCTATAACTGAAAAATTGTTTTTTTAAAATCGTGCCAAATTGCCAAAGTTAGAGAAAGGAGAATTTGAGAATACTGAATTTTTTAAAAAAATTCACGATTTTCTCGAAAAGGGGTTAAAAATTTATTTTTTCAGGTTTGAAGGGAAAAAAAAGAAAGGGAAACTGGACCCCGTTACAAAATGAAACATTGTTTTTTTTAAATCGTCCCAATATTGGCAAAGTTAGAGCACGGAAACTTTGAGAAAACTAAATTTTTTAAAAATTTCAGGGATTTTTTTTTCGAAAAGGGGGTTAAAAAGTGTTTTCTGGGTTTTTGAATGACAAAAGTAAGAAAACGGGGATGCGCTACTAACTAAAAACTTTGTTTTTTTCAATCGTCCCAATTTGGCAAATTAGAGCACGGAAAGTTGAAAAAACAAAATTTTTTTAAAATTTCCACGATTTTCTGAAAAGGGGTTTTAAAAATGATTTTTTAGGTACGAAGGGGAAAAAAAGTAAGTAAAATGGATGCGCACTAACTAAAACATTGCTTTTTTAAATTTTCGCCCCAAATATTGGCAAAGTTGGGGAGCAGGGAAAGGGGAGAAAACTAAAATTTTTTCCCAAATTCCCGATTTTCTCGAAAAGGGGGTTTTTTAAAAAAAAATGAGTTTCTAGGTTTGAATAAACAAATGTAAGAAACGTATGGGGCTACTAACAAAAATTTGCTTTTTAAATCGTCCCAATTTTGGGCAAATTTCCCAGTAGTTAGAGCAGGGAAAAAGTTGAGAAAACAAATTTTTTTTAAAAATTTTCACGATTTTTCAAAAAGGGGGGTTCAAAAGATTGCCCGGGTTTTTTAATGAAAAAAAGAAAGTAAATTGGAGGGCGTACTAACAAAAAAAAATTGATTTTTAAAGGGTTTTTTTTTTTCCCAATTTTGGGCCCCAAAATTTACAGTAGTAGAGGGGAAAAAATTTGAGAAAAACTGAATTTTTAAAAATTTCACGATTTTCTCGAAAGTAGGTTAAAAATGGTTTTTAGGTTTCAATGACAAAAGTAAGAAAAATGGTTTTACGCTACTAACTGAAGAATTTTTTTTTAAAAATCGTGCCAAAAATGTCAAAGTTAAAAACCCCGGGGAAAAAAGGAAAAATATTTAAATTTTTTAAAAAATTTCACGTTTTTCCCCGAAAAGGGGGTTTCAAAATGGGGTTTTGCCCGGGTTTTTAAAATGACAAATGTAAGTGAATGTATGCCCTACAAAACTGAAACATTGCTTTTTTAAATCGCCCCAATTTTTGGCCCAAAGTTAGAGAAACGAAAATTTTGAGAAAAAAATGAATTTTTACAAATTAAGTTTTTTTCTCAAAAAAAGTAGGTTAAAAAGAGTTTTCTGGTTTTGAATGAAAAATTAAGTAAACTGGATGCGTTTACAAACGAAACTTTGTTTTTTAATTCTTTTCCCAAAATTTTGGGGCAAATTTAAGGAGCACTAAAAGAGGTGAGAATACTGAATTTTTACAAATTCACGTTTTTCTCGAAAAGTGGGTTTAAAAAAATTTTGTTTTCTGGGTTTTAAATGAAAGAGTAAGAAAAAAGGGGATGCGCTACTAACTAAAACATTGCTTTTTTAAATCGCCCCAAAATATTCCCCCAAATTTGGGGAGCAGGGAAAATTTGGAGAATATTGATTTTTTTAAAAATTTCAAGTTTTTCCGAAAAAGTGGGTTCAAATGGGGTTTCTAGGTTTGAAGACAAAAGAAAATTTAAACTGGAGAGCTACTAACTAAAACATTGACTTTTTTAAAAAACGTCCCAATTTTGGCCAAATTTTAGAGCAGGGAAAAATTTGAGAATATAAATTTTTAAAATTTCACGTTTTTTCTCAAAAAGGGGGTTAAAAAATTATTTTTCTGGGTTTGAATGAAAAAAAGTAAGAAAAGGGGATGCGTACTAACTAAAAACATTGCTATTTTAAACGTGCCAATTTTTGGAAAAGTTAGAGCAGGAAAATTTTAGAAAACTAAAAAATTTTTAAAAAATTCACGATTTTCTCGAAAAGTGGGTTTTAAAAATGAGTTTTCTGGGTTTTTGAATGACAAAAGTAAGAAAAACTTGATGAGCTACTAACAAAAAATTTTTGTTTTTTTAAAATCGTCCCAATTTTGGAAAAAAATTTAGAGCACGGAAAATTTGAGAATACGAATTTTTACAAATTCACGTTTTTCTCGAAAAGTAGGTTAAAAATGGTTTTCTGGGTTTGAATGAAAAAAGTAAGAAAAATGGATGAGTTACTAACTAAAATTGCTTTTTTAAATCGCCCAATTTTGGGCCCAAATTTAGAGCACGGAAAATTTGAAAAATATTTGAATTTTTCCAAATTCACGTTTTCTCGAAAAAGGGGGTTTCCCAAAATGGGGTTTTCTGGGTTTGAATGATAAAGTAAGAAAAACGGGAAATGCGTACAAACTAAAAAACTTTTCCCTTTTTTAAAAACGTCCCAATTTTGGGCAAAGAAAGAGCACGGAAAGTGGAAAAATAAATTTTTTTCAAATTCACGATTTTCTGGGAAAAGTGGGGGTTCAAAATTAGTTTTCTAGGTTTGAATGACAAAAAGTAAAAAACTGGATGGGGTTAAAACGAAACTTTGCTTTTTTAAAATCGTGCCAATTTTGGGAAAAAGTTAGAGCAGGGAAAAAGTTTAAAAAACGGGAATTTTTTACAAACAGGGATTTCCGAAAGTAGGTTTAAAAATGATTTTTTGGGTTTGGGGGAATGCCCAAAAGTAAGTAAACTTGATCCCCCTACTAACGGGAAAACTTTGCTTTTTTAAATGTCCCAAAAATTGGCAAAGTTAGAGCAGGGAAAAGTTAGGAATACTAAATTTTTTTCCCAAATTTCACGTTTTTCTGGGAAAAGTAGGTTAAAAAGATTTTTCTAGGTTTGAATGAAAAAAAGTAAGTAAACTGGATGAGCTATTTAACTGAAACATTGTTTTTTTAAAATCGCCCCAAAATTTTGGGCCAAAGGGAGAGAAGGGAAAAAAGTTGAGAATACTAAATTTTTTTAAAAATTTCACGTTTTTTCCGTAAAGTGGGTTAAAATTTTTTTTCAAAGGTTTGAATACAAAAACTAAGAAAACTGGATGCGTTTACAAAACTAAAAACTTTGTTTTTTTTAAATCCCCCCCCAAATTTTGGCGAGATTTAAAAAGTTGAGAATCCCAAATTTTTAACCCAAATTCACGTTTTTCTCGAAAAGGGGGTTTCAAAATTAGTTTCTGGGTTTTAAAAGGGACAAAAGTAAGTAAACGGGTTTTGCGCAACAAAACTGAAAAATTCCCTTTTTAAATCATCCCAATTTTGGCGAGCTTGGAAAATTTGAGAATACTGAGTTTTTTTTAAAATTAACGATTTTCTGAAAAGTGGGTTAAAAATGAGTTGTCCAGGTTTTAATGACAAAGTAAGAAAAATGGATGCGCTACTAACAAAAAAAAAGTTTTTTAAAAATGGTCCCAATATTGGCAAAGACAGTAGTAAAAGCGGGGAAAAAGTTGAAAAAAACTAAATTTTTTACAAATTCACGATTTCTCGAAAAGAAATTTTAAAAAAATTATTTTTTCTGGGTTTTGAATGACAAATGTAAAGTGAACTTATGAGCTACTAACTAAAACTTTGCTTTTTTAAATCGTCCAATATTGGCAAAGTTAGAGAGGGAAAAGTTGGAAACGAATTTTTACAAATTCACGATTTTTCAAAAGGGGGTTCAAAATAAGTTTTGGGGGTTAATAAAAAGTAAAAAACGGGGTGGCTATAACTAAATTGCTTTTTTAAATCGTCCAATATTGGCAAAGTTAGAGCACGAAAAATTTGGGGAATACTAAATTTTTTAAAATTCCGATTTTCTCGAAAAGTGGGGTAAAAGATTTTTCTATTTTTGAATGACAAATGTAAGTAAACGTATGAGCTACTAACTGAAACATTTTTTTAAATCGTCCCAAATTGGAAAAGTCAGTAGAGAGCAGGGAAAAGTTAGAAAACTGAATTTTTACAAATTCAGATTTTTCAAAAAGGGGTTAAAAAAAAAAAAAAATGAGTTGCCCGGGTTTTTAATGACAAAAGAAGTAAACGGGATGCGCTACTAACAGAAAAATTGCTTTTTTAAAGGTCCCAATTTTGGCAAATACAGTAGTAGAGCAGGGAAAAGTGAGAAAACGAATTTTAAAAATTCACGATTTTCTCGAAAAGTGGGTTTAAAAAGATTTTTCTAGGTTTCAATGACAAAAGTAAGAAAAAATGGATCGCTATAACTGAAGCTTTGTTTTTTAAATCGTGCCAATTTTGTAAAGTTAGAACACGGAAAAGTGAGAATACTGAATTTTTCAAATTCACGATTTTCTCGAAAGGGGGTTCAAAGAGTTGCCAGTTTAAATGAAAAATGAAAGTGAACGTATGAGACTAACTGAAACATTGTTTTTTTAAATCGCCCCAATATTGCAAAAGTTAGAGCACGGAAAATTTGAAAATACGAATTTTAAAAATTCCGATTTTTCGAAAAGTAGGTTAAAAATGATTTTTTCTGGGTTTAAATGAAAAATGAAAGTAAACGGGAGGCTAAAAACTGAAACATTGCTTTTTTAATTCGCCCCAATTTTGGGCAAATTTAGAGACGAAGAGGTGAGAATACGAATTTTTACA
>JANFPS010000129.1:0-34325 GCA_024703675.1 Drosophila nebulosa | reverse complement strand
TCGTTTTTCAAATTTTTGCCAATATTGGGACGTTTTAAAAAACCCCAATTTGTTTCTGTTAGTAGCCCCATACAGTTTACTTCATTTGTCTTTAAAACCTAGAAAATTTCTTTTTAAACCCACTTTTCGAAAAAATCGTAAATTTTTTTTAAAAAATTCATTTTTCCCTCAATTTTTCCCGGGTGCTCAAAATTTTTCCCAAATATTGGGACGATTTAAAAAAGCAATTTTTCGATAGTTAGCGCATCCGGGTTTTACTTACTTTTTATTCAAAAACCTAAAAAAACTAATTTTGAACCCACTTTTCGAGAAAATCGTGAAATTTGAAAAAATTTTAGTATTTTTTCCCTTTTTTTCCTTTCCCTTAACTTTCCCCAAATTGGGACATTTAAAAAAGCAATTTTTTAAATTAGTAGCGCATCCAGTTTACTTATTTTTTTCATTAAAAACCTAGAAAACTCTTTTTGAACCCCCTTTTCGAAAAAACGTAAATTTTTGAAAAAATTCATTTTTCTAAATTTTTTCCCGTGCTTAATTTTGTTATATTGGGACGTTTTTAAAAAAGCATTTTTTCATTAGTACGCACCCCAGTTTATTTAAATTTTTTTCATTAAAACCCAGAAAACTCATTTGAACCCCTTTTCGAAAAAATCGTGAATTTGAAAAAATTTCGGGTTTTTTTCCTTCCAATTTTTTCCGTGCTCAAACCTTTGTTAATTTTGGGCGTTTTAAAAAAAAGCAATGTTTCAGTTAGTAGATCTTTCCAGTTATTTAAACTTTTGTCTTAAAACCTAGAAAACCTTTTTTGAACCCATTTTTTCCGAGAAAATCGGGGTTTTTAAAAAATTCATTTTTCCTCAACTTTTTCGTTCTCTAATTTTTGCCAATTTTGGGGACGATTTAAAAAAGCAATTTTCTGTTAAAAGGGCATACATTTTAACTTACATTTGTCTTTTTAAAAACCTAGAAAACTCATTTTAAACCCATTTTTCAAAAAATGGGTAAATTTGAAAAAATTTTCGTATTCTCAACTTTTCCGTCCCCGTAATTTTCCCCAATATTGGGAGGGTTTTAAAAAAAGGCAATTTTTTAGTTAGTAGCCATCCAGTTTACTTATTTTTGTCATTAAAACCTAGAAAACTCTTTTTAAACCCCCATTTTTCGAAAAAATCGTAAATTTGAAAAAAATTCATTTTTCCAACTTTTCCGTGCTCTAACTTTCCCAATTTTTGGGACGTTTTAAAAAAGCAATCTTTCAGATAGTAGCGCATCCATTTTTTATTTTTACTTTTGTCATTCAAACCTAAAAAAAACTCATTTTAAAACCCACCTTTCAAGAAAATCGTGAATTTGAAAATTTCAGTTTTCCCTCAATTTTTCCGTGGTCTAACTTTGCCCAATTTGGGGCCGTTTTAAAAAAGAAATGTTTCATTTGGTAGCGCATCCATTTTAAACTTACTTTTGTCATTAAAACCTAAAAACTCATTTGAACCCATTTTTCAAAAAAACCCTAAATTTTGAAAAATTTCATTTTTCTAATTTTTCCTTCCCTCTAATTTTAAAAAAAATTTTTGGGGAAACTTTTAAAAAAAAGCAATGTTTCATTTAGTAGCGCACCCGTTTATTTACTTTTTTTTTTAAAACCTAAAAAAACTCATTTTGAACCCCTTTTTCGAAAAAACGTAAATTTGAAAAAATTCATTTTTCTCAATTTTTTTCGTTCTCTAACTTTCCCCATATTGGACAAATTTAAAAAAGCAATTTTTCCCTTTTGGGAGCGCATACGTTTATTTACTTTTGCCCTTTTCAAACCAGAAAACTCTTTTTAAACCCCAATTTTTTTTTCAAAGAAAATCGTGAATTTGAAAAAAAATTCGTATTCTAAATTTTTCCCGGGCCAAACTTTCCCAATATTGGGACGTTTTAAAAAAGGAAAATTTTTTTATTTTATAGCGCATCCAGTTTATTTTACTTTTTTTTTCATTAAAACCCTAAAAAATCATTTTAAACCCACTTTCAAAAAAATCGTAAATTTTTGAAAAAATTTCCGTTTTTCAATTTTTCCGTGTTTAAATTTTGGGCCAAATATTGGGACGTTTTAAAAAAAAGGCATTGTTCGGGTTAGTAGCGCACCCAGTTTACTTATTTTTTTGTTCATTCAAACCTAGAAACTCTTTTTTTTAAACCTACTTTTTGGGGAAAAAATTTTTTTTTTTTTTTTTTTTAAAAAAAAAATTCTTTTTTCAACTTTTCCGTCCCCTCAAAAACTTTCCCCAATATTGGGACGTTTTTAAAAAAGCATTGTTTCAGTTAGAGGAAATCCTTTTTAAACTTACTTTTGTCATTCAAACCAAAAAACTCATTTTAAACCCACTTTTGGGAAAAAATCGTAAATTTTGTAAAAATTCATATTCTCAACTTTTTCGTGTTTAAATTTTCCCCAAATTGGGCCCGTTTTTAAAAAAAGCATTGTTTCAGATGGGTTTTACTTATTTTTGTCTTTAAACCCTTAAAAAACTCTTTTTAAACCCACTTTTCGAAAAAAATCGTGAATTTGTTAAAATTCTTTTTCTAAAATTTTTCCCTGGTTTTAACTTTCCCAAATATTGGGACAATTTAAAAAAAGCACTTTTTCAGTTAGTAGCGCATCCATTTTACTTATTTTTGTCATTAAAACCCAGAAAACTCATTTTAAACCCCCTTTTTCGAAAAACCGTGAATTTGAAAAAATTCAGTTTTCCCTAAAATTTTTTTCGGGCTCAAACTTTCCCAATATTGGGAGGGTTTTTAAAAAAAGCATTGTTTCAGTTAGTAGCGCATCCAGTTTACTTACTTTTGTCATTAAAACCCAGAAAACTCATTTTGAACCCACTTTTCGAAAAAATCGTAAATTTGAAAAAATTCGTTTTCTCAATTTTTCCTCCCTCAAAAAAAAAACTTTTTTAATAGGGGGCGTTTTAAAAAGAAAGGGTTTCAGTTAGTAATATCCATTTTAAACTTTTTTTTGGGCATTAAAAACCCAAAAAACTAAATTTTAAAACCCACTTTTCGAGAAAATCGTGAATTTGTAAAAATTTTGTTTCTCAATTTTTTCCTGGCCCTAACTTTGCCAATTTTGGGGACGTTTTAAAAAAAAGAAATCTTCAGATAGTACGCACCCAAAGTTTACTTACTTTTGCCCATTAAAACCTGAAAACTTTTTTTTAAACCCACTTTTCAAAAAAAATCGTGAATTTTTTTAAATTTTCAGTATTCTCAATTTTCCGGGGTTAATTTTGGCCAAATTGGGACGTTTTAAAAAAAAATTTTTCGGTTAGTAGATCATCCAGTTTACTTATTTTTGTCATTAAAACCCCCAAAAAACTCTTTTTGGGAAACCCATTTTTTCCGGGGGAAAATGTGAATTTGAAAAAATTTAGTTTTCTAAAATTTTTTCCGGGGTCTAACTTTGCCAATATTGGGACGTTTTAAAAAAAGCAATTTTTTAAAGATAGTAGCGCACCCGTTATTATTTTTGGGTCATTAAAACCTAAAAAACTCTTTTAAAACCCATTTTCGAAAAAATCTTTAATTTGTTAAAATTCAGTTTCTCAATTTTTTCCGGGGGTCTAATTTTGCCAAATTTTGGGGGGACGTTTTAAAAAAGAAATGTTTCATTTTAGTAAACACCCAGTTTATTATTTTTGTCATTAAAAACCCAGAAAACTCTTTTTGGAACCCACTTTTCGGAAAAATCGTAAATTTGTAAAATTCAGTGTTCTAAATTTTTTCGTTCTCTAATTTTCCCCAATATTGGGACGTTTTAAAAAAGCAATGTTTCAGTTAGTAGCGCAAAAATTTTATTTAAATTTTGTCATTAAAAACCTAAAAAAAATTTTCTTTTTTTGAACCCACTTTTCGAGAAAATCGTGAATTTGTAAAATTTTTAATTTTCTCAATTTTTTCCGGGGTTTCAAACCCTTTGCCAATTTTGGGGACGTTTTAAAAAAAGAAATTTTTCCAGTAGTAGCGATCCATTTTTAACTTACTTTTGTCATTAAAAACCTAAAAAAACTCTTTTTAAACCCCACTTTTCAAAAAAATCGTAAATTTTTTAAATTTCAGTATTCTCAATTTTTCCCTTTTGGGGGTCCCCCCTTTTCCAATTTTTGGGAAACGAAAAAAAAAAGGCAATGTTTCGTTGTGCGCCCCCAGTTTATTCTTTTTTTCATAAAACCCTAAAAAAAACTCATTTTTAACCATATTTGAGAAAAATCGTGAATTGTAAAAATTCAGTTTTCTCAAACGTGCTCTAACTTGCCAATATTGGACGATTTAAAAAAAGCATTGTCTTCCGTTGGTAGCGCATCCAGTTTACTAATTTTGTCCATTCAAACCTGAAAACTATTGAACCACTTTTCGAGAAAATCGTGAAATTGTTAAAATTCAGCTTTCTCAACTTTTCCGTGCTCTAACTTTGCAAATGTTGGGACGATTCAAAAAAAGCAATCTTTCAGATTAGTAGCGAATCAGTTTACTTACTTTTGTCATTCAAACCTAGAAAACTCATTTGAACCCACCTTTCAAGGAAAATCGTGAATTTGTAAATTGATATTCTCAACTTTTCGTGTCTAACTTGCCAATAACGATTTAAAAAGCAATGTTTCAGTTAGTAGGCGCATCCAGTTTACTTAATGATTGTCATTCAAACCTAGAAAAGTCATTTTGAACACACTTTCGAGAAAATCGTGAATTTGTTAAAAAAATTTTCTCACTTTTCGTGCTCTAACTTTGCCACTATTGGGACGATTAAAAAAAGCAATGTTTCAGATAGTAGCGCATCCCAGTTTAATTACTTTTGTCATTCAAACCTAGAAAAAACTTCATTTTAACCTCCTTTTGAGAAAATCGTGCATTGTAAAAAATTCAGTTTCTCTCAAACTTTTCCGGCTCTAACTTGCCAAATTAGGGACGAGTTTAAAAAAGCAAATGTTTCAGATAGTAGGCATCCAGTTTACTTACTTTTGTCATTCAAACCTAGAAAACTCATGTTGAACCACTTGTCGAGAAAAATCGGATGAATTGTGTAAAAATTTAGTATTCTCAACTTTTCCGTGCTCTACTTGCCAATATTGGGACGATTTAAAAAAGCATGTTTTAGTTAGTAGGCTAATAACTAAAAAACATTGCTTTTTAAATCCGTCCCAATATGGCAAAGTTGAGCACCCCCGGGAAAAGTTGAGAATACTAAATTTTTACAAAATTCCGATTTTCTCGAAAAGTGGGTTCAAAATGAGTTTCTAGGTTTGAATGACAAAGTAAGTAAACTGGATGCGATACTATCTGAAACATTGCTCTTTTTAAAATCGTCCCAATATCGGCAAAGTTAGAGCACGGAAAAGTTGCGAAAACTGAATTTTACCAAATTCAGATTTTCTCAAAAAAGTAGGTTAAAAATGAGTTTCTAGGTTGAATGACAAAAATTAAGTAAACTCGGATGCGCACTATATGAGACATTGCCTTTTTTAAATCGTCCCAATATTGGCACAAAGTTAGAGCACGGAAAAGTTGAGAAAATTGTAATTGGAACAACTCACGATTTCTCGAAAAGTGGGTTCAAAATGACTTTTCTAGGTGTTGAATGACAAAAGTAAGTAAACTGGCATGCGCTACTAACTGAAACATTGCTTTTTTAAATCCGTCCAATATGTGGAAAGTTAGACCACGGAAAGTTGAGAATACTGAAAATTTACAAATCACGATTTCTTGTGAAAGGGGTTCAAAATGAGTTTATAGGTTTGAATGACAAAAGTAAGTAAACTGGAGCGCTACTATCTGAAAAGATTGCTTTTTTAAATCGTCCCAATAGTGGCCAAAGTTAGAGCACGGAAAAGTTGAAGAAACTGAATTTTAACAAATTCACGATTTTCTCGACAAAAAGTGGGTTCAAAATGAGTTTCTTAGGTTTGAAATGACAAAATTAAGTAAACTGGATGCGTACCAACTGAAACCCAATGCTTTTTAAATCGTCCCAATATTGCAAAGTTGAGCACGGAAAAGTAGAAAACTGAATTTTTACAAAATTCACGATTTTCTCAAAAGTCAGGTTAAAAATGAGTTTCATAGGTTTGAATGACCCTGAATTTTTAAAAATTTCCCACGATTTTCCCCGAAAAGGGGGTTTCAAAAGATTTTTCGGGGTTTGGAAGACCCCAAAGAAAAGGAAAACTGGTGGGGACTTACAAAAACATTGCCTTTTTAAAATCGTCCCAATATGGCAAATTTTAAAAAGCACAAAAAATTTGAAAAAAATAAATTTTTTTAACAAAATTCACGATTTCCGGAAAAAGGGTTTTTCAAAATGAGTTTTCTGGGTTTTGGAATGACAAAGTAAGGGAAAACGGGGGAATCCCCTATAACGGATCATTTTTTTTTTTAAATCGTCCCAATAGGGGGAAAAAGGTTAGAGCACGGGGGAAAATTTTGTTTAAAACTGAATTTTTTTACAAATTCACGATTTTCCCCGGAAAAGGGGGTTTTAAAAGGGGGAAGTTTTCTGGGTTGTTTTTTGAATGACAAAAAAGGAAAAACTAAAAGAGGCCCCTACTAACAAAACCCCATTGCTTTTTTTTAAATCGTCCCAATTTTGGCCCAAAGATAGAGCAGGGAAAAGTTGGGGAAAATTAAATTTTTTACAAATTCACGTTTTTCTCGAAAAGGGGGTTCAAAATGATTTTTTTCTAGGTTTGAAACAAAAGTAAGTAAATGGATACGCCTATAACTAAAAACATTGTTTTTTTTTTAAATGTGCCAAATGGAAAAGTTCAAGCACGGAAAAGTTTGAAAAAATTTGAATTTTTAAAAATTCACGTTTTTCTCGAAAAGGGGGTTTTAAAAAAATGAGTTTTCTGGGTTTTTGAATGAAAAAAGTAAGAAAAACTGGAGCGTACAAAATTGAAAAAATTGCTTTTTAAATCGTGAAATATTGAAAAGTTGAGACGGAAAAAAGTGAGAAAACTAAATTTTTTTACAAATTCACGATTTTCTCAAAAAAGGGGGTTTTTCAAAATGTTTTTAGGTTTAAATGCCAAATGTAAGAAAAACGGGGGAAGCGCTACTTTAAAAACTTTCCCTTTTTTTAAATCGCCCAAAAATTTTGGGCCAAGTTAGAGCACGAAAAAGTTGAGAATACTGAATTTTTACAAATTCACGATTTTCGATTTTCTCGAAAAGTGGGTTCAAAATGAGTTTTTAGGTATGAATGACAAATGTAAGTAAACAGATGAGCTACTAACTGCATCATTGCTTTTTTAAATCGTCCCAATATGGCAAAGTTAGAGCACGGAAATGTTGAGAAAATTGAATTTTTACAAATTCACGATTTTCTCGAAAAGTGGGTTCAAAATGAGTTTTCTAGGTTTGAATGACAAAAGTAAGTAAACTGGATGCGCTACTACTGAAAACATTGCTTTTTTAAATCGTGCCAATATTGGAAAAGATAGAGCACGGAAAAGTTAGAGAAAACTGAATTTTTAAAAATTCACGTTTTTCTCGAAAAGGGGGTTAAAAATGAGTTTTCTAGGTATGAATACAAAAGTAAGTAAACTGATGAGCTACAAACTAAAACATTGTTTTTTTAAAGCCCCCCTTTTGGAAAATTTAAGCAGGGAAAAGTTGAGAAAACTAAATTTTTAAAATTTCACGTTTTTTTCTCGAAAATGGGTTCAAATGATTTTTCTGGGTTTGAATGACAAAGAAAGTAAACGGATGCGTACAAACTGAAACATTGCTTTTTTAAATCGTGCCAATTTTGGAAAAGATGAGCAGGGAAAATTTGAAAAAACTGAATTTTAAAAATTCACGATTTTCTAAAAAGGGGTTTAAAAATGTTTTTTGGGTTTGAATGAAAAATGTAAGAAAAATGGATGCGCTACTACTAAAACATTGTTTTTAAATCGTGCCAAATTGGAAAGTTAGAGCACGGAAAATTGAGAAAACCAAATTTTTTACAAATTCACGATTTCCGAAAGTGGGTTCAAAAGATTTTCTAGTTTGAAGACAATGTAAGTAAACTGGATGCGCTACTATCTAAAAACTTTGTTTTTTTTAAATCTCCCAATTTTGGCAAAGTTGACCGGAAAAGTTGAGAATACTGAATTTTAAAAAATTCCATTTTTCTCGAAAAGTGGGTTCAAAATGGTTTTCTGGGTTTGAATGACAAAAGTAAGTAACTAGATGCGTCTAACTGAAACTTTGTTTTTTTAAACGCCCCAATATGGCAAATTAAGCAGGAAAATTTGAGAAAACTGCTTTTACAAATTCATGATTTTCTCAAAAAGGGGGTTTAAAAATGTTTTTTCGGGTTTGAATGAAAAATGTAAGTAAACTGGATCGCTACTAACTAAAACTTTGTTTTTTTTAAATGTCCCAATATGGAAAAATTTTAGAGCACGGAAAAGGTTGAAAAAACGAATTTTTAAAAATTTCATGTTTTCTCGAAAAGGGGTTCAAAATGAGTTTTGGGTTTTTGAATGACAAATGTAAGAAAACTGGATGCGCTACTAACTGAAACTTTGTTTTTTTAAATTTTCCCCAATATTGGGCAAAGTTAAGCACAAAAAAAGTTGAGAAAGTAAATTTTTTAAAAAAATTTCACGATTTTTTTCAAAAAAAGGGGGTTAAAAAGAGTTTTCTAGGTTTAAGACAAAAGTAAGAAAACGGATTCGCTACTAACTAAACTTTGGGTTTTTTTAAATCGCCCCAATTTGGCGAGTTTAAAAAGTTGAGAATACAAAATTTTTACAAATTCACGTTTTTCTCGCAACGGGGTTAAAAAATGGTTTTCTAGGTTGAATGACAAATGTGGGTAAACGAATGCGTACTAACTGAAACAGGTTTTTTTAAAATCGTCCCCCATATTGGCGAGCTTTGAAAGTTGAAAAATACTCAATTTTTACAATTTAACGTTTTCTCAAAAAAAGTGGGTTCAAAATGATTTTTCTAGGTTTGAAAAAAAAAGTAAGTAAACTGGATGCCTACAAACTGAAACATTGCTTTTTAAATCGCCCCAATAGGGAAAAGTTAGGACGGAAAATTTGAGAATATGAATTTTTTAAAAAATTCACGATTTTCTCGAAAAGGGGTTCAAAATGAGTTTTCTAGGTATAAATGAAAAAAGTAAGAAAAACGGGGAGAGTATAACTAAAACATTGCTTTTTTAAATGCCCCATTTTGGCAAATTAGAGCAGGGAAAAAGTTGAAAAAATGTTTTTTTTCAAATTCCGATTTTCTCAAAAATGGGTCAAAATTTTTTTCTAGGTTTGAATAAAAAAATGTAATAAACTGGTGCGCTACAACTAAAACATTGTTTTTTTTAAATTTTCCAAAATTTGGCAAATTTAGAGCACGAAAAAATTTGAGAAAGCTAAATTTTTAAATTCACGTTTTTCTGAAAATGGTTAAAAATGATTTTTTCTAGGTTTAATGACAAAAGTTAAAAGAAAAAACTGGATTCGCTACAAACTGAACATTGGTTTTTTAAATCGTCCCAATATTGGCGAGCTTTGAAAAGTTGAGAATACTGAATTTTTACAAATTCACGATTTTCTCGACAACTGGGTTCAAAATGCGTTTTCTAGGTTTGAATGACAAATGTAGGTAAACTGAATGCGCTACTAACTGAAACAGTGCTTTTTTAAATCGTCCCCATATTGGCGAGCTTTGAAAAGTTGAGAATACTCAATTTTTACAAGTTAACGATTTTCTCGAAAAGTGGGTTCAAAATGAGTTTTCTAGGTTTGAATAACAAAAGTAAGTAAACTGGATGCGCTACTAACTGAAACATTGCTTTTTTAAATCGTCCCAATATTGGCAAAGTTAGAGCACGAAAAGTTGAGAATACTGAATTTTTACAAATTCACGATTTTCTCGAAAAGTGGGTTCAAAATGAGTTTTCTAGGTTTGAATGACAAAAGTAAGTAAACTGGATGAGCTACTAACTAAAACATTGCTTTTTTAAATCGTCCCCATTTTGGCAAAGTTAGAGCACGGAAAAGTTGAGAAAACTGAATTTTTTCAAATTCACGATTTTCTCGAAAAGTGGGTTCAAAATGAGTTTTCTAGGTATGAATGACAAAAGTAAGTAAACTGGATGCGCTACTTACTAAAACATTGCCTTTTTAAATCGTCCCAATATTGGCAAAGTTAGAGCACGGAAAAGTTGAGAAAACTGAATTTTAACAAATTCACGATTTTCTCGAAAAGTGGGTTCAAAATGAGTTTTCTGGTTTGAATGACAAATTAAGTAAACTGCATGCGCTACTATCTGAAACATTGCTTTTTTAAATCGTCCCAATATTGCAAAGTTAGAGCACGAAAAGTTGAGAATACTGAATTTTTACAAATTCACGATTTTCTCGAAAAGGGGGTTCAAAATGAGTTTTCTAGGTTTGAATGACAAAAGTAAGTAAACTGGATGCGCTACTTACTAAACATTGCTTTTTAATCGTCCCAATATAGGCAAAGTTAGAGCACGGAAAAGTTGAGAAAACTGAATTTTAAACAAATTCACGATTTTCTCGAAGAGTGGGTTCAAAATGAGTTTTCTGGTTTGAATGACAAATGTAAGTAAACTGCATGCGCTACTAACTGAATCATTGCTTTTTTAAATCGTCCCAATATTGGCAAAGTTAGAGCACGGAAAAGTTGATAAAACTGAATTTTTACAAATTCACGATTTTCTCGAAAAGTAGGTTAAAAATGAGTTTTCCAGGTTTGAATGACAAATAAAGGTAAACTGGATGAGCTGCTAACTGATAAATTGCTTTTTGTTATCATCGCAATATTGGCAATGTTAGAGCACGGAAAGTGAGATTGTGTCGGGATCGAAAGTTCGCCGGATTAGTAAATTTTTACAAATTCACAATTTTCTCGAAAAGTGGGTTCAAAATGAGTTTTCTAGGTTTGAATGACAAATAAAGGTAAACTGGATGAGCTGCTAGCTGATAAATTGCTTTTTGTCATCATTGCAATATTGGCAATGTTAGAGCACGAAAAAGTTGAGATTGTGTCGAAATCGAAGTCGCGATTAGTAAATTTTTACATATTCACAATTTTCTCGAAAACTGGGTTCAAAATGAGTTTTCTAGGTGTTCAATGACAACGAAAGTGAACTAGATGAGCTTCTTACTGATACATTGCGTTTTGTGATCGACCCAATATTGGCAATGTTATAGCATGAAAAAGCTGAGATTACCCAATTTTTACAAATTCAAAAAATCAAAATGAGTTTTTTAGGTTTGAATGACAAATAAAGGTAAACTGCATGAGCTGCTAGCTGATAAATTGCTTTTTGTCATCATCGCAAAATTGGCAATGTTAAAACACGGAAAAGTTAAGATTGTGTCGAAATCGAAAGTTCGCCGGATTAGTAAATTTTTACATAGTCACAGTTTTCTCGAAAAGTGGGTTCAAAATGAGTTTTCTAGGTTTCAATGACAAATAAAGGTAAACTGGATGAGCTGCTAACTGATAAATTGCTTTTTGTCATCATCGCAATATTAGCAATGTTAGAGCACGGAAAAGTTGAGATTGTGTCGGGATCGATCTAAAGTTTGCTAGATTAGTAAATTTTTACAAATTCACGATTTTCTCGAAAAGTGGGTTCCAAATAAGTTTTCTAGGTTTAAATGACAAATAAAGGTAAACTGGATGAGCTGCTAACTGATAAATTGCTTTTTGTCATCATCGCAATATTGGCAATGTTAGAGCACGGAAAAGTTAAGATTGTGTCGAAATCGATCTTAAGTTCGCCAGGATTAGTAAATTCTTACAAATTCATGATTATCTCGATAAGTAGGTTCCAAATGAGTTTTCTAGGTTTGAATGACAAATAAAGGTAACTGGATGAGCTGCTACTGATAATTGCTTTTTTTTCATCATCGCAATATTGGCAATGTTAGAGCACGGAAAAGTTGAGATTGTGTCGGGATCGAAAGTTCGCCGGATTAGTAGATTTTTACAAAATCACGATTTTCTCGAAAAGTGGGTTTAAAATGAGTTTTCTAGGTTTCAATGACAAATAAAGGTAAACTGGATGAGCAGCTAACTGATAAATTGCTTTTTGTCATCATCGCAATATTGGCAATGTTAGAGCACGGAAAAGTTAAGATTGTGTCGAAATCGATCTTAAGTTCGCCGGACTAGTAAATCCTTACAAATTCACGATTTTCTCGAAAAGTGGGTTCAAAATGAGTTTTCTAGGTTTGAATGACAAACGAAAGTGAACTAGATGAGCTTCTTACTGATAAATTCCTTTTTGTGATCGTCCCAATATTGGCAATGTTATAGCATGGAAAAGCAGAAAAGAGTTCACGATTTTCTCGAAAAGTGGGTTCAAAATGAGTTTTTAGGTTTGAATGACAAATATAGGTAAACTGGATGAGCTGCTAACTGATAAATTGCTTTTTGTCATCATCGCAATATTGACAATGTTAGAGCACAGAAAAGTTGAGATTGTGTCGGTATCGATCTTAAGTTCGCCATATTAGTCAATTATTACAAATTCACGATTTTCTCGAAAAGTGGGTTCAAAATGAGTTTTCTAGGTTTGAATGACAAACGAAAGTGAACTAGATGAGCTTCTTACTGATAAATTGCTTTTTGTGATCGTCCCAATATTGGCAATGTTATAGGCATGGAAAAGCTGAAAATACTCAATTTTTACAAATTCACGATTTTTTTGAAAAGTGGGTTCAAAATGAGTTTTCTAGGTTTGAATGACAAAAGTAAGTAAACTGGATGCGCTACTAACTGAAACATTGCTTTTTTAAATCGTCCCAATATTGGCAAAGTTAAAGCACGGAAAGTTGAGAATACTGAATTTTTACAAATTCACGATTTTCTCGAAAAATGGGTTCAAAATGAGTTTTCTAGGTTTGACTGACAAATGTAAGTAAACTGGATGCGCTACTAACTGAAACATTGCTTTTTAAATTATCCCAATATTGCCGAGCTTGGAAAAGTTGAGAATACTCAATAATAACAAATTCACGATTTTCTTGACAACTGGGTTCAAAATGAAATTTCTAGGTTTGAATGACAAAAGTAAGTAAACTGGATGCGCTACTAACTGAAACATTGCTTTTTTAAATCGTCCCAATATTGGCGAGTTTTGAAAAGTTGAGAATACTCAATTTTAACAAATTCACGATTTTGTCGAAAAGTGGGTTCAAAATGAGTTTTCTAGGTTTGAATGACAAAAGTAAGTAAACTGGATTCGCTACTAACTGAAACATTGGTTTTTTAAATCGTCCCAATATTGGCGAGCTTTGAAAAGTTGAGAATACTGAATTTTTAGAAATTCACGATTTTCTCGACATTTGGGTTCAAAATGAGTTTTCTAGGTTTGAATGACAAATGTAGGTAAACTGAATGCGCTACTAACTGAAACAGTGCTTTTTTAAATCGTCCCCATATTGGCAAGCTTTGAAAAGTTGAGAATACTCAATTTTGACAAATTCACGATTTTCTCGAAAAATGGGTTTAAAATGAGTTTTCTAGGTTTGACTGACAAATGTAAGTAAACTGGATGCGCTACTAACTGAAACATTGCTTTTTAAATCATCCCAATATTGGCGAGCTTGGAAAAGTTGAGAATACTCAATAATAACAAATTCACGATTTTCTTGACAACTGGGTTCAAAATGAAATTTCTAGGTTTGAATGACAAAAGTAAGTAAACTGGATGCGCTACTAACTGAAACATTGCTTTTTTAAATCGTCCCAATATTGGCGAGTTTTGAAAAGTTGAGAATACTCAATTTTGACAAATTCACGATTTTCTCGAAAAGTGGGTTCAAAATGAGTTTTCTAGGTTTGAATGACATAAGTAAGTAAACTGGTTGCGCTACTAACTAAAACATTGCTTTTTTAAATCATCCCAATATTGGCGAGCTTTGAAAAGTTGGAATACTCAATTATTACAAGTTAAACGATTTTCTCGAAAAGTGGTTAAAAATGAGTTTTCTAGGTTTGAATGACAAAAGTAAGTTAACCGGATGAGCTACTAACTGAGGCATTGCTTTTTGAATCGTCCCAATATTGGCAAAGTTAGAGAAACGGGAAAAGTTGAGAATACTGAATTTTTACAAATTCACGTTTTTCCCGCGAAAAGTGGGTTCAAAATGGTTTTTCTAGGTTTGAATGACAAATGTAGGTAAACTGAATGCCTACTAACTGAAACAGTGCTTTTTTAAATCGTCCCCATATTGGCGAGCTTTGAAAAGTTGAGAATACCAATTTTGACAAATTAAACGATTTTCTCGAAAAGTGGGTTCAAAATGAGTTTTCTAGGTTGAATGACAAAGTAAGTAAACGGGGATGCGCCACTAACTGAAACATTGCTTTTTTAAATCATCCCAATATTGGCGAGCTTTGAAAAGTTGAGAATACTCAATTTTTACAAGTTAACGATTTTCTCGAAAAGTAATTTCAAAATTAGTTTTCTAGGTTTCAATGAGATGAGCTGCTAACTGATAAATTGCTTTTTGTCATCATCGCAATATTGGCAATGTTAGAGCACCGAAAAGTTAAGATTGTGTCGGTATCGATCTTAAGTTCGCGGATTAGTAAATTCTTAAAAAATTCACGATTTTCTCGAAAAGGGGGTTTTCAAAATGAGTTTTCTAGGTTTTGAATGACAAACGAAAGTGAACTAGATGAGTTCTTACTGATAATTCCTTTTTTGATCTTTCCCAATATTGGCAATGTTATAGCATGGAAAAGCAGAAAAGAGTTCACGTTTTTTTGAAAAGGGGGTTTCAAAAGGGTTTTTTTTGGTTTGAATGACAAATATAGGTAAACTGGATGAGCTGCTAACTGAAAAATTTTGCTTTTTGTCACCCTCGCAATATTGACAAGTTAGAGCAACAGAAAAGTTGAAGATTGTGTCGGTATCGATCTTAAGTTCGCCATATTAGTCAATTATTACAAATTCACGATTTTCTCGAAAAGTGGGTTCAAAATGAGTTTTCTAGGTTTGAATGACAAACGAAAGTGAACTGGATGAGCTTCTTAATGAAAAATTTGCTTTTTGTGATCGTCCCAATATTGGCAATGTTATAGCATGGAAAAGCTGAAAATACTAAATTTTTACAAATTCACGAAGTTTTTTGAAAAGTGGGTTCAAAATGATTTTCTAGGTTTGAATGCCCAAAAGAAAGGGTTTAACCGGATGAGCTACTAACTGAGACATTGCTTTTTTTGAATCGTCCCAATATTGCAAAGTTAGAGCACGGAAAGTTGGAATACTGAATTTTTACAAATTCACGATTTTCGCGAAAAGTGGGTTAAAAATGAGTTTCTAGGTTTGAATGACAAATTTGGTAAACTGAATGCCGTACTAACTGAAACAGTTGCTTTTTTAAATCGTCCCCATATTGGCGAGCTTTGAAAGTTGAGAAACTAAATTTTTGACCAAATTCACGATTTTCTCGAAAATTTGGGTTCAAAATGAGTTTTCTAGGTTTGAATGACAAAAGTAAGTAAACTGGATTATCTATAACTGAAACATTGCTTTTTTAATCATCCCAATATTGGCGAGCTTTGGGAAAAGTTGAGAATACTCAATTTTTACAAGTTAACGTTTTTCTCCGAAAAGTGGTTCAAAATGAGTTTTTCTGGGTTTCAATAACAAAAGTAATTTAAAACTGGATGCGCTACTAACTGAAACATTGCTTTTTTAAATCGTCCCAATTTTGGGCAAAGTTAGACCCACGAAAAGGTAGAGAATACTAAATTTTTACAAATTCACGATTTTCTCGAAAGTGGGTTCAAAATGAGTTTTCTAGGTTTGAATGACAAAAGAAAAGTAACTGGATTATCTACTACTGAAACATTGTTTTTTTAAATCATCCCAATATTGCGAGCTTTGAAAAGTTGAGAATACTAAATTTTTACAAGTTAACGATTTTTCTCGAAAGTGGGTTAAAAAAATGAGTTTTTCTAGGTTTCAATAACAAAAGTAAGTAAACTGGATGCGCTACTAATAAAACATTGCTTTTTTAAATCGTCCAATATTGGCAATGTTAGAGCACGGAAAAGTTAAGATTATGTCGGTATCGATCTTAAGTTCGCCAGATTTGTCAATTTTTACAAATTCACGATTTTCTCAAAAAGTGGGTTCAAAATGAGTTTTCTAGGTTTGAATGACAAACGAAAGTGAACTAGATGAGCTTCTTACTGATAAATTCCTTTTGTGATCGTCCCAATTTTGGGCCCAATGTTATAGCAGGGGAAAAGCAGAAAAGAGTTCACGATTTTCTCGAAAAGTGGGTTCAAAATGAGTTTTCTAGGTTTGAATGACAAACGAAAGTGAACTAGATGACTTCTACTGAAAAATTCTTTTTGTGATCGTCCCAATATTGGCAATGTTTATAGCATGGAAAAGAAAGAAAAGAGTTCACTTTTTTTTTTGAAAAGTGGGTTCAAAATGGGTTTTTTAAGTTTGAATGACAAATATAGGTAAACTGGATGATCTGCTAACTGATAAATTGTTTTTTGGGTCATATCGCAATATTGACAATGTTAGAGCACAGAAAAGTTGAATTGTGTCGGTATCGATCTTAAGTTCGCCATATTAGTCAATTATACAAATTCACGATTTTCTCTGAAAAGTGGGTTTCAAAATGAGTTTTCTAGGTTTGAATGACAAACGAAAGTGAACTAGATGAGCTTCTTACTGATAAATTCTTTTTGTGATCGTCCCAATATTGGCAATGTTATAGCAGGGGAAAAAAGCAGAAAAAAAAGGTTCACGTTTTTTTGAAAAGTGGGTTCAAAATGAGTTTTTAGGTTTGAATGACAAAAAAGGTAAACTGGATGAGCTGCTAATGATAAATTGCTTTTTGTCATCATCGCAATATTGACAATGTTTAGAGCACAGAAAAGTTAAGATTAGGTCGGTATCGATCTTAAGTTCGCCAGATTAGTCAATTATTACAAATTCACGATTTTCTCGAAAAGTGGGTTCAAAATGAGTTTTCTAGGTTTGATGAAAAAGTAAGTAAACTGGATTCCCCTACTAACGAAACATTGGTTTTTTAAATCGCCCAATATTGGCGAGCTTTGAAAAGTTGAGAATACTGAATTTTTAGAAATTCACGATTTTCTCGACATTTGGGTTCAAAATGCGTTTTCTAGGTTTGAATGACAAATGTAGGTAAACTGAATGCGCTACTAACTGAAACAGTGCTTTTTTAAATCGTCCCCATATTGGCGAGCTTTGAAAAGTTGAGAATACTCAATTTTGACAAATTCACGATTTTCTCGAAAAGTGGGTTCAAAATGAGTTTTCTAGGTTTGAATGACATAAGTAAGTAAACTGGTTGCGCTACTAACTGAAACATTGCTTTTTAAATCATCCCAATATTGGCGAGCTTTGAAAAGTTGAGAATACTCAATTATTACAAGTTAACGATTTTCTCGAAAAGTGGGTTAAAAATGAGTTTTCTAGGTTTGAATGACAAAAGTAAGTTAACCGGATGAGCTACTAACTGAGACATTGCTTTTTTGAATCGTCCCAATATTGGCAAAGTTAGAGCACGGAAAAGTTGAGAATACTGAATTTTTACAAATTCACGATTTTCGCGAAAAGTGGGTTCAAAATGAGTTTTCTAGGTTTGAATGACAAATGTAGGTAAACTGAATGCCGTACTAACTGAAACAGTGCTTTTTTAAATCGTCCCCATATTGGCGAGCTTTGAAAAGTTGAGAATACTCAATTTTGACAAATTCACGATTTTCTCGAAAAGTGGGTTCAAAATGAGTTTTCTAGGTTTGAATGACAAAAGTAAGTAAACTGGATGCGCCACTAACTGAAACATTGCTTTTTTAAATCATCCCAATATTGGCGAGCTTTGAAAAGTTGAGAATACTCAATTTTTACAAGTTAACGATTTTCTCGAAAAGTGGGTTCAAAATGAGTTTTTCTAGGTTTCAATAACAAAGTAAGTAAACTGGATGCGCTACTAACTGAAACATTGCTTTTTTAAATCGTCCCAATATTGGCAAAGTTAGAGCACGGAAAAGTTGAGAATACTGAATTTTTACAAATTCACGATTTTCTCGAAAAGTGGGTTCAAAATGAGTTTTCTAGGTTTGAATGACAAACGAAAGTGAACTAGATGATCTACTTACTGATACATTGCTTTTTGTGATCGTCCCAATATTGGCAATTTTGTAGCATGGAAAAGCTGAAAATACTCAATTCTTACAAATTCACGATTTTTTTCGAAAAGTGGGTTCAAAATGGGTTTTTTTGGGTTTGAATGACAAATATAGGTTTAAACTGGATGAGCTGCTAACTGATAAATTGCTTTTTGTCATCATCGCAATATTGGCAATGTTAGAGCACAAAAAAGTTAAGATTGTGTCGGTATCGATCTTAAGTTCGCCGGATTAGAAAATTCTTAAAAATTTCACGATTTTCTCGAAAAGTGGGTTCAAAATGAGTTTTCTAGGTTTGAATGACAAACGAAAGTAAACTAGATGAGCTTCTTACTGATACATTGCTTTTTGTGATCGTCCCAAAAATTGGCAATTTTTATAGCACGGAAAAGCTGAAAATACTAAATTTATTACAAATTCACGATTTTTTCGAAAAGTCGGTTCAAAATGAGTTTTTTAGGCTTGAATGACAAATATAGCTAAACTGGATGGGCTGCTAACTGATAAATTGCTTTTTGTCATCATCGCAATATTGTCAATGTTAGAGCACAGAAAAGTAAAGATTGTGTCGGTATCGATCTTAAGTTCGTCGGATTAGTAACTGTTTACAAATTCACGATTTTCTCGAAAAGTGGGTTCAAAATGAGTTTTCTAGGTTTGAATGACAAACGAAAGTGAACTAGATGAGCTCTAACTGATAATTGCTTTTTTTAAAATCGTCCCAATATTGGCAGCTTAAAAGTTGAGAAATACTCAATTTTTACAAATTCACGATTTTCTCAAAAAGTGGGTTCAAAATGAGTTTTTTAGGTTTCAATACACATAAAGGTAACCTGGATGAGCTACTAACTGAAACATTGCTTTTGGTAATCGTCCCAATATTGGCAAGTTAAGCACTGGAAAAGCTGAGAATACTGCAATTTTTACAAATTCACGTATTTTCGAAAAGTGGGTTCGAAAATAGTTTTCTAGGTTTGAATGACAAACGAAAGTGAACTAGATGATCTACTTACTGATACATTGCTTTTTGTGATCGTCCCAATATTGGCAATTTTGATAGCATGGAAAAGCTGAAAATACTCAATTTTTACAAATTCACGATTTTTTTCGAAAAGTGGGTTCAAAATGAGTTTTTTTGGTTTGAATGACAAATATAGGTAAACTGGATGAGCTGCTAACTGATAAATTGCTTTTTGTCATCATCGCAATATTGGCAATGTTAGAGCACCGAAAAGTTAAGATTGTGTCGGTATCGATCTTAAGTTCGCCGGATTAGTAAATTCTTACAAATTCACGATTTTCTCGAAAAGTGGGTTCAAAATGAGTTTTCTAGGTTTGAATGACAAACGAAAGTGAACTAGATGAGCTTCTTACTGATAAATTGCTTTTTGTGATCGTCCCAATATTGGCAATGTTATAGCATGGAAAAGCTGAAAATACTCAATTTTTACAAATTCACGATTTTTTTGAAAAGTGGGTTCAAAATGAGTTTTTTAGGTTTGAATGACAAATATAGGTAAACTGGATGAGCTGCTAACTGATAAATTGCTTTTTGTCATCATCGCAATATTGGCAATGTTAGAGCACGAAAAGTTGAGATTGTGTCGTATCGATCTTAAGTTCGCCATTAGTAATTTTACAAATTCACGATTTTCTCGAAAAGTGGGTTCAAAATGAGTTTTCTAGGTTTGAATGACAAACGAAAGTGAACTAGATGAGCTTCTAACTGATACATTGCTTTTTGTGATCGTCCCAATATTAGCAATGTTAGAGCATGGAAAGCTGAAATACTCAATTTTTTACAAATTCACGATTTATTTGAAAAGTGGGTTCAAAATGAGTTTTCTAGGTTTGAATGACAAAAGTAAGTAAACTGGATGCGCTACTAACTGAAACATTGCTTGTTTAAATCGTCCCTATATTGGCAAAGTTAGAGCACGGAAAAGTTGAGAATACTGAATTTTTACAAATTCACGATTTTCTCGAAATTTGGGTTCAAAATCCCTTTTTTTCTAGGTTTGAATGACAAATTTTAGGAAAAACTAAAATGCCGCTACTAACTAAAAAACAGTGTTTTTTAAATCGTCCCCATTTTGGGCAAAGTTTTTAAAAAGGGTTGAAAAACCCTCAATTTGAAAAATTTCACAAATTTTTCTCAAAAAAGGGGGTTTAAAAAATGCTTTTTCTAGGTTTGAATAAAAATTAAGTAAGTAAATGGGGGCGCTACTAATAAACATTGTTTTTTAAAAATCATCCCAATTTTGGGCGAGCTTTAAAAAGTTGAAAAATACCCCCCAATTATTAAAAAGGTTAACGTTTTTCTCAAAAAGGGGTTTAAAAAAATGAGTTTTTAGGTTTAAATAAAAAAAAGGGTAAGTTAACCGGATGACCCTACTAACGGAGGCATTGTTTTTTTGAATCCCCCCCCAATAATTGGGCCCAAAGGTTTAGAGCAGGGAAAAATTGGGGAATACTAAATTTTTTTACAAATTCACGTTTTTCGCGAAAAGTGGGTTCAAAATGAGTTTTTGGGTTTTTTGAAGGGACAAATTTTAAGGGTAAACGGGAAATGCGCCCAAAACTGAAACATTGTTTTTTTTAAATCATCCCAAAAATTTGGCGGGGGCTTTTAAAAAAGGGGAGAATATAAATTTTTTAAAATTTAAACGATTTTCTCGAAAAGGGGGGTTCAAAATGAGTTTTCTGGGTTTTTTCAAAAAACAAAAAGTAAGAAAACCCGGGATCCCTACTAACTGAAACATTGTTTTTTTTAAATCGCCCCAAATTGGAAAAAGTTTAGAGCAGGGAAAAAGTTTGAGAAAAACTGAATTTTTAAAAAATTCCACGTTTTTTCTCGAAAAGTGGGTTCAAAATGGGGTTTTTTAGGTTGAAGAAAAACGAAATTTAAAACTAGATGATTTAATTTTACTGATACATTGCTTTTTTGATCGCCCCAAATTGGAATTTTTGTGCATGGAAAAGCTAAAAATTTACTCAATTTTTAAAAAATTCACGATTTTTTTTCGAAAAGTGGGTTCAAAATAAAGGTTTTTTGGGGTTTGAAGGGCCCCAAAAAAAATGGGTTTAAAACTGGAGGGCGGGCTAACTGAAAATTGCTTTTTTTGTCATATCGAATATTGGAAATTTGGAGCAGGGAAAAATTTTAAGATTATGGGGGTTTATCGATCTTAATTTTCGCCAGTTTTGTAAATTTTTTACAAATTCAGATTTTCTCGAAAAGGGGTTAAAAAGGGATTTTTTCTGGGTTTTGGGAAATACAAAACGAAAGTAAACTAGATGACCCTTCTTACTGAAAAAATTCCCTTTTTTTTGTGATCGTCCAAATATTGGAAATTTTTATAGCATGGAAAAGCAGAAAAGATTTCCCGGGATTTCCCCAAAAAAGGGCGTTCAAAAGGGGGTTTTCTGGGTTTTGAATGAAAAAACAAAAAAGGGGAACTAGATGAGTTTCCCTTACTGATAAATTTCTTTTTGTGATCGTCCCAATTTTTGGGCCCAATGTTTTTTAGCATGGAAAACCCAGAAAAGAGTTCAGTTTTTTTTTAAAAAAGGGGGTTCAAAATGATTTTTTTGGGGTTTGAAGACAAATATAGGTAAACTGGATGAGCTCCCTAACTAAATTAAATTTGGGCTTTTTGTCATCATCCCCAATTTTGGGGAAATTTGTTAGGGGGCACAAAAAAAAGAAAAGATTGTGCCCCGGTATCGATCTGAATTTTTGGGGTGGAAATTTAGTAACTGTTTAAAAAATTCACGTTTTTTCTCAAAAATTTTGGTTCAAAATGGGGTTTTAGGTTTGAATGAACAAACGAAAGGGGAACTAGATGAGTTTTAGATTAATTGTTTTTGTTACGCCCCCAATATGGAAATGTTAAAAGCACGGAAAAGGGGCTAAAAAAAGGAGTTCACGTTTTTTTTTCGAAAAATTTTTTTAAAAAGGGGGTTTTTTAGGTTTGAATGCAAAAAAAAGGTAAATTTGGAGAGCTGCAAAATTTGAAACATTGATTTTTGTGATCGCCCAATATTGGAAAGTTAAAGTGGAAAAAGCTGAGTTACCCAATTTTAAAAAATTTTTACGATTTTTTTCGAAAAAGTGGGTTGGGAAAATAATTTTTCCAGGTTTGAAAAAAAAAAGGGAAAAGTAAAACTGGGATGAGTTTCTTACTGATACTTTCCCCTTTTGTGATCGTCCAATATTGGCAATTTTATAGCAGGGAAAAAAGCGGGGAAAAAAATACAAAAATTTATTAAAAATTTTCACGTTTTTTTCGAAAAGTCGGTTAAAAATGATTTTTGTAGGTTTTGGAATGAAAATATAGCTAAAACTGGTGGGCTGAAAAAATGATAAATTGTTTTTTTTGTCATAATCGCAAATATTGTAAATGTTGAGCACAAAAAAAGGGGAAAGATTGTGTCGGTATCGATCTTAAGTTCGTCGGTTAGTAACTTTTTCCCAAATTCACGATTTTCTCGAAAAGTGGGTTCAAAATGAGTTTTTTGGGTTTTTGAATGACAAAACGAAAGTGAACTGGGATGACCCTTCTTACTGATTAAGTTTTTTTTGTTATCGCCCCAAATTTTGGCAATGTTATAGCAACGGAAAAAGCTGAAAAGAGTTCACGTTTTTTTCAAAAAAAGGGGGTTTTAAAAATGAGTTTTTTGGGTTTTGGGGAATGCCCAAAATAAAAGGTAAAACTGGATGGCTGCTAACTGAAACTTTTGTTTTTTTGTGATCCCCAAAATTTTGGGCAAGGTTAAAGCACGGAAAAGCTGAAAATACTAAATTTTTCAAATTCACGATTTTTTCAAAAAGTGGGTTTTAAAAACTGAGGTTTTTTAGGTTTGAATGACAAAAGGTAGTAAAAGGGAGGGGCTGTTTAACTGATAAATTGCTTTTTTTCATCACGAAAATATTTTTAAATGTTAGGAAAAGGGAAAAAAGTAAAAAAAATTGTGGCCCGGTATCGATTTTTAATTTCCCCGCCCGGGGTTAGTAAAAATTCTTCCCAAATTTCACGTTTTTCTCAAAAAAAAGGGGTTAAAAAAGAGTTTTCTGGGTTTTGAATGAAAAACGAAAGAAAACTAGAGAGCTTCTTACTGATAATTGCTTTTTGTGTTTCTTTCCCAAAATATTGGCAATTTTTTATAGCACGGAAAACGGGAAAAATAAAAAATTTTATTACAAATTCCATTTTTTCGAAAAGTCGGTTCAAAATGATTTTTTTTTAGGTTTAAAATGCCCAAATAAGCTAAACTGGAGGGGGCTGCTAACTGAAAAGGTTTTTTTGTTCATCATCGCAATATTGCCCAATGTTAGACCCACAGAAAAGAAAGATTGTTTTCGGTTATCGTTTTAAGTTCGCCGGATTAGAAACCCTTTTTAAAAAATTTCACGATTTTTCAAAAAAGTGGGTTAAAAATGAGTTTTCTAGGTTTGAATGAAAAAAAAAAGTAAAACTAGATGAGCTTTTATGTTTAAATTCCCTTTTTTTTAAATCGTCCCAAAAATTGGCAATGTTTATAGCACGGAAAAGGGAAAAAGATGTAAAGATTTTTTCAAAAAAAGGGGGTTTAAAAAATGATTTTTTTGGTTTGAAGCCCAAAAAAAGGGGTTTAAAAGGATACCCTGCTAACTAAAAAATTTGGTTTTTGTGATCGTCCCAATTTTGGGAAAAGTTAAAGCAGGGGAAAAAGCGGAGATTCCCCAAATTTTTTACAAAATTTACGATATTTTCGAAAAGGGGGGGTTCGAAATAAAGTTTTTGGGTTTGGAAGAAAAAGGGAAAGTGAATTTAGATGGCTTTTACTGATACATTGTTTTTTGTGATCTTTCCCCCAATATTGGCAATGTTTTTTGCAGGGAAAAGCGGGAAAAATACCAATTTTTACAAATTCACGATTTTTTTTGAAAATTTTGGTTCAAAATGAGTTTTTTAGGTTTAAAATAAACAAATTAGGAAAAACTGGATGAGCGGCTAACTGATAAATTGTTTTTGTCATCATCGCAATATTGGCAAGGTTAGAGCACCGAAAAAGTTAAGATTGTTTTTCGGAAAACGACTTAAGTTGCCCGGATTAGAAAATTTCTTAAAAAATTCCGTTTTTCTCGAAAAAAAGGGGTTTCAAAAATGATTTTTAGGTTTGAATGAAAAACGAAAGTAACTAGATGAGCTTCTTACGGTTTAAATTGTTTTTTTGGGTTTTCTTTCCCAATTTTTGGCCAATGTTATAGAAAGGGGGAAAAGCTTGAAAAACTCCAAATTTTTTTAAAAAATTCACAAATTTTTTTTAAAAGGGGGGTTTTAAAAAATGAGTTTTCTGGGTTTTGAATGAAAAAATAAGAAACGGATGCGCTACTAACTGAAACATTGTTGTTTAAATCTTTCCCTATATTTGGCCCAAAATTTTAGAGCAGGGGAAAAATTTTTGAAAAATTTACTGAATTTTTACAAATTCACGATTTTCCCCCAAAAAAATGGGTTCAAAAGGATTTTTTCTAGGTTTGATGGAAAAGGGAAATTTAAACTATGCCCCTAAAAACTGAAACATTGTTTTTTAAATTTATCCCAATATTGCCGGGGTTTGGAAAAGTTAAAGAATACTCAATAAAACAAATTCACGTTTTTCCTTGGGGAAAAACTGGGTTCAAAATGAAATTTCTAGGTTTGAAATGAAAAAAGAAAAGAAAAATTGGATGCGTACTAACTGAAACATTGCTTTTTTTAAATCTTCCCAATTTTGGGCGAGGTTTTAAAAAATTTCAGGAATACTCAATTTTAAAAAAATTAAAGTTTTTGTCAAAAAAAGTGGGTTCAAAATGGGGTTTTCTGGGTTTTGGAAGGGAAAAAAAAGAAGGGTAAACGGGTTTCCCCCTACAAAACTGAAACTTTGGTTTTTTAAATCGTCCCAATATTGGGAGTTTAAAAAGGGTTGAGAATACTGAATTTTTAAAAAATTAACGTTTTCTCGAAAAAGGGGGTTTTTTAAAAAAGGCGTTTTCTGGGGTTTGGGAAGGACAAAATGAAGGAAAAACTGAATGCCCCCACAAAATGAAAACAGTGTTTTTTTTAAACTTCCCCATATTGGCGAGGTTTTGGAAAATTTGAAAAATACTAAATTTTTTGACAAATTCACGATTTTCTGGGAAAAGTGGGTTCAAAATGATTTTCTGGGTTTTGAATGACAAAGTAAGTAAAATGGTTGCCCTACTAACTGAAACATTGCTTTTTTAAATCACCCCAAATATTGGCGAGTTTTTGGAAAAGGGTTGAGAATATAAATTTATTACAATTTAACGTTTTTCCCCCCAAAAAGGGGGTTTTTCCAAAATGAGTTTTCTGGGTTTGAATGACAAAAGTAAGAAACTGGATGCGTTACTAACTGAAACATTTTTTTTTTCAATCGTCCCAATTTTGGCGAGTTTTTGAAAAGTTGAGAATACTTAATTGTAACAAATTCACGATATTCTCAAAAAGTGGGTTAAAAAATGAGGTTTTTTGGGTTTTTGAAGGGACAAAAGTAAGTAAACTGGTTGCGCTACTAACTGAAACATTGCTTTTTAAATCACCCCAAACTATTGGCGAGTTTAAAAAATTTAAAAAATACCAATTTTGACAAATTCACGATTTTCCCCCCCGAAAAGTAGGTTCAAAATGAGTTTTCTAGGTTTTGGAAGGGAAAAAAAGTAAAGTAAACTGGAGGGCCCCCTACTAACTGAAACAATTTTTTTTCAATCGTCCCAATATTGGCGGCTTAAAAAAATTTTGAAAATATTTAATTTTTGGGACGAATTCACGATTTTCTAAAAAAAAAAGGGGGGTTTTCAAAATGATTTTTTTTAGGTTTTGAAGGGACAAAAGTAATTTAAACGGGGGCCCGCACTAACTGAAAACTTTGGGTTTTTAAAAATTGGGCCCCCCATTTTGGCGAGCTTGGGAAAAAGTTGAGAATATTAAAATTTTTAAAAAAATTACACGAGGTTTCCAAAAAAGTGGGTTCCAAAATGAGTTTTCGGGGTTTTGGGAATGAAAAAAAAAGAAAAGAAAAATGGTATGCGCTACAAACTAAAACATTGCTTTTTTAAATCACCCCAAAAAATTGGCCGACCCTTTGAAAAGTTGCAAAATACTCAATTTTGAAAAAATTCCCCGTTTTTCTAAAAAAGGGGGGTTTTAAAATGTTTTTCGGTTTTTAAAAGAAAAAAAGGAAAGAAAAAACCGGGGGCCCCAAATAACTGAAACATTGTTTTTTTAAATCACCCCCAATTTTGGGGGAGTTTGGGAAAAAAAGTTGAGAATATTAAAATTTTTCCCAAATTCACGGGTTTCTCGAAAAGTGGGTTCAAAATGATTTTTCGGGGTTTTTTTTGGAATGAAAAAAAGTAATTTTAAACCCTGGGATGCGCTACTAACTAAAAACTTTGTTTTTTTAAAAAAATCACCCCAAAAAATTTGGCAAAGCTTTGAAAATTTGGGAAAATACTAAATTTTTGACAAATTAAACGATTTTTGGGAAAAAGGGGGTTTTTAAAAAATGAGTTTTCGGTTTGAAGGAAAAAGGGTAAGAAACTGGATGCGCAAAAACTGAAACTTTGTTTTTTTTAAATTTCACCCCAAAAATTGGCGAGCTTAAAAAAGTTGAAAATACTAAATTTTTGACAAATTAGGGTTTTTCTCGAAAAGGGGGTTTCCCCCCCAAAAGATTTTTTTCCCTTTTTTTTTTGTTTTGTGAAAAAATGTGGGGAAAAGGGAATGCGCACTAACTGAAACATTGCTTTTTAAATTACCCCAAAATTTTTGGCCCGAGTTTGTTAAAAAAATTTTGAGAATATTGAATTTTTAAAAAAATTCACGAGGTTTCCCCCAAAAAAGTGGGTTCAAAATGAGGTTTTCGAGGGTTTTGAATGCCCAAATGAAAAGAAAAACTGGATGCGTACTAACAAAAAAAAATATTGCTTTTTTAAACTTTTTCCTTTTTTTGGCGAGCTTTAAAAAAGTTGATAACACTAAATTTTTGAAAAATTTCCCACCGATTTTCCCCGGAAAAAACCGGGGTTAAATTTATGAGTTTTCTAGGTTTGAATGACAAAAAGAAAAGTAAAAAATGGTTGCGTTTACTAACTAAAACTTTTTTTTTTTAAAATCGACCAATATTGGCGAGTTTTTAAAAAAGTTGGGGAATACTCAATTTTGGACAAATTCACGATTTTCTCAAAAAATTTGGGTTCAAAATGAGTTTTCTAGGTTTAAAAGGGAATAAGAAAAGTAAAAATGGTGGCGCTATTTAACTGAAAAAATTGCTTTTTTAAACACCCCCAATTTTTGGCGAGTTTTTGAAAAGTTGAGAAAAACTCAATTATTACGGGGGTTAACGATTTTCTCGAAAAGTGGGTTAAAAATGAGTTTTCAGGTTTGAAGGGAAAAAAAGAAAAGTTAACCGGTTTGAGCTACTAACTGAGGCATTGTTTTTTTTCCCAATATTGGCGAGCTTTAAAAATTTTTTTTTTTGGGAATCTAAATTTTTACAAATCACGATTTTCTCGACAACGGGGGTTAAAAAATGCTTTTTTTTCTGGGGTTTAATAAACCAAATGTGGGTAAAACCTGAATGCCCCTACAAAAACTAAAAAGGGGGTTTCCCTTTTTAAAATCGTCCCCATATTGGCGAGCTTTAAAAAGTTGAGAATATTTAAAATTTTGCCCAAAATTCACGTTTTTTCTCAAAAAAGTGGGTTCAAAAGATTTTTCTAGGTTCACGATTTTCGCAAAAAAAGGGGGGGAAAATATGAGTTTTCTGGGTTTTTTGAATGACAAAAGTAAAGTAAATGGTTTGCGCTACTAACGGGAAACATTTTTTTTTTAAATCGCCCCAAATTTATGGCGAGCTTTGAAAATTTGGGAATACTCAATTTTGACAAATTCACGATTTTCTGGGAAAAAAGTGGGTTCAAAATGATTTTTGGGTTTTGGAATAAATTTAAGAAAAGTAAAACTGGGGGGCGCACTAACTAAAAACCTTTTGTTTTTTTTAAATTTCTTTCCAATATTGGCGAGCTTTAAAAAAGTTGAAAAATACTAAAATTATTAAAGTTAACGTTTTTCTCAAAAAAAGGGGGGGTTAAAAATGAGTTTTTTTATTTTTTGAATGAAAAAAAGTAAGTTAACCGGGGGGGGAGCTACTAACTGAGGATTGTTTTTTTTTGCCTTTTATTGGCGAGCTTTAAAAAATTTGGGAGAATACTAAATTTTTTACAAATTCACGTTTTTTTCCCCGACAAGGGGTTTTTAAAAATGCGTTTTTGGGTTTTGAATGACAAAATGTGGGTTAAATTTTGAATCCCGTACTAACTAAAAAGGGTTTTGTTTTTTTTAAAATCGCCCCCCTTTTGGCGAGCTTTGAAAATTTTGGAGAATACAAATTTTTGAAAAAATTTCCCACGTTTTTCTCAAAAAGTGGGTTAAAAGGGGGTTTTTGGGGTTTGAAAAAAGATAAGGGAAAGTAAACTGGTTTTCCCCGCTACTAACTAAAACATTGTTTTTTTAAAATAATCCCAAATTGGGAGTTTTTTTAAAAAGGGTTGAGAATACCCCAATTTTTTAAAAGGGTTTTAACGTTTTTCTCGAAAAGGGGGTTTTAAAAAAATTAGTTTTTTTGGTTTTGAATGACAAAAGTAATTTAAACCCGGAGAGCTATAACTGAGGCATTGCTTTATTAAACCCGTCCCCATTTTGGGGCAAAGTTAGAGCAGGGAAAAATTTGGGGAATATTTAAATTTTTAAAAATTTAAAGGGTTTTTTCGGGGGAAAAAAGTGGGTTCAAAATGAGTTTTCAGGTTTAAATGACAAAGGGTGGGAAACTGAATGCGCTACAAAATTTGAAACATTTGTTTTTTAAAAAAGTCTTTCCCCCATTTGGCGAGTTTTAAAAAAGTTGAGAATACCCCAATTTTGAAAAAATTCACGATTTTTTTCAAAAAAGTGGGTTCAAAATGAGTTTCTAGGTTTGAATGACAAAAGTAAGTAAAATGGATGCGCCACAAAACTGAAAACTTTTGTTTTTTTAAAACACCCCAAAAATTGGGGGAGTTTTGAAAATTTTTGAGAATACCCCATTTTACAAATTTTAACGATTTTCCCCAAAAAATTTGGGTTTTTTTTTTTTAAAAAAAATTTTCTGGGTTTTTGAATGACAAAAGTAATTTAACCCGGATGAGCTACAAACCCTAAAAGGCATTGCTTTTTTAAATCGCCCCCAATATTGGCAAATTTGGGAGAGGGAAAAAAGTTGGGGAATACTGAATTTTTAAAAAATTCGCAAATTTTCGCAAAAAAGTGGGTTCAAAAAGGGGTTTTTGGGTTTTTTGAATGACAAATGTAAGAAAAGGGAGCCCTACTAACTAAAAATTGTTTTTTTAAATTTGTCCCATATTGGGGAGTTTGGATAATTTGAGAATAAAAAATTTATACAAGGTTAACGATTTTCTCGAAATGGGGGTTAAAAAGGGTTTTTTCTGGGTTTTTGAATGACAAAAGTAATTTTAACCGGAGAGTACAAAACCGGAGGCATTGCTTTTTTGAACTTTCCCAATATTGGCAAATTTTAGAGCAGGGAAAAAGTTGGGGAAATTTAACTGAATTTTTACAAAATTCACGTTTTTTTCGGGGAAAAAGGGGGTTTCCCAAAATGGGGTTTTCCGGGTTTTTTAAAATGACAAATGGGGAAAACTAAAAATGGGGTTTATAACTAAAAAACAGTGCTTTTTTAAATCTTTCCCCATATTGGCGAGCTTTGAAAAGTTGAGAATACTCAATTTTGGGACAAATTCACGATTTCTCAAAAAGTGGGTTCAAAATGGGGTTTTCTGGGTTTTTTGAATGACAAAAGTAAGTAAATGGTTGCGCTCCCAACAAAAAAACCTTTGGGCTTTTTTAAATCATCCCAATTTTGGGCGAGCTTTAAAAAAGTTGAGAATACCCCAAATTTTTACAAGTTAACGTTTTCTCAAAAAAAGGGGGTTTTAAAAAAATTGTTTTCTGGGTTTAAATGAAAAAAGGGAATTTAACCCGGAAGGACTACTAATGACCCCATTCCCTTATTAAAATCGTCCCATAGGGCAAAGTTGAGCCCCGGAAAAGTTGGGGAAATACGAATTTTTAGAAATTCACAAAAATTTTCGCAAAAAAGTGGGTTAAAAAATGGGGTTTTTTTGGGTTTTTTGAATGAAAAATGTAGGTAAACTAAAATTCCCGCTCCCTAACGGAAACGGGTGTTTTTTTAAATCTTTCCCCCTTTTGGGCCCGAGTTTTGAAAATTTTGGAAAATACTCAATTTTGAAAAAATTTCACGATTTTCTCGAAAAGGGGGTTTCAAATAAAGGTTTTCTAGGTTTTGAATGCCCAAAAAGTAAGAAAACTGGATGCGCCATTTAACAAAAACATTGCTTTTTTTAAATCATCCCAATTTTGGGCCCGAGCTTTGAAAATTTGGGGAATACTAAATTTTTTTAAAAAGGTTAACGATTTTCTCAAAAAAGGGGTTTTTAAAAATGATTTTTTCTAGGTTTGAATGACAAATTTAATTTAAACCCGGAATGAGCTACAAAATGGGGCCCATTGTTTTTTTAAAATCGTCCCAATTTTGGGAAAAGTTAGACCCGGGGAAAAGGTTGGGGAATACTGAATTTTAAAAATTTCGCGTTTTTTTCCGCGAAAAAGGGGGGTTCAAAAGATTTTTCTAGGTTTTTTAAATTTGACAAAATGAAAAAGGAAAACCGGATCCCCCCTCCCTAACAAAAATTGCTTTTTCAACTTTCCCGTTTATTGGGGAGTTTGGAAATAATTTTGAGAAAAACCCCAATTATTACAAGGTTAAAACGTTTTTTCCCCAAAAAGGGGGTTTTAAAAAAAATGATTTTTTTCTAGGTTTGAAGGGAAAAAAGTAAGTTAACCGGTTTGGAGTACAAAACTGGATTTTGGCTTTTTAAAATGTCCCAATTTTGGCAAATTTTTAGAGCAGGGAAAAAATTTTTGAGAATACTGAAATTTTTAAAAATTTCACAAATTTGCAAAAAAAGTGGGTTAAAAAATGATTTTTCCCCCGGGGGTTTTTTTGAATGACAAATGTAGGAAAAACGGGAATTTCCCGTTACAAACTAAAAACAGGTTTTTTTAAACCCGTCCCCATATTGGCGAGCTTTGAAAATTTTTTGGGGAAACTAAATTTTGGGACAAATTCCCCGATTTTCTCGAAAAAGGGGGTTTTCCAAAAAAAGATTTTTTCTTGGGTTTTTTTGAATGAGATAAGTAAGTAAAACCTGGTTGCGCTTACAACTAAAACCCATTGTTTTTTTTAAATATCCCAATATTGGGGGAGTTTTGGGAAAAGGGTTGGGGAATACTAAATTTTTTAAAATTAAACATTTTCTCAAAAAAAGGGGGTTTTTTTTAAAAAAAATGGGGTTTCTGGGTTTTTAAAATGCCCAAAAAGTAAATTTAACCCGGGGTTTGAGCTACAAAATGGGGCATTGTTTTTTTTTAAATGGGTCCCAATTTTGGCAAATTTTAGAGCAGGGGAAAAAAGTTGAGAATACTAAATTTTAAAAAATTCCCCAAATTTTCGGGGGAAAAAGGGGGTTTCAAAATGATTTTTTCTGGGTTTTGAATGAAAAATTTGAAAGGGAAACGGGAAATCCCCTACAAAAAAAAAAATTTCCCTTTTTAAAATCGCCCCGATATTGGGGAGCTGGAAAGCGAAAATTTACTCAATTATTACAATTTTAAACCGATTTTCTCGAAAGGGGGGTTTTTAAAAAAATGGGGGTTTTCTGGGTTTTGAAGGGACAAAAGTAAGAAAACTGGATCCTTACTAACGGGCATTGCTTTTTTGAATCGTCCCAATTTTGGAAAAGTTAGAGCAGGAAAAAAAGGTTGAGAATACTGAATTTTTACAAATTCACGTTTTTTCGGGGAAAAAGTGGGTTAAAAAAGGATTTTTCCCGGGTTTAAAGGAAAAAAGGGTGGGTAAACGAATGCGGGGTATTTAACTGAAAACAGTGTTTTTTTTAAATCGCCCCATATTGGCGAGCTTTGAAAATTTGGGGAATCCCTCAATTTTGACAAATTCAGGGATTTTCTAAAAAAAGGTGGGTTAAAAAATGATTTTTTCTGGGTTTAAAATGAAAAAAGTAAGTAAATGGATGCGCCACTAACTGAAAATTGTTTTTTTAAACCCACCCCAAATTTTTGGCAAAGCTTTAAAAATTGGGGGAATACCCCAATTTTTCCCAATTTTAAAACGTTTTCCAAAAATTTTTGGGTTCAAAATAAGTTTTTGGGTTTAAATATCAAAATTTAAGTAAATGGATGCCCCCCCCTCCCCTAACGAAACATTCCCTTTTTTAAAAATGTCCAATATTGGAAAAGTTAGAGCACGGAAAATTTGAGAACACTGAATTTTTAAAAATTTCACGATTTTCTTGAAAAGTGGGTTCAAAATGAGTTTTCTAGGTTTGAATGACAAAAGTAAGTAAACTGGATGCGCTACTATCTGAAAGATTGCTTTTTTAAATCGTCCCAATATTGGCAAAGTTAGAAGCAAGGAAAAGTTATGAATACTGTTTTTTTTACAAATTCACGATTTTCGAAAAGTGGGTCAAATGAGTTTTCTAGGTTTGAATGACAAAAGTAAGAAAACTGGATGCGCTACTAACTGAAACATTGCTTTTTTAAATCGTCCCAAATTGGCAAAGTTAGAGCACGGAAAAGTTGAGAAAACGGGAATTTTTGCAAATTCACGATTTCTCAAAAAAGTGGGTTCAAAATGAGTTTCTAGGTTTGAATGACAAAAGTAAGTAAACTGGATGGCTACTAACTGAAACATTGCTTTTTAAATCGTCCCCAATTGGCAAAGTTAGAGCACGGAAAAGTTGAGAAAATAAATTTTTACAAATTCACGATTTTTTTTCGAAAAGTGGGTTCAAAATGAGTTTTCTAGGTTTGAATGAAAAAAGTAAGTAAACTGGATGCGCTACTAACTGAAACATTGCTTTTTTAAATCGTTTCAATATTGGCAAAGTTAGAAATTTTACAAATTCACGATTTTCTTGAAAAGTGGGTTCAAAATGAGTTTTCTAGGTTTGAATGACAAAAGTAAGTAAACTGGATGCGCTACTATATGAAAGATTGCTTTTTTAAATCGTCCCAATATTTTCAAAGTTATAGCAAGGAAAAGTTATGAATACTGAATTTTTACAAATTCACGATTTTCTTGAAAAGTGGGTTCAAAATGAGTTTCTAGGTTGAATGACAAAAGTAAGTAAACTGGATGCGCTACTCTGAAAGATTGCTTTTTTAAATCGCCCCAATTTTGGGCAAAGTTAGAGCACAAAAAAGTTGAGAAAATTTAAATTTTTACAAATTCACGATTTTCTCGAAAAGTGGGTTCAAAATGAGTTTTCAGATTTGAATGACAAAAGTAAGTAACTGGATGCGCTACTAACTGAAACATTGCTTTTTAAAGGGAGTTTTCTGGGTTTTTGAATGAAAAAAGTAAGTTAACCGGATGAGCAAAATAAACTAAAACCCTTTGGGTTTTTTTAAAATTAAATCCCAATATTGGCGAGCTTTGAAAAGTTGAGAATACCCCAATTTTTACAATTTAAACAATTTTCTCGAAAAGTGGGTTCAAAATGATTTTTCTAGGTTTGAAAAAAAAAAGGTAAGAAAACGGGAGCGCTACTAACTAAAAATTTGCCTTTTTAAATCGTCCCAATTTTGGAAAAAGTTAACAGGGAAAAAAGTTGAGAAATACAAATTTTTTAAAAAATTAAAGATTTCTCAAAAAAGTGGGTTCAAAAAAATTTTAGGTTTGAATGAAAAAACGAAAGTAAAATAGATGATTTTATTTATTTGATCCCCATTGCTTTTTTTTGGATGTCCCAATTTTTTGGCAATTTTTTAGCATGGAAAAGCTGAAATCCCAAATTTTTTACAAAATTAAAGTTTTTTTCAAAAAAGGGGGTTCCCAAAATGATTTTTTTGGGTTGAATGACAAATTATAGGTAAACTGGATGAGCTCCCTAATGAAAAAATTGCTTTTTGTAT
>JANFPS010000128.1:0-34386 GCA_024703675.1 Drosophila nebulosa | reverse complement strand
GTAAATTTGAAAAAATTCAGTTTTTAACTTTTGGGGGTGCTCTTACTTTCCCAAAATTTTGGGGACGATTTAAAAAGAAAATGTTTCGTTATAGCTCACCCCATTTTTAACTTACTTTTGTCTTAACCAAAAAACCTTTTAACCCACTTTTCGAAAAAGTCTTAAATTTGTAAAAATTTAGTATTCTCACTTTTCCGTGCTCTAACTTTGCAAATATTGGGACGTTTAGAAAACAATGTTTCATTTTAGTACTCACCCCAGTTTACTTACTTTTGGTCATTCAAACCTAAAAAACTCTTTTTCCCCTATTTTTTGGAAAAATCGTAAATTTTTTTTAAAATTTATTTTTTTCTCACTTTTCCGTGCTCTAACTTTGCCAATATTGGGACGTTTTAAAAAAAAAGAAAATTTTTTTCAGTTAGTAGCCTACTTTTTTCACTTACATTTGTCTTTCAAACTAAAAAACCCTCTTTTTTAACCCACTTTTCGGAAAAAATCTTGAATTTGTAAAAATTTAGTATTCTCAACTTTTCGGCTCAAACTTTGCAATTTTGGGGACGATTTAAAAAGAAATTTTTTCGTTAGTAGCTCATCCATTTTTACTTGTTTTTTTGTCATTCAAACCTAGAAAACCTTTTTAAACCCACTTTCGAAAAATCGTGAATTTGTAAAAATTCTTTTTCTCAACTTTTCCGGGCTTTAACTTTCCCAAATAGGGGACTTTTTAAAAAACAATTTTTTCATTTTATTTCCCCATACAGTTTCTTACATTTGTCTTTTAAAAACCCAAAAAAAACTCTTTTTAACCCTCTTTTCGAAAAATCGTGAATTTGTAAAAATTCAGAAATTCTCAACTTTTCCGTGCTCTAACTTTGCCAATATTGGGACGTTTAAAAAGCAATGTTTCAGTTAGTATTCATCCATTTTTACTTACTTTTGTCATTAAAACCTAAAAAAACTCTTTTTTTTAACCTACTTTTGGGAGAAAATCGTAAATTTGTAAAAATTTAGTTTTCTAAAATTTTTCCCGTGCTCTCTTTGCCAATATTGGGACGTTTTAAAAAAAAGCAATGTTTTAGTTAGTAGCTCACTTCATTTGTCATTAAAAACCTAAAAACAAATTTTAACCCCCACTTTTCGGAAAAATCGTGATTGAAAAATTCATTTTTCTCAACTTTTCCCTGCTCTAACTTTGAAATATTGGCACTTTTTAAAAAAGCAATTTTTTAGTTAGAAACGCATCCGTTTACTTCTTTTGTCATTCAACCTAAAAAACCATTTTGAACCTACTTTTCAAAAAAATGGGAAATTTGTAAAAATTCAGTATTCTCAATTTTTCCCCGTGCTCTTATTTTGCCAATTTGGGACGTTTTTAAAAAGCAATTTTTTTCAGTTATAGTCATCCAGTTTACTTGCTTTTGTCTTTTAAAAACCTAGAAAACCATTTTAAACCCAAATTTTTCAAGAAAATCGTGAATTTGAAAAAATTCGTATTCCACCTCTTCAGTGCCCCGCCAATATTGGGACGATTTAAAAAAGCAATTTTTTCGTTTAGCGCCCATTTTACTTCTTAATTCTTCAACCCCAAAAAACTCTTTTTTTAAAACCCACTTTTCGGAAAAAAATCGTGAATTTTGAAAAAAATTCATTATTCTAAACTTTTCTGCTCTATTTTGCCATATTGGACGATTTAAAAAAGAAATTTTTTTTAGTTAGTAGCTCATACGTTTACTTATTTTGTCATTCAAACCTAGAAACTAATTTTAAAACCCACTTTTCGAGAAAATCGTGAATTTGAAAAAAATTCAGTATTCTAAACTTTTTCCGTGCTCTAACTTTGCCAATATTGGGACGATTTAAAAAAGCAATGTTTAAGTTAGTAGCTCAAAACAGTTTACTTACTTATGTCTTTCAAACCCAGAAAACTCATTTAAACCCCACTTTTCGAGAAAATCGGGGAATTTGAAAAAATTCGGGTATTCTAAACTTTTCCGTGCTTTTTAAACTTTGAAAATTTTGGGGAAACCGTTTAAAAAAAAAACCCAATTTTTTTTATTTTGTAGCTCTTTACGGTTTTTTTTTATTTTTTGTCATTCAAACCCTAGAAAACTAATTTTGAACCCACTTTTCGAAAAAAATCTTGAATTTGAAAAAATTCTTTTTTTTTCTCAACTTTTCTTGCCCCTAACTTTCCCAAAATTTTGGGGAACTTTAAAAAAAAGCAATTTTTTCAGTTAGTATTTTCCACCCAGTTTTTTTTTACTTATGTCATTAAAACCCAGAAAACTCATTTTGACCCATTTTTTTCGAAAAATCGGGGAATTTTTGAAAAAATTTTCAGTATTCTAAATTTTTCCCGTGTTTTAAACTTTGCCAATTTTGGGGACGTTTTTAAAAAACCCAATTTTTTTTCGTTAGAGGGGCTCCATTTTTACTTACTTTTGTCTTAAAAACCAGAAAACTCTTTTTTGAACCCCCCTTTTAAAGAAAACCCTTAAATTTGAAAAAATTTTGTATTAAACTTTTCCGTGCCCCTTATTTTGGGAAAATTTGGGGACAAATTTAAAAAAGAAAATTTTTTCATTTTAGTACGCATCCATTTTTTTTATTTTTTTGTCATTAAAACCCCCAGAAAACTCTTTTTGAACCCACTTTTCGAGAAAATCGTGTTTTTAAAAAAATTCAGTATTCTAAATTTTTTCCTTTCTTCTAAATTTTGCCAATTTTGGGGAACGTTTTAAAAAAACCCAATTTTTTTTAAGGTTAGTAGTTTCTACATTTTTTATTTTATTTTTTTTGTCATTAAAAACCTAAAAAACAAATTTTTTGAACCCCTTTTTCGAAAAATCTTAAATTTTTGAAAAAATTCAGTTTTCTCAATTTTTTCTGGGGCTCTAATTTTTCCCAAATATTGGGCGTTTTTTAAAAAAGCAATTTTTCCCCTTTTAGTATTCATCCAGTTTTTTTTACTTATGTCCTTTCAAACCCAGAAAACTCATTTTAAACCCCCTTTTCGGGGAAAATCGGGGAATTTGAAAAAATTCAGTTTTCCTAAAAACTTTTCCTTTGCTTTAACTTTGCCAATTTTGGGGACGTTTTAAAAAAAAACCCAATATTTAAGAAAGGGGCCCCTTTACATTTTTACTTGTTTTTTTGGCATTCAACCTAGAAAAACCCCATTTTAAAACCCACTTTTCAAAAAAAATCGTGAATTTTTTAAAAATTCAGTATTCTCAATTTTTTCCCGTGTCTAACTTTGAAAATTTTGGGGATCCCTTTAAAAAAGCAATTTTTTCATTAGTACCCGCATCCAATTTTACTTCCTTTTGTCATTTAAAAAAACCTAAAAAACTCATTTTGAACCCCCCTTTTAAAGAAAACCTTGAATTTGTAAAAATTCAGTTTTCTAAAATTTTTTTCCGTGCCCCTTCCCTTTAAAATTTGGGCTTTTTAAAAAAGCAATTTTTCATTTTAGAAACCGCATGGGGGTTTATTTAAATTTTTTGTCATTAAAAACCCAAAAACTCTTTTTGGGAACCCAAACTTTTCAAAAATCGTAAATTTGAAAAAATTCAGTTTTCCAATTTTTCCCGTGTTTTAACTTTCCAATTTTATTGGGACTTTTTTTTAAAAAAGAAATTTTTTTCAGTTTAGAAAGGGGGCACCCATTTTTCCTTATTTTTTGCCCTTTTAAAAACCCTAAAAAACTCTTTTTGAACCCATTTTTCAAAAAAATTCTTGAATTTGTAAAAATTTTCAGTATTCTCAATTTTTTCCGTGCTCTAACGGGGGGGGGAAAAAATATTGGAGCTCTAAAAAGCAATTTTCAGTTAGTACGCACCCTTTTAAAACTTTATTTTTGTCTTAAAACCCCAAAAAAAACTAAATTTTTGAACCCCCCTTTATCAAGACACTTGAATTTGTAAAAATTCAGTATTCTAAATTTTTCCCGTGCTCTTACTTTGAAAAAAAATTGGGACAAATTTAAAAAAAGCAATTTTTTTCAGTTAGTAGCCCCACCCCAGTTTACTTACTTTTGCCCAATTAAAACCCCCAAAAAAAACCTCTTTTTTTAAAACCCCCTTTTTTCGAGAAAATCGTAAATTTTTGTAAAAATTCAGTATTCTCAATTTTTTCCTTTGCCAAAATTTTTTGCCAATAGGGGACATTTAAAAAAGCAATGTTTTTTTTATTTAGCTCATACATTTTTACTTATTTTTTGCCCCATTAAAACCTAAAAAAACTTTTTTGGGGGAACCCCCTTTTTTCGAAAAAATCTTTTTTTTTGAAAAAATTCATTTTTCTCTTTTTTTTCCGGGTGCTCTAATTTTGGCCAATTTTGGGGAAAACTTTTAAAAAAGCAATGTTCAGTTGTGTTCATCCATTTTTTTTTACTTTTTGCCCTTTTCAAACCCAAAAAACTCATTTTGAACCCACTTTTCGAAAATCGTTTTTTTTTAAAAAATTCGTATTCTAAAAATTTTTCCTTTGTTTTTAAATTTTTCCCCAATATTGGGACGTTTTTTAAAAAAGCAATTTTAAAGTAAGGGGGCCCATACAGTTATTTTTGTTTTTGTCTTTCCCAAAAACCTAAAAAACCCTCTTTTTAAAACCCACTTTTCAAGAAAATCGGGGAATTTTGAAAAAATTTCCCAGTATTCTAAATTTTTCCCGGGGGGCCCTCTAATTTTGAAAATTTTGGGGGATTTTTTTAAAAAAGAAATATTTCCAGTTAGTGCGCATCCATTTTACTTTACTTTTGTCATTCAAACCTAAAAAACTCATTTTGAACCCCCCTTTTAAAGAAAATTTTGGGAATTTGAAAAAATTTCCCAGTATTCTCAACTTTTCCGTCCCTTTTTACTTTAAAAATTGGACGATTTAAAAAAAAGCAATTTTTTCAGTTATACGCCCCAGTTTTACTTAACTTTTGTCATTAAAAACCCCAAAAAAAACTCATTTTAAACCCCCACTTTTCGAGAAAATCTTAAATTTTTTGAAAAAATTCATTTTTTCCTAAAATTTTTTTCTTTCTCTAAATTTTGCCAATTTTGGGGAAACGTTTTAAAAAAAGCAATTTTTTTTCATTAGTAGTTTCTTTAGATTTATTTACTTATTTTCTTTTCCCCCCCAAAAACTCTTTTTGAACCCATTTTTTCGAGAAAATCGGGGTTTTTTGAAAAAAAATTTCAGTATTCTCAATTTTTCCGTGCTCTAACTTTAAAAATTTTTGGACGTTTTTAAAAAAGTTTTTTTCATTTTAGTAGCGAAAGGGGGTTTTTACTTACTTTTGTCATTAAAACCTGAAAACTCTTTTAAACCCCCATTTTTTTCGAGAAAATCCGTAAATTTTGTAAAAAATTCATTTTCCCTCAATTTTTTCCCTGCTCTAACTTTGCCAATTTTGGCACGATTTAAAAAACCCAATGTTTTATTTTTGTGGTTTCAAACATTTTTATTTAATTTTTGCCCTTTTTCAAACCTAAAAAACAAAATTTTAACCCCCTTTTTTCGAAAAAAATCTTAAATTTTGGGTTAAAGAATTCAGAAATTCCCCTCAATTTTTCCCGTGCTTTAACTTTCCCAAATATTGGGACGTTTTTAAAAAAACAATTTTTTCATTTTAGTAGCGCATCCAGGGTACTTATTTTGCCCAAATTAAAACCCTTTGAAAACACTTTTTGGGGAACCCCATTTTTTTCGAGAAAATGTAAATTTGAAAAAATTCATTTTTCTAAATTTTTTCCGTGTTTAAACTTTGCCAATTTTGGGACGTTTTTAAAAAACCCAATTTTTTCATTTTAGTAGCGCATCCAGTTTCTTACTTTTGTCTTCAAACCTAGAAAAATCTTTTAAACCCCATTTTTTCGAGAAAATCGTAAATTTTGGGTAAAATTCAGTTTTTCTAAAATTTTTTTCCGTCCCTCTTATTTTTGCAATTTTGGGGGACGATTTAAAAAAAAATTTTTCAGTTAGTAGCTCATCCAGTTAACTTGCTTTTGCCCATTAAAAACCTTTAAAAATTTTCATTTTAAACCCCCATTTTTCAGAAAATCGTAAATTTTTAAAAATTCAGTTTTCTCAATTTTTCCGTGCTCAAACTTTCCCAAAATATTGGGACGATTTAAAAAAGCAATTTTTCAGTTGGGTTGGGTCATACATTTTATTTTACATTTGTCATTAAAACCCCAGAAAACTCATTTTAAACCCTACTTTTCGGGGAAAATCTTGAATTTGAAAAATATTCCAGTTTTTCAACTTTTCCGTGCTCTAACTTTGAAAATATTGGGACGATTTAAAAAAGCAATATTTGGGTTAGTAGCGCATCCAGTTTACTTATTTGTCATTCAAACCTAGAAACCATTTTGAACCCACTTTTCAAAAATCGTGAATTTGTAAAAATTCAGTATTCTCAACTTTTCCGGCTCTTACTTTGAAAATATTGGGACGATTTAAAAAAGCAATGTTTCAGTTAGTAGCGCATCCAGTTTATTACTTTTGTCATTAAAACCCCAGAAAACTCATTTTGAACCCACTTTTCGAGAAAAATCGTGAATTTGTATAAAATTCAGTTTTCTCAACTTTCCTGCTCTAACCTTTGCCAATATTGGCAGGGTTTAAAAAAGCAATGTTTTAGTTAGGGCTCATACATTTTACTTACTTTGTCATTCAAACTAGAAAACAAATTTTTTGAACCACTTTTTCGAGAAAATCTTGAATTTGTAAGAATTCAGTATTCTAAACTTTTCCGTGTTTTAACTTTGCCAATATTGGGACGATTTTAACAAAGCAATGTTTCAGTTAGTATCGCATCCAGTTTTTAACATTATTCTGTCATTCAACCTAGAAACACATTTTGAACCCACTTTTTCGCGAAATCGTGGAATTTGTAAAAATCAGTTTTTCTCAACTTTTTCCGTGCTCTACTTTGCCAATATTGGGACGATTTAAAAAAGCATGTTTTTCAGTTGGTAGCCATCCAGTTTTTTACTTACTTTTGGTCATAAACCTAGTAAAACCCTCCATTTTGAACCCACTTTCGGAAAATCGTGATTTGTAAAAATTTTACTAATCTGGCGAAACATAAGATCGATACCGACGCAATCTCAACTTTTCCTTGCTCTTAATTGCCATATTGAAATGATGGCAAAAAGCAATTTAATCAGTTAGCAGCTCTTAAGTTTACCTTTACCTGTCATTCAAACATAGAAAAAACTCATGTGAACCCACTTTTCGAAAAAAATCGTGACTTGTTAAAAATTTACTATCGGCAAACTTAGAACGATACAGACACATCTTTACTTTTCCTGTGTCTTTAACTTCTTATGTCCCATACTGTGCGCTATATTTGTGTGTCAATATGTACGTGTGTCTACGCATTCTGCTTATCTGTCTTCAGTCTACTCCATTACCTTTACTTGTCATTTAAAACCTTTGAAAAACTCATTTTTTTTGAACCCCACTTTTCGAGAAATCGTAAAGTTTGAAAAAATTTACTATCTGGCGAACTTAGATCGATAACGCTGACACAATCTTTTACTTTTCTGTGCTCTTACATGGCCATATTGCGAGATGATAAAAGCATTTTTATCAGTTAGCATCTCTTCCAGTTTACCTTTACTTGTCTTCAAACCTAGAAACTCTTTTGACCCCTTTCGAGAAATCGTGATTGTAAAACTTTACTAATCTGGCAACATAAGATCGATACAGACGCAATCTCAAACTTTTCCCTGCTCCTTAAAATTGCAATTGCGATGATGACAAAAAGCAATTTTTAGTTGGCAGCTCTTCCAGTTTACTCTTTATTTGTCATTCAAACCTAAACAAACTCATTTTGAACCCACTTTTCGAGAAAATCGTGAATTTAAAAAATCGTAAAAATTTACTAATCGTAAAAATTTACTAATCTGGCAAACTTAAGAACGATAACGACAAAATCTTTATCTTTTCCTGTGCTTTAACAGTGCCAATTAATTGCGAATGATGATAAAAAGAATTTTATCAGTTTAGCGCTCATCCAGTTTACCTTTACTTGTCATTCAAACTAGAAAACTCCAATTTTGAACCCACTTTTGAGAAATCGTGATTTGTAAAATTTACTAATCTTGCCGACATAAGATCGATCACGACGCAATCTCAACTTTTCCTTGCTACTAAATTGCAATTTGGCGATGATGACAAAAAGCCATTTTATCAGTTGCAGCTCTCCAGTTTACCTTGTAATTTGTCCATTCAACCCTAAAAAACTCAATTTTGAACCCCCTTTCGAAAATCGTGATTTTGTAAAAATTGAGTATTTTTAAGCTTTTTCCGTCTATAACATTGCCAAATATTGCGATGATGACAAAAAGCAATTTATCAGTAAGAAGCTCATCTAGTTTTCACTTCGTTTGTCATTCAAACCTGGATAACTCATTTTGACCCTTTTTCGAGAAAATCGTGGAATTTGTAAAATGACCTATCTGGCGAACTTTCGAGCCCGACACAATCTCAACTTTCCGTGCTCTAACATTGCCAATATTGCGATGAGACAAAAAGCCAATTATCGTTTAGCAGCTCATCCAGTTTTAACTTTTTACTTGCCATTTAAATACCTAAAAAACCTCATTTTGAAACACTTTTGTCGAGAAAGCGTGAATTTGTAAACATTTACTAATCGACGAACTTAAGACGATAACCGACACACAACTTACTTTTTCCGTGCTCCTAACATTGGCCAATATTGCGATGATTGACAAAAAAGCAATTAGATCTTGCAGCTCATCAGTTTACCTTACCTTAATTTTCACGTCAAACCTAGAAACTCATTTGAAACCCACTTTTTTCGAGAAAATCGTGAATTTTTGTAAAATTGGGGTAATCTCAGCTATTTCCATGCTAGAACATTGCCATATTGGGACGATCACAAAACCGCCAATGTATCAGTAGAAGCTCATCTAGTTCACTTTTCGTTTGTTCATTCAACCTAGAAAACTCATTTGACCCATTCTTTCGAGAAAATCGTGAATTTGTAAAAATTGACTATCTGGGCGAACTTTCGATCCCGCACAATCTCAACTTTTCCGTGCTCTAACTTGCCAAATTGCGAAGATGACAAAAGCAATTGTTATCAGTTTTAGCAGCTCATCAAGTTTACCTTAATTTTTTCACTTCAAACCTAGAAACTCATTTGAAACACCACTTTTCGAGAAAATCGTGAATTTGTAAAAATTTGGGTATCTCAGCTTTTCCATGCTATAACATTGCCCAATTTGGGACGAATGCACAAAACGGCATGTATCCAGTAAGAAAAGCCTCAATCTAGTTTCACTTTCGTTTGTTGTCATTCAAACCTAGAAAAACACATTTTGAACCCACTTTTTCGAGAAATCCGTGAATTTTGTAAAAAATTCAGTTTTCTCAACTTTTGCCGTGGCTCTAACTTTTGCCAAATTGGGAACGATTTAAAAAAAAAAAAAAGCATGTTTCAGTTAGTAGCGCATCCCAGTATTACTTACTTTGTCGTCATTAAAACCTAGAAAACTCATTTTGACCCCTTTTCGAGAAAATCGTGAATTTGTAAATTCAGTATTCTCAACTTTCGTGCTCTTAACTTTGCCAATATTGGGACGATTTAAAAAAGCAATGTTCAGTTAGTAGCGCATCCAGTTTTACTTTACTTTTGTCATTCAAACCTAGAACTTATTTGGGAACCCCTTTTCGTCGAGCAAATCGTGAATTTGTAAAAATTTACTAATCCTGGGCGAACATAAGAATCGATACCGACGCAAATCTCAACTTTCTTGTCTCTAAATTGCCAATATTGCATTAATGCTCTCCTTCTATTCTGCTCATTCTTATTTCTCATGTTTATTTGTTTCCCGTCGTCTGTCAAGTTTATGCTTTAGTATTCGTATCTCCGCTAGCTCGAGTCCATCTGGAGGCCGGAGTTGGGAGACGTGATGTCCGATCAGATGTACCTCTGGTGAAGAGGAGGTAGGAGTGAGCTGTCTAACTATCTCAGCACCAGTAAAATGGAAAAAGTGAGAAGATAAAAGAAAAAGGCCTTTACTGGGCATGTGATGTAAAAGGCCAATATTGGTGATGACAAAGAATTTTAGCAGTTTTTTGCAGCAGAAGAAAGTTTAAATTTAAAGTGTCTTTAAAACCTTAAAATACATTTTGAACCAACTTTTACGAGAAAATCGTAAGTTTGAAAAATGTACGAATCGCCAACTAAGAGCGATACGCACAATATTTACTGTTCTGTGCTCTTACATGCCAATAGTGCGATGATGATAAAAAGCAATTTATCAGTTTAGCATCTCTTTCCAGTTTACCTTACTTGTCATCACAAAATAGAAAAACTCGTTTGACCAACGTTAGAGAAAATCGTGATTTGGTAAAATTTCTAATGAGGCGACATAAGATCGATACCGACGCAATCTCACTTTTTTCCCTGCTCTAAATTTGCCATATGCCGATGATGACAAAAAGCATTTATTTAGTTGGCACTCTGCTCTCCAGTTCCTTATTTGGCATGCAACCTAAACAACTACATTTTGGAACCCACTTTTCGGAAAATCGTGATTTTAAAAATCGAAAAATTGACTAATCGTAAAAATTTAAGTCTGGCAACTTAAGCAACGATACCGACACAATCTTTACTTTTCTGTGCTTTAACAGTGACAATTTTGCGATGATGCAAAAAGCAATTTATCATTTTATCAGCTCATCCATTTTACCTTACTTTCTTCAACCTAAAAACTCATTTTTGAACCCACTTTTTCGAGAAAATCGTGAATTTGTAAAAATTCTAATCTGCCGAACCATAGAATCGATACCGACGCAATCTCAACTTTCCTTGCTCTAAATTTGCCAATATTGCAATTATGACAAAAGCATTTTATTATTTGCAGTCTTCCGTTTACCTTAATTTGTCTTCAAACCTAAAAACCTCATTTGGAAACCCCCCTTTCGAAAATCGTGAATTGGTAAAAATTGAGTAGTTTAAGCTTTTTCCGTGCTATAACATTGCCAATATTGCGGATGATGACAAAAAGCAATTTATCAGTAAGAAGGCTCATCTAGTTCACTTTCGTTGCATTCAAACTGGAAAACTCATTTTGGAACACGACTTTTTTTCAAAAATCGTGAAATTGTAAAAATTGACTAATCCGGCGAACCTTTTTCGATTTCGACACCAATCTAACTTTTCCGTGCTCTAACATTGCCAATATTGCGAAATGATGACAAAAGCAATTTACAGTTCGCAGCTCATCCAGTTTACTTACTTGTCCAATTTTAAACTAAAAAACTCATTTGAAACACTTTTTCGAGAAAATCGTGAATTGGTAAACTTTACGAATCCGACGAACTTAGATCGATACCGGGACCAATCTTAAAACTTCCGTGCTCTAACATGCCATATTGCGATGATGACAAAAAGCATTTATCAGTTGCAGCTCAGTCCAGTTTAGCTTATATTGTCCATTTCAAGCCTAAAAAACTCATTTTGAACCCCTTTTCGAAAATCGCGAATTTGTAAAATTTAGTATTTTTCAGCTTTTTTTCCGTGCTATACCATTGCCAATATTGGGGACGATCACAAAAGGCAGATGTATCAGTAAGAAGCTCATCTAGTCACTTTCCGTTTGTCATTCAAACCTGAAAAACTTCAATTTTGAACCCACTTTTCAAGAAATCGTCAATTTGTAAAAATTGACTAATCTGGCGAACTTTCGATTCCCGATACACACAATCTCAACTTTTTCCGTGCTCCTAACAATTGCCATATTTGCGAATTTATGACAAAAGCAATTAATCAGTTAGGCAAGCTCATCCAGGTTTACCTAATTTGTCACTCAACCTATAAAAACTCATTTGAAACCCACTTTCGAGAAAATCGTGAAATTTGGTAAAATTGGGTAATCTCGCATTTTTTCATGCTATAACCAGTTACCAATATTGGACGATCAACAAAAAGCAAATGTATCAATTTAGCAATTCAATCCAGTTTTTCCTTTTTATTGGTCATTCAAACCTAAAAAACTCATTTGAACCCACTTTTCGAAAAAAAAAATCGTGAACTCTTTTCAGCTTTTCCCGGGCTATAACATTGCCAATATTGGATGATCAAAAAAGCAATTATCAGTAAGAAGCTCTACTAGTTCACTTTTGGTTGTGGCATTCAACCTGAAACTCATTTTGACCCACTTTTCGAAATCGTGGAATGTTGGAAACATTTACTAATCCCGCGAACTTAAGAATCGATACCGACACAATCCTAACTTTTCCGTGCTCTAACAATTGCCAATATGCGATGATGAAAAAATCATTTATCAGTTAGCAGCTCATCCGTTTTAACCTTATTTTGTCCAATACACAAACCTAGAAAACTAAATTTGAAACCCACTTTTTGAGAAAATTGTGGCTTTGTAAAAATTGGGTAATCTCACTTTCCATCTATAACATTGCCACATTGGGACGATTACACAAAAAGCCATGTATCCAGTTTAACCTTTATTTGTCATTTTCGAACCTTAAAAAACCCTTTTTACCCACTTTCGGAAAAATCGTGACTCTTTTCAGCTTTTCCGTGCTATAAATTGCCAATATTGGGACGATCACAAAAGCATGTTATCAGTAGAAGCTCATCTAGTTCACTTTCGTTTTTGGTCATTTCAACCCTAGAAAACTCATTTTTGGAACCACTTTTTCGAGAAATGTGGAATTTGACAATTTTACTAATCCGTCGAAAACTTAAAATCGATCCGACACAATCTTTTGCTTTTCTGTGCTCTAACATTGCCAATATGGCGATGAGACAAACAGCAATTTATCAGTTTAGCAAAGCTCATCCAGTTTAGCTTATAGTTTCGTCTTCAGCCTTAAAAAACTCATTTTGAACCGACTTTTTTCAAAAAAATCGTGAATTTGTAAAAGTGAGTATTTTCAGCCTTTCCATGCTTAACATTGCCATATTGGGACGATTCCCAAACGCAATGTATCATTAAGAAGCTCATCTAGTTCACTTCTTTTGTCATTCAAACCTAAAAACTCATGTTATCCACTTTTCGAGAAAATCGTGAATTTGTAAGAAATTTACTACTCCGAACGAAACTTAAGATCGTACCGACACAATCTTACCTTTTTCCGTGCTCTAACATTGCATATTGCGATGATGACAAAAAGCAATTTAATCAGTTACAGCTTCTCAGTTTTAGCTATATTTGTCGTTCAAGCCTAAAAAAACTCATTTTGAACCGACTTTTCGAAAAATCTGGAATTTGTAAAATTGAGTATTTTTTCAGCCTTCCATGCTTAACTTGCCAATATTGGGACGATCACAAACGCAATGTTCAGTAAGAGCTCATCTAGTTCACTTTTGTTGTTCATCAAACCTAGAAAACTCATTTTGACCCACTTTTCGAGAAATCGTGAATTTGTAAAAAATTGAGTATTTTCGCTTTGCGTCTCTAACATTGCCAATATTGCGATGATGACAAAAAGCAATTTATCAGCTAGCAGTTCATCCAGTTTACCTTAATTTGTTACTCAAACCTAGAAAACTCATTGGAATCCACTTTTTCGAGAAAATCGTGAATTTTGTAGATTGGGTAATGTTCATCTTTTTCCATGCTATAACATTGCCATATTGGACGATCAAAAAAGCAATGTATCGTGCAGGTTTCATCAGTTTAACTTTTTAATTTGTCATCAAACCTAAAAACCTCAGTTTGAACCCGACTTTATGAAAAAAACCGTGAACTCTTTTAGCTTTTTCCGTGCTATAACTTTGCCCAAATTGGGAATGATCACAAAAAGCTTTATCAGTAAGAAGCTCATCTAGTTTTCACTTCGTTTTGGGGCATTCAAAACCTAGAAAACTCATTTTGAACACCACTGGTAAAGAAAAATCGTGAATTTGTAAACATTTACTATCGACAACTTAAGATCGATACGACACAATGCTAACTTTTCCGTGCTCCTAACATTTGCCAATATTGCGAATGAATTGACAAAAAAGCATTAATCAGTTTGCAGCTCATCTAGTTTACCTTTATTTGTCACTCACACCTTAGAAATCATTGAAACCCCCTTTTCGAAAAATCGTGATTTTGTAAAAATTGGTAATATTCAGCTTTTCATCTATAACATTTGCCCAATATTGGGAAGGGGGGGGGGGGGGAAAAACGGGGAAACACGATCACAAAAGCAATGTAATCAATTAGCAGTTTTCATCCAGTTCTATTACCTTTTATATGTCCATTCAACCTAAAAAACCCATTTGAACCCACTTTCGAAAAAATCGTGACTCTTTTTCATTTTTCCGTGCTATAACAATTGCCAATATTGGTTACGATCACAAAAGCAATGTATCAGTAAGAAGCTCATTTAGTTTCCTTTCGTTATCATTCAACCTATAAAACTCATTTTGAACCCCCTTTTTTTCGAGAAATCGTGAATTTGAAAGAATTTTACTAATCCGTCGACTTAAAATCGATACCGACACAATCTTGGTTTTTCTGTGCTCTACATTGCCAATATTGCGATGATGACAAAAAGCATTTATCAGTTAGCAGCTCATCCACTTTAGCTATATTTGTCCATTCAGCCTAAAAAACTCATTTGAACGACTTTTCGATAAAATCGTGGGGGGGGGGGGGGGGGGGGGGGGGGGGGGGGGTGGGGGGGGGGGGGGGCGGAATTGTATAAATTGAGTATTTTCAGCCTTTTCATGCTATAACATTGCCATGATTGGGGACGATCGCAAAACGCAATTTATCAGTAAGAAGCTCATCTAGTTCACTTTCGTTTGTCATTCAAACTAGAAAACTCATTTGAATCCACTCTTCGAGAAAATCGTGATGTGTAAACATTTACTATCCGACGAACTTAAGATCGATACCGACGCACAATCTTAACTGTTTCCGTGCTCTAACATGCCAATATTGCGTGATGACAAAAGCAATTTTATCAGTTTAGCAGCTCATGCCAGTTTAGCTATATTTTGTCATTCAAGCCTAAAAAACTCATTTTTGAACCGACTTTTCGAAAATCGTGAAATTTGTAAAAATTGAGTATTTTCACCCTTTCCTGCTATAACATTGCCAATATTGGGACGATCACAAAAGCAATGTATCAGTAAGAAGCTCATCTAGTTCACTTTCGTTTGTCATTCAAACCTAGAAAAACTCATTTTGACCCACTTTTCGAGAAAGTCGTGAATTGTAAACATTTACTAATCCGACGAACTTAAGATTGATACCGAGCACAATCTTAACTTTTCCGTGCTCTCAACATTGCCAATATTGCGATGATGACAAAAAGCAATTTATCAGTTCGCAGCTCATCCAGTTTACCTTAATTTTGTCACTCAAACCTAGAAAACTCATTTGAAACCCACCTTTTCGAGAGAAATCGTGAATTTGGAAAAATTGGGTAATCTCAGCTTTTCCATGCCTATAACATTGCCAATATTGGACGATTTCACAACAAAGCAATTGTAGCCAATTAGCAGTTCATCCCAGTTTACCTTTTATTTGTCATTTCAAACTAAAAAACATTTGAAACCCACTTTCGAAAAAATCGTGAACTCTTTTCAGCTTTTCCGTGCTATAAACATTGCCAATCTTGGGATGATCACAAAAAGCAATTTATCAGTAAGAAGCTCATCTAGTCACTTTCGTTTGTCATTCAAAAACCTAGAAAACTCATTTTGAAACCCACTTTTCGAGAAATCGTGAATTGTAAACATTTACTAATCCGTCGAACTCTTAAGATCATACCGACACAATCTTTGCTTCTTTTTGTGCTCTAACGTTGCCAATATTGCGATGATGACAAAAAAAAAAGAAGTAATCAGTTAGCAGTCATCCAGTTTTTACCTTAATTTGTCACTCAAACTAGAAAAACTCATTTGAAACCCATTTTTCGAGAAAAATCGTGAATTTGCAAAAATTGGGTAATCTCAGCTGTTTCATGCTATAAATTACCAATATTGGGACGATCACAAAAGCAATGTATAAATTAGCCAGTTCATCGTTTACCTTTATTTGTAATTCAAACCTAAAAAACTCAATTTTGAACCCACTTTCGAAAAAATCGTGAACTTCTTTTCAGGCTTTTCGTGCTATAACATGCCATATTGGGATGATCACAAAAAGCAACATTTATCCAGTAAGAAGCTATCAGTTCCCACTTTCGTTTTGTCATTCAAACCTAGAAATCGCATGTTGAACCCACTTTTCGAGAAAATCGTGAATATGTAAAAATTTACTAATCCCCGAACTTAAGATTTTTTTCCCGAATTACGACCACAATCTTAACTATTTCGTGCTCACATTGCCAATTATTGCAGATGACAAAAAAGCAAATTTATTCATTAGCAGCTCATCCGTTTACCTTAATTTGTCACCTCACCAAACTAGAGAAACCATTTGAAACCACTTTTCGAGAAAATCTTGAATTTGCTAAAAATTGGGTAATCTCAGCTTTTCCATGACTATAACATTGCCAATATTGGACGATCACAACAAAAGGCAAGTATCAACTTAGCAGTTCATCCAGTTTACTTTTATTTTCATTCAAACCTAAAAACCCATTTTGAACCCACTTTTCGAAAAAAATCGTGTGAACTCTTTTCAGCTTTTCCGTCTATACATTGCCAATATTGCGGATGTCACAACAAGCCATTTATCAGTAAGAAGCTCATCTAGTTCACTTTCGTTTTCATCAAACCTAGAAAAACACATTTTGAACCCACTTTCGAGAAATCGTGAATTGTTAAAAATTCAGTTTTCTCAACTTTCCGTGCTCTAACTTTGCCAATATTGGGACGATTTTAAAAAAGCAATGGTTTCGTTAGTAGCGCATTCCAGTTTAAATTACTTTTGTTTTTTTTTTCCGGTTTAAAACCTAGAAAAAACTCATTTTGAACCTACTTTTCGAGAAAATCGTGAATTTGTAAAAATTCAGTATTCTCAACTTTTCCGCTGCTCTTACTTTTGCAATATTGGGAACGATTAAAAAAAAAGCAATGTTCAGTTAGTAGGCATCAGTTTACTTACTTCTGTCATGCAAACCTAGAAAAAAACACATTTTTGAACCCACTTTTCGAGAAAATCGTGATGAATTTGTAAAAATTCAGTTTCTCAACTTTCGTTGCTCTACTTTGCACTATTGGACGATTTAAAAAAGCAATGTTTCAGTTAGTAGCGCATCAGTTTACTACTTATGTATTTCAAACCCAGAAACCTCATTTTGAACCCACTTTTCGGAGAAAATCTGAAATTTGTAAAAATTCAGCTTTCCCAACTTTTACGTGCTCTAACTTTGAAACTATTGGGACGATTTAAAAAAGCCATGTTTCAGTTAGTAGCGCATCCAGTTTACTTACTTTTTTTTATTCAAACCTAGAAAACACTCATTTTACCCACTTTTCGAGAAAATCGGAGAATTTGTAAAAAAATTCAGTTTTCTCAACTTTTCCTTGCCTAAACTTTGCATATTGGCACGGTTTAAAAAAGCAATGTTTTAGTTAGTGGCTCATACAGGTTACTTACTTTTGTCACTCAAACCTAGAAAACTAATTTTGAACCCACGTTTCGAGAAAATCTTGAATTTGTAAGAATTCAGTATTCTCAACTTTTCCGTGCTTTAACTTTGCCAATATTGGGACGATTTAAAAAATCAGTTTCAGTTTAGTAGCGCATCCAGTTTACTTACTTCTGTCATTCTTCAAACCTAGAGAAAAAAACCATTTTGAACCCACTTTTCGAGAAAATCGGACATTGTAAAAATTCAGTGTTTCTCAACTTTTCCGTGCTTTAACTTTGCCAATATTAGGACAGATTTAAAAAAAAGCAATGTTTCAGTTAGTAGCTCATCCAGTTTACTTACTTTTGTCATTCAAACCTAGAAAAAACATTTTGCAACCCCACTTTTCGAAAAAATCGTGAACTTGTAAAAATTTTACTAATCTGGCAAAACTTAAGAACGCTACCGACACAAGTCTTTACTTTTCTGTGATTAAACAATGCCAATATTTGCGATGATGGACAAAAAAGCAATTATTAGTTGGCAGCTCTTCCAGTTTACCTTTCATTTGTCATTCAAACCTAAACAAAACTCATTTTGAACCCACTTTTCGAGCAAAATCGTTTAAAGTGAAAAAATTTACTTAATCTGGCGAACTTAAGATCGATAACGACACAATCTTGCTTTTCTGTGCTCTAACATTGACCAATATTGCGTGATGACAAAAAAGCAATTAATCAGTTAGCAGTTCATCCAGTTTACCTTAATTTGTCCACTCAAACCTAGAAAGGAAACTCATTTGAAACCCACTTTCGAGAAAAGCGTGAATTGTAAAAAAATTGGGTAATCTCAGCTTTTCATGCTATAACATTGCCAATATTGGGACGATCACAAAAGCAAGTTATCAATTAGCAGTTATCCAGTTACCTTTTATTTGTCATTTTTCAAACCTAAAAAAACCCATTTTGAAACCCACTTTTCGAAAAAAATAGTGAACTTTATTTTCAGCTTTTCCGTGTGCCATAACATTGCCAATATTGCGATGATGACAAAAGCAATTTATCGGGAAGAAGCTCATTTAGTTCACTTTCGTTGTCATCAAAACATGGAAAAACTCATTTTGAACACACTTTTCGAAAAAATCGTGAATTGTAAAAATTGACTAATGGCGAACTTTCGATCCCGACACCCCAATCTCAACTTTCCGTGCTCTAAACATTGCCAATATTGCGATGATGACCAAAAAGCAATTAATCAGTTAGCAGCTCATCCAGTAGTATTTACCTTAATTTTGCACTCAAACCTAGAAAGCAAATCATTGAAACCACTTTTCGAGAAATCGTGAATTTGTCAAAAAAATTGGGTAATCTCAGCTTTTTTCATTGCTATAAACATTACCAATATTGGACGATCACATAACAAGCATGTATCAATTAGCAGTTCATCCAGTTTTCCTTTTATTTGTCATTCAAACCTAAAAAACCCATTTTGAACCCACTTTTCGAAAAAATCGAGAACTCTTTTCAGCTTTTCCTTGCTATAACATTGCCAATATTGGATGATCACCAAAAAAAGCAATTTATTCGAGTAAGAAACGCTCATCTGTTCACTTTCGGTTTGTCATTCAAACCTAGAAAACTCATTTTGAACCCACTTTTCGAGAAAAATCGGAATTTGTGAAATTCAGGTTTCTCCAAACTTTCGCTCTAACTTTTGCCAAATTCGGCACGGTTTTTAAAAAAGCAATGTTTTAGTTAGTGGCCATACAGTTTACTTAATTTGTCCATCAAACTAGAAACTAATTTGAACCCACGTTTCGAGAAATCTTGAATTTGTAAGAATTCAGTTTCTCAACTTCCGTGCTTTAACTTTGACAATTATTGGGGGACGATTTAAAAAATCAAGTTTCAGTTAGTAGCGCATCCAGTTTACTTACTTCTGTCATTCAAACCTCAGAAAACACATTGAACCCCACTTTTCGAGAAAATCGTGAATTTGTAAAAATTCAGTTTTCTCAACACTTTTCCGTGCTTTAACTTTGCCAATGTGGGACGATTTTAAAACGACAATGTTCAGTTAGTAGCTAATCCAGGTTTACTTACTTTTGTCATTTCAAACATAGGAAAAAACTCAATATTTGAACCCACTTTTCGAAAAAATCGTGAACTTATAAAAATGGCCTAATCTGGCAAACTTAAGAACGTACCGGACACCGTCTTTACTTTTCTGTGATTTAAACAATGCCAATATTGCGATGATGATGACAAAAAGCAATTATTAGTTGGCCAGCTCTTCCAGTTTACCTTTATTTGTCATTCAAACCTAAACAAACATCATTTTTGAACCACTTTTCGAGAAAATCGTTAAGTTGAACAAAATTTACTAATCTGGCGAAACTTAAGATCGATAAACGACACAAATCTTTACTTGTCTGTGCTCTTACAATGCCAATATTGCGATGATGACAAAAGCAATTATCAGTTAGCAGGCTCCCCCCAACAAAAATCCAGTTACCCCTTTACTGTCATTCAAACTAGGAAAAACTCATTTTGAAACCACTTTCGAGAAAAGAAATCGTGAATTTGTAAAAATTTACTAATCTGGCGAACATAAGATCGATACCGACGCAATCTCAACTTTTCCCTGCTCTAAAATTGCCAATATTGCGATGATGACAAAAAGCAATTTATTAGTTGGCAGCTCTTCCAGTTTACCTTTATTTGTCATTCAAACCTAAACAAACTCATTTTGAAACCACTTTTCGAGAAAATCGTGAATTTGTTAAAATTTACTAATCTGGCAAACTTAAGAACGATACCGACACAATCTTTACTTTTCTGTGCTTTTACAATGCCAATATTGCGATGATGACAAAAAGCAATTTATCAGTTAGCAGCTCATCCAGTTTACCTTTACTTGTCATTCAAACCTAGAAAACTCATTTTGAACCCACTTTTCGAGAAAATCGTGAATTTGTAAAAATTTACTAATCTGCCGAACATAAGATCGATACCGACGCAATCTCAACTTTTCCTTGCTCTAAAATTGGCAATTTTGCGATGATGACAAAAAGCAATTAATCAGTTAGCAGCTCATCCAGTTTACCTTAATTTGTCACTCAAACCTAGAAAACTCATTTGAAACCCACTTTTCGAGAAAATCGTGAATTTGTAAAAATTGGGTAATCTCAGCTTTTTCATGCTATAACATTACCAATATTGGGGACGATCACAGAAAGCAATGTATCAATTAGCAATCTTGATCCCAGTTCATTTACCTCTTATTGCCCTCATTCAAACCCCCTAAAAAACTCAATTTGAACCCACTTTTCGTCCCCAAATCGCTGACTATTTCAGCACTTATGCCGTGCTAGTAACATTGCCAATTATTAGCGGACGATCACAAAAGCCAATGTATAGTAAGAAAGCTCATCTAAGCTTCACTTTCGTTTGTCATATCAAACCTAGAAAACTCATTTGAACCCACTTTTCGAAGAATCGTGAATTTGTAAGAATGATTACTAATCGTCGAACTTAAAATCGATACCGGACAACAATCTCTTGCATTTCTAGTAGCTATCAAACATAGCCTAATATTGCACGCATGATAGGCACCCCAAAAAGCAATTTTATCAGTTAAGCAGACTCATCCAGTTTTACTTAATTTTTTCCTTATTTTTATCTCACTCAAACCTAGAAAATACATTTTGAAACGCCAGCAAAAAATTTTTCTGAGACAAATCGTGAATTGTAAAATTTGGGTAATCTCAGCTGTATCCCTGCTAATAACATTGCCAATATTAGGGACGTCACAGAAAGCCAATGCTATCAATTAGCCACCAAAACCCCCCCCACCCCCCCACACCACACCCAAAAAAAAAACTTCATCCAGTATTACCTTTTTATTTGTAATTCAAACCTAACACATACCCATTTGAACCCACTTTTCGAAAAAACTCGTGAATTAATCAGTAAAAATTGAGTATTTTCCAGCCTTTCCCATACTATAACATTGCCAATATTGCGCGACGCATCACAAACACGCAATGCTATCATGTAAGAAGCCTCATAACTAATGCTCACTTTACGTTTGCATTCGAAACCAGAAAGCTCATTTGAATCCATTTCGAGAAAAATCGATGAATTTGCCTAAGATCTTACTAAATCCGAGGAGCGAACTTAAGATCGAACACCGACACAATCTAACTTTCCGCTGCTCTAACATGGCAATATTGCGTATGATGACAAAAAAGCAATAATCAGTTAGAAGACCTCATCCAGCGTTCTTTAACCTCTCAATTTGTCACTCAAACCTATCAAAAACTACATTAACCTCACTTTCGATGAAAATAGTGAATTTGCTAAAAATTGGACGTAATCTCATGCTTTTCCCTAAAGCTAATACATTGCCAGATATTGCGCCGACGATCACATAAAGCAAATAGTATCAATTAGCAGTCATCCAGCTTCATCCTTTTATTATGTCCATATCAAACCTAAAAAATCTCCACTTATGAACCCACTTTTCGAAACAAATCCGCGAACTATTTCAGCTGTTTCCGTGCTATAAACATTCGCACCAATATTGGCGATGCTTCACAAAAAGCAATTGTATCAGTAAGAAGCTCATCTAGTTCACTTTCGCTTGATCATTCAAACCTAGAAACTCATTTGCCACAACCTCACTTTAATCGAGGAATCGCTGAATTCGCTAAGAATTTACTAAAAACAAAAAAAAAACAAAAATAATCCGTCGAACTTAAAATCGAACCGACACATCTTCTGCTTTCTAGTAGCTCTAACATTGCCAATATTGCGATGATGAGGCTGCGGTCAAAAAGCCCAATTACAGTTAGCCAAGCTCATCCCAAGTCTAGACTATAATATGTCATTAAAGCCCCTAAAAATCATTTTGAACCGACTTTCGAAAATCGTAGCAATTTTCGCACTTAAAAATGCGTATTATAGAAGCCTTCCATAGCTCTATAACATTAGACAATAATTGACCGGACGATCACAAACGCAATGTATCAGTAAGAAGCCCTCATTAGTTCACTTCGTTTGTCATTCAAACCTAGAAACTCATTTCTGAAATCCACTTTACTCGAGAAAATCGTGAATTTGTAAGAATTACTAATCCGACGAACTTAAGATCGAATACCGCACAATCTTAACTTTTTACCTCCTCCCCCCTCCCCCCGTGCTCCCCTCTAACAATTAGGCCAATATTGCGATGATGACAAAAAGCAATTAATCAGTTAGACAAGCTCATCCAGTTATCTACTAATTGTCACTCAAACCCTAGAAAACTCATTTGAACACACTTTCCTTGAGAAAATCGTGAATCTTAGTAAAATATGCCGCGCTAATACTCAGCCTGTTTTCAAGCACTTAACATTGCCCAAATATTGGCGACGATCACAAAAAGCCCAATGCTATCACTTAGCAGTCATTCAGTTACCTTTATATCTCGTCATTCAAACCTCAAAAAATCATTTTTGAACCCACTTTTTCGAAAAAATCGAGAAACCCCTTTTCAGCCTTTTTCCGTGCTATAACATTGCCAAGATTGAGCGCATGATCACAAAAGCAATTTATCACAGGTAAGAAGCTCATCTAGTTCACTTTCGTTTGTCATTCAAACCTAGAAAACCATTTGAAACCACTTTTCGAGAAATCATGAATTATGTCGTAAGAATTTACTAATCCGTCGACTTAAATCGATATCCGCCACAATCTTTGCTTTACTGCTGCTCTAACATTGCCGAATATTAGCGATGATGACAAAAAGCAATTTCATCATTAGCAGCTAATCCAGGTTAGCATATATTTCAGTCATCAAGCCTAAAAAACTACATTATTGAACCGACTATTTCGAAAAAATCATGAATTTGAGTAAAAATATGAGTATTTCAGCTTCCATGCTATCACCTGCCAATATTGGACGATGACAAAACGCAATGTATTTTTATATCTCCCCGTGTAAGAAGATCATCTCAGTTCACTTTCGTTTAGTCATTCAACTCCAGAAAACATACATTTGAAATCCACTTTCGAGAAATCTGTGAATTCCTACAGAATTAACTAATCCGTCGACTTATAATCGATTACCGACACAATCTTTGCTTTTCTGTGCCCTCTAACATTGCCCCAAATTGCGATAGATGAAAAAAGCAAATTTATCAGTTGGCCAGCCTCATCCAGTTAGCTATTATTTACGTCATTCAAGCCTAAAAAACTCATTTTCGAACGCACTTTTCGAAAAAATCATACGAATCTGTAAAAAGATTGAAGTAATTTTCAGCCTTTCCATAAGCTATTAGCATTGCCCAATATTGCGGACGATCACAAACGCAATGTATCAGTAAGAAGCTCCATCTAGTTCACCTTTCGTTGTCATTAACCTCAAGCAACAACTCATTTGAATTTAATTCTTTTTATTTTTTTTTTTAATTTCACTTTTACGAGAAATCGTGAATGTTGAATATAGAAATTTACTACCGATCGAACTTAAAATACCAAATACGACAACAATCTTTGCCTATTTCTGGCTCGTAGACATTGCCAATATTGCCGATGCCATGACAAAAGCATTTAATACAGTTAAGCAGCTCATCAGTTGACTATATCTGTATTCAAGCCTAAAAAACTCATTTTTTTTTTGAACGACTTTTCGAAAAAATCATGAATTTTATTGTACAAATGAGTATTTTTCAAAGCCCTTTCCATAGCGCATATAAACATGCCCAAATATTGCCGGACGATCACAAAACGCAATCAGTCAATCCAGTAAGAAGCTCATCTAGCTTCACTTTGCAGTTTGTCATTCACACCATGTAGATGCAAAACTCATTTTGGCTACCACTGTTCGAAGACAAATCGTGGAATTTGTAAGAAATATATAACTATCCGACTGAACTTAGATGATAACCGACAAAATCTTAACTTTTACCGAAACTGCTCTAACATTGCCAATATTGCCCGATGATGACAAAAGCATTTATCACTTCAGCAGCTCAATCCAGCCTTTACCTTAATTTGTCACTCAAACTAGAAAACTTTATTTGAAACCCACTTTGCGAAAAAATCGTGAATTCGTAAAAATTGGGGTAATAATCACAGCTTTTCCAATGCAAATAACATTGCCCTTAATATCTGCGTACGATCACAAAAAGCATGTATCAATTAAGCAGTTCATCCAGTTTACCTTTTATCTAGTCATTCAAAACCCTAAAAAAAACCCATTTTAACACACTATTTCGAGAAATCGAGAATATTATGTAAGGAATTTACTAAATGCGCTCGAACTGTAAAAATCGCAATAACTCGACAACATCTTTGTTTTTCTGTGCCTACTAACATTGCCCATATTAGCCCCGATGATGACAAAAGAGCAATTTATAAATCACAGTCTAGCAGCTCATCCATGCTTAGCACTATATTTGTCATTCAAGCCTAAAAAAACTCATTTTGCAACGACAATATTTCGTATAAAATTCACTGAATTTGTAAAATGAGTCAATCTTTCAGCCTTTCATAAGCTATAACATTGCTCAAATATTAGGGACTATCGCCAAACGACAAATGTATCAGTAAGATAGCTTCATACTAGTTCATTTCGTTTGTCATTCAACCTAGAAAACTTCATTTGACATCCACTATTTCGAGAAAAATCGTGCATATGTAAGAATATTAAGATCCGACGAACTTCAAGAGTCGATAAAACCAACACAATCTTAACTTTTCCGTGCTCTAACATGCCAATATTGGATGATGACGAGAAGCACAAATTTATCAGTATAGCAGCCTCATCCACGTTTAGCTATATTTGTCATTCAAGCCTAAAAAACATCAATTTAAACCGACTTTTCGAATATATATCTCGGTTGCAATTTGTAAAAATTGAGTATTTTCAGCCTTCCAGCTATAACATTGCCAATATTGGACGATCACACAAAAGCAATAGTATCAGTAAGAATAGATCATCTAGTCACTTGACGTTTGTCATTCAAACTAGAAAACTCATTTTGAACCACTTTTCGAGAAATCACGTGAAAGTTTGTAATATTTACTATCCGCCCGAACTTAAAACCCGATCCGAACAATCTTTGACTTTTCTGTGCTCTAACGTTGCCAATATTGCGATGATGACGAAAGCAATTTATCTCGTTCAGACAGCTCATCCAGTTTAGCTATATCTTGTCACATTAAGGCCAACAAAACTCATTTGAACCGACTTTCGATAAAATCGTGAAATTTGCTAAAAAATTGAGTATTTCAGCCTTTTCAGCTATAAAATTGCCAATATTGGGACGATCGCAAAACGCCATGTATCAGTAAGAAGCCTCATCTAGGTTCACACTTTCGTTTGTATTCAAACCTAGAAAACTCATTTTTTTTTTTTTTTTTTGAATCCACTTTCCAGAGAGAAATCGTGGAATTTAGTAAGAATTACTAAGCCGCGAACTTAGATCGATACCGAACACAATCTTAACTCTTCGTAGCTCTAACATGCCAATATTGCGATGATGACGAAAAGCAATTTATCAGTAGCAGCTCATCCCGTTTAGCTATATTGTACATTCAAGCTAAAAAAACTCTTTGAACCGGACTTTTCGAAAAACTCGTGAATTTGTCCAAAAAATTGAGTATTTTCAGCCTTTCCATGCTATAACATTGCCAATATTGCGGACGATCAAAAACGCAATGATCAGTTAAGAAGCTCATCTAGTTCTTTCGTTTGTCATTCAAACCTAGAAAACTCATTTTTGCATCCACTTTTCGAGAAATCGTGAATTTGTAACAAATTGACTAATCTGGCGAACTTCGATCCCGACAAATCTCAAACTTTCCGTGCTCTAACATTGCCAATATTGCGATGATGACCAAAAAGCAATTTATCCGTTAGAGCTATCAGTTTACCTTTATGTCACTCAAACCTAAAAAAAACTCATTGGGAACCCACTTTTCGAAAAAACGTGATTTTGTAAAAATTGAGTATTTTCGCTTCCATGCTAATAACATTGCCAATATGACGATCACAAAAAGCAATGTATAGTAGAGAAGCTCACTAGTTCACTTTGTTTGCATTTTGAAACCTAGAAACTCATTTGAACCCACTTTTCGAGAAAATCGTGAATTTTGTAGAAATTGACTTAACCGGCGAACTTTCCCCCCCCCCCCCCCCCCCCCCCCCCTATCCGACACATCTTAACTTTTCTGGCTCGAAACAGCAATATTGCGGATGATGACCAAAAAGCAATGTATCAGACAAAAGCTCAAAATTTTTTTTTTTTTTTTTTTTTTTTTTTTTTTCCCCTAGTTTATTTTCGTTTGTCATTCAAACCTAGAAAACTCATTTGGAAACCCACTTTTTCGAGAAAATCGTGAATTTGTAAGAATTGGGTAATCTCAGCTTTTCCATGCTATAAACTTGCGATAATGGGGACCGACACAAAAAGGCAATGTAATCAATTAGCAGTTCATCCAGTTTACCTTTTTCTAGTTGTCATTCAACACCTAAAAAACTCATTTTGAAACACCATTCGAAAAAAACTGTGAACTCTTTTCAGCTTTTCCGTGCTATAACATGCCATATTGCGGACGGATCCCAAAAAAGCAATTTATAAGTAAGAAGCTCATCTAGTTCATTTCGTTTTTTTCCCTTTTTTATCATTCAACCTAGAAACTCATTTTGAACCCACTTTCGAGAAAATCGTGAATTTGTAAACATTTACTAATCCGACGAACTTAGATCGATACCGACAAAATTCTTAAACTTTTTCCGTGCTCTACACATTGCAATATTGCGAGATGACAAAAAGCAATTTATCAGTTAGCAGCCTCATCCAGTTACCTTTCTTTGTCATTTCAAGCCTAAAAAACTCGTTTGAACCGACCTTTTTTTCTTCCGAAAAAAATCGTGAATTTGTAAAAAATTGATATTTTCAGCTTTTCCGATGCTATATTATTGCAATTATTGGGACGGATCACATAAGCAATGTATCAGTAAGAAGCTCATCTAGTCAATTTTGCTTTGTCATTCAAACTAGAAAAAAACTCATTTTGAACCCACTTTTCGACAAAATCGTGAATATGTAAAAATGACTAATCGGCGAACTTTCGATCCCGACACCCCCCCAATCTCACTTTTCCGTGCTCTAACATTAGACAATATTGCGATGAGCACAAAAGCAAGTATCATTAAGAAGCCTTCATATAGTTCAATTTGGTTTGTTCATCAAACCTAAAAAACTCATTTTGACACCCACTTTTCCCCCAAAAAAAAAACGTGAACTCTTTCAGCTTTCCGTGCTTAACATGCCAATATTGGACGATCACAAAAGCAATAATCCAGTAAGAAGCTCATATAGTTCACTTCGTTTGTCATTCAAACCTTAGAAAAATCATTTGAACCTAGTTTTCGCAAAAACGTGTGAACTCTTTTCAGTTTTCCGTGCTATAACATTGCCAATATTGGGGCGATCACAAAAAGCAATTATAAGAATAAGAAGCTCATCTAGTTCACTTTCGTTTGTCATCAAACCTAGAAAACTCATTTGACACCATTTCCCCGAGAAAATCGTGAATTGTAAACATTTACTAATCGACGAACTTAAGATCGATACCGACACAAATCTTAACTTTCGTGCTCTAACATGGCCAATATTGTGATGAGTGACAAAAAGGCATTTATTCAGTTAGCAGGCTCATCCAGTTTACCCTTTATTGTCATTCAACCTTAAAAAACTCGTTTTGAACGACTTTCGAAAAAATCGTGAATTGTAAAAATTGAGTATTTTCAGCTTTTCCGTGCTATAAACATTGCCAATATTGGGCGATAACATAAAGCAATGTACAGTAAGAGCTCATCTAGTTCAATTTTGTTGTCATTCAACTAGAAAATCATTACAAGAACCCACTTTCGACAAAATCGTGAATAGTAAAAATTGACTAATCTGGCGAACTTTCGATCCCCGACACAATCTTAACTTTCCGTGCTCTAACATGCCAATATTGCGTGGTGACAAAAAGAAAATTTATCAGTTCAGCACTATCCAGTTTACCTTTATTGTCATCAAGCCTAAAAACTCGTTTGAACCGACTTTTCGAAAAAAATCGTGAATTTGTAAATTGAGTTATTTTCAGCTTTTCCGTGCATACATGAAAAATATTGGGACGATAACATAAAGCAATGTATAAGTAAGAAGCTCATTCTAGTCAATTTTTGGTTTGTCATTCAAACCTAAAAAACTCATTTTGAAACCCATTTTTTGAGGAAAATCGTGAATTTGTAAAAATTGTATAATCTGCGAACTTAAGATCGATACGACCCAATCCAACTTTCCGTGCTCTAACATTGCCAAATATTGCGATGATTGAAAAAAGCAATTTATCAGTAGCAGCTCATCTAGTTTACCTTTATTGACATTCAAATCAGAAAACTCATTTGGAACCCACTTTTCGAGAAATCGTGAATTTGTAAAAATTGACTATTTTCAGCTTTCCATTGCTATAACATTGCCAACTATTGGGAGACACCAACGCAATGTATTAGTAAGAAGCTCATCTAGTTCACTTTCGATTGTCATTCAAAAACTAGAAAAAACTCAATTTTGAAACAACTTTCGAGAAAAATCGTGAATAGTAGAAATTGACTTAAACCGGCGAACTTAAAGATCGATACCGACACAATCTAATTTTCTGTGCTCTAATATTGCAATATTGCGATGATGACAAAAAGCAATGTATCAGAAAAAAGCCTCATCTAGTTTATTTCGTTTGTCATTCAAACCTAGAAAACTCATTTGGAACCCACTTTTCGAGAAAATCGTGAATTTGTAAAACTGGACTATGCAGCTTTTCCGCGCACTCAAACATTGCCAATAATGCGATAATTGACAAAAAGCAATATATCAGTTAGCAGCTCATCCAGTTTACTTAATTGGTACTCAAACCTAGAATCATTGAACCACTTTCGAGAAAATCGTGAATTTGTACAAAAATGGGTAATCTTAGGTTTCTGCCATGCTATAACATTGCCAATAATGGGACGAAATACAAAAAAGCAATGTATTAAATTAAGCTAGTTATCCAGTTTACTTTATTGTCATTCAACCTAAAAAACTCATTTGAACCCACACCTTTCGAAAAATCGTGAAACTCGTGTCAGTCTTCCGTGACTATAACATTGCCAATAGGGACGATCACCCAAAAAGCAATGTATTAGTAAGAGTCATCTAGCTTCACTTTCGTTTGTCATCAAACTAGAAAATGCACATTTTGAATCCACCTTTCCGAGAAAATCGTGAATTGTAAGAATTTACTAATCCGGTCGAACTTAAGATCCGATTTTACCGACCACCAATTCTTGCCTCCTAACCCGTGACTCTAACATTTCCATTATTGCGATGATGCAACACAATCAAATTAACAGTTAGCAGCTCATCCAGTTTATCATGATTTGTCATTCAAACATAGAAAACTCATTTTGAACCCACTTTTCGAGGAAAATCGTGAATTTGTAAAAATTGGGTAATCTCAGCTTTCCATGCTATAACATTCCAATATTGGGACGATCACAAAAAGCAATGTATCCCCCCCCCCCCCCCCCCCCCCCCCAAAATTTTTTTAGAGTTTATCCAGTTTACCTTTTATTTGCATTCAACCTAAAAAAAACTCATTTTGACCCACTTTCGAAAAAAAATGTGAACTCCTTTGAGCTCTCTCCCTGCTATAACATTGCCATATTGGGACGATCACAAAAAGCAATGTATAGTTAAGAAGCTCATCTAGTTCCACTTTCGTTGTCATTCCAACCTAGAAAACTCATTTTGGGGAATCCAACTTTCGAGAAATCCCCGGAATTGTAAAAATTGATTAAATCTGGCGAACTTCGATCCCACACATCTCAACTTTTCCTGCTCAACCATTAGAGCAAGAAAAGTTGAGAATTGTGTTGGGATCGAAAGTTCGCCAGATTTAAATCAATTTTTACAAATTCACGATTTCTCGAAAAGGTGGATTCAAATGAGTTTTCTATGTTTGAATTGACAAACGAAGGAACTAGAGTGAGCTTCTACTAATACATTGCTTTTGTGATCGTCCCAATATTGGCAATGTTATAGCAGGGAAGAGCCTCAAAAGAGTTCACGATTTTTCGAAAAGTGGGTTCAAAATGAGTTTTTTAGGTTTGAAGACAAAAAAAAGGTAAACGGGAAAAAACTGCTAATGATACTTTGCTTTTTTGTGTCCCAATATTGGCAATTTATAGATGGAAAAGCTGAGATTCCCCAATTTTTTAAAAAATTCCGATTTTCTCGAAAATGGGTTCAAAATGATTTTTTCTGGGTTTGAATGACAAATAAATGAAAACTGGATGAGCTGCTAATGATTAATTGATTTTTGTCATCATCGCAAAAATGGCAATTTAGAGCACAGAAAAGAAAAGATTGTGTGGGTATCGATTTTTAATTTCGCGGATTAGTAAATTCTTCAAATTCACGATTTTCTCGAAAGGTGGTTTTAAAAAAAAATGAGTTTTCTAGGTTTAAATGACAAACGAAAGTAAAACTAGATGGTTTCTTATAAAATTCTTTTGTGATCGCCCCAAATATTGGCAATGTTATAGCAGGGAAAACTGAAAAGAGTTCACGATTTTTTCGAAAGTGGGCAAAAGATTTTTTAGGTTGAATGAAAAAATAAAAGGTAAATGGATAAACTGCAATTTGATACTTGCTTTTTGATTGCCCCAATTAGGGCAATGTTAAGCATGGAAAAGCTAAGGGATTCCCCAATTTTGTACAAATTCACGTTTTTCTCGAAAATGGGTTCCAAATGAGTTTTCTAGGTTTGAGTAACAAATTAAGGTAAACTGGATGAGCTGCTAACTGATATATTGCTTTTTGTCATTATCGCAATATTGGCAATGTTTGAGCGCGGAAAAGCTGAAAATAGTCAATTTTTACAAATTCACGATTTTCTCAAAAAAGTGGGTTCCAAATGATTTTTTCAGGTTTAAATGACAACGAAAAAAATAGATAGTTTTTTTGATACTTTGCTTTTGTCATCATCGCAATTTTGGGCAATGTTAGAGCACGAAAGTTAAGATTGTGTGGGTATCGATCTTAAGTTCGCCGGTTAATAAATTTTTCTACAAATTTCACGTTTTCTCAAAAAATTTGGTCAAAATGTTTTTTTCTGGGTTTGAATGACAACGAAAGTAACTAGATGAGCTTTTATAAACATTGCTTTTGGTGATCACCCCAAATATTGGAAATGTTATAGCATGGAAAAGCTGAAAATAGTCAATTTTTACAAAATTCACGTTTTTTTTCCTCGAAAATGGGCCCAAAATGATTTTTCAAATTTTAAATGTCAAATAAAGGTAAACTAGATGAGCTGCAACTGAAAAAATTGCTTTTTGTCATCATCGAAATTTTGGGCAATTTAGAGCACGGAAAAGTTGAGTTTGTGTCGGTATCATCTTAATTTCCCCAGATTAGTAAATTTTTACAAATTCACGATTTCCTCAAAAAAAGGGTTCAAAATGAGTTTTTTAGGTTGAATACAAACAAAATTGAACTAGATGAGCTTTTACGTACTTTGCTTTATGTGATCGTCCCAATATTTTAATGTTATGGCACGGAAAAGCTGAAAATATAATTTTTTACAAAATCACGTTTTTTTCGAAAAGCGGTTCAAAACGAGTTTTTTAGGCTTAAATGACAAAAAAGGTAAACGGATGAGTGCTAACTGATAAATTGTTTTTTTGTCTCACGAAATTTTGGCAAGTTGAACGGAAAAGTTAAGATTGTTCGGATCGAAAGTTCGCCAGTTAGTAAATTTTTTACATATTCACTTTTTTGTCGAAAATGGTTCAAATGGTTTTCTAGGTTTGAATGACAAAAAAAAAATTGAACTAGATGAGCTTTTACGTACTTTGTTTAGGGGTTCGTCCAATATGGCAATGTTATAGCAGGGAAAAGTTGAAAATACTAAATTTTTTACAAATTCACGATTTTTTCGAAAAGTCGGTTAAAAACGAGTTTTTTGGGCTTGAATGAAAAATAAAGGTAAACGGGATGAGCTGCTAACTGAAAAATTTGCTTTTTGTATCATCGCAAATTGGAATGTTAGAGCCGGAAATTTAAAGATTTTGTCGGTATCGTCTTAAGTTCGTCGATTAGAAATGTTTACAAATTTCACGTTTTTCCGAAAAATAGGTTCAAAATGAGTTTTTGGGTTTGAAGAAAAACGAAAGTGAATAGATGACTTTTTATTTATAAATTGCTTTTTTGATCGCCCCCAATTTTGGGCAAGTTATGCACGGAAAAGCTGAAAAGAGTTCACGTTTTTTCGAAAACTAGGGTCAAATGAGTTTTCTGGGTTTAAATGACAAACAAAGGAACTAATGAGTTTCTTCTGTTTAATTGTTTTTGTGATCGTCCCAATTTTGGCAATGTTATAGCAGGAAAAGCTAAAAAGATTCACGTTTTTTTCGAAAAGTGGGTTAAAAAATGAGTTTTTTTAGTTTAAAATGACAAAAAATGAACTAGATAAAGCTTCTTACTGAACATTGCTTTATGTGATCTCGCAATATTGGCAATGTTAGACAGGGAAAAAGTTAGATTGTGTCGGATCAAAAGTTCGCCAGATTATCAATTTTTAAAATATTCACGATTTTGCGAAAAGTGGGTTCAAAATGAGTTTTCTAGGTTTGAATGACAAACAAAATTGAACTGGGATGAGCTTCTTACTGATACATTGCTTTAGTGATCTTCCCAATATTGGGCAATAATATAGCACGGAAAAGCTTGAAATACCCCAATTTTTTCAAATTCACGATTTTTTCAAAAAGTCGGTTAAAAACGAGTTTTTTTAGGCTGAATGAAAAATAAAAGGTAAACTGGATGAGCTGCTAACTGATAAATTGCTTTTTGTCATCTCGCAATTTTTGGCAATGTTAGACCCACGGAAAATTTAAAGATTTGTGTATCGATCTTAATTCGCGGATTATAAATTTTTACAAATCAGATTTCTCGAAAAGGGGGTTCAAAAATGAGTTTTCTAGGTTTGAATGACAAAGAAAGTGAACTAGATGAGCTTCTTATTATAATTGCTTTTTGTGATCGCCCAAATATGGCAATGTTATAGCACGGAAAAGCTGAAAAGAGTTCACGTTTTTTCGAAAAGTGGGTTCAAATGAGTTTTTTAGGTTTGAATGACAAATAAAAGGTAAATGGATGAACTGCTAATTGATACATTGCTTTTTGTGATGTCCCAATATCGGCAATGTTATAGCATGGAAAAGCTGAGATTACCCAATTTTACAAATTCACGATTTTCTCGAAAAGTGGGTTCCAAATGAGTTTTCTAGGTTTGAATGACAAACGAAAATAAACTAGATGAGCTTTTTTCTGATACATTGCTTTTTGTCATCATCGCAATATTGGCAATGTTAGAGCACAGAAAAGTTAAGATTGTGTCGGGATCGAAAGTTCGCCGGTTAAGTCAATTTCTACAAATTCACGATTTTCTCGAAAAGGGGGTTAAAAATGAGTTTTCTGGGTTTGAAGACAAACGAAAGTGAACTAGATGAGCTTCTTATTTAATACATGCTTTTTGTGATCGTCCCAATATTGGCAATGTTATAGCATGGAAAAGCTGAAAATACTCAATTTTTACAAAATCACGATTTTTTCGAAAAGTGGGTTCCAAATGAGTTTTTTAGGTTTGAGTGACAAATAAAGGTAAACTGGATAAGCTACTAACTGATAATGCTTTTTGTCATATCGCAATATTGCAATGTTAGAGCACGAAAATTGAGATTGTGCCGGATCGAAAGTCGCCAATTAGTAAACAATTT
>JANFPS010000127.1:0-34466 GCA_024703675.1 Drosophila nebulosa | reverse complement strand
CCCTTTTTTCCCACTTTTGGGAGAAAATCGTGAATTTTGTAAAATTACAAATCTGGCGAACTTAAGATCGACCGACATAATCTCAACTTTTTCTGTGCTCTAACATTGCCAGTATTGCGATGAGGACAAAAGCAATTTATCGTTCACTTTGGCTTTTCATTCAAACCTAAAAAAACCTTTTTGAACCCACTTTTCGAAAAAAAATCGTGAATTTGAAAAAATTTACAAATTTTTCCCTGGCGAATCTTCGATCCCGACACATCTCATTTTTTCCCCCGTCCTAACTTTGAAAATATTGCGATGAGAAAAAAAAAAATTTTAGACAAAGCTTTTTTTGAAACAAAACCAAAAAAAAAAAAACCTTTTTTTAAACCCCCTTTTTTTGTTTTTTTTAAAATTTTAAAAAAATTAAAAAAAATTTTAGTTTTTCGTTTTTATGCTAAAAACTTTCCCCAATTTTGGGACGATAAAAAAAGAAATGTTCAGTAAAAATCCATTTAGTTCATTCGCCCTGCCCTTAAAACCTGAAAACTCATTTTGAACCCCTTTTTTCGGGGTCATTGTAAAAAATTTGACTAATCTGCAAACTTAAAGATTTCGATCCCGACCAAAATTTCTCAACTTTTTTCTGTGCTCAACATTGCCAATTTGCATATGAAAAAAACAATTTTCAGTTAGAGCTCACCATTTTTTCCCCTTTTATTGTCATTCAAACCAAAAAAACTCATTTTGAACCCCTTTTTTCGAAAAAACGTAAATTTTTAAAAAAATTTTACTATTTTCAGTTTTTTCCATGCTAAAACATTGCCAAATTTGGGGGGGGGAACGATCCAAAAAGCAAATGTATCGTAAAGTTTCTCTATTCCTTTCGTTTGTCATTAAAAACCTAGAAAAAATCATTTTGAACCCATTTTTCCAAAAAAAATCGTGAATTTGAAAAAATTGATATTTTTCAGCTTTTCCGTGCTATAACATTGCCAATATTTGGGACGATCACGAAAAAGCAATGTATCAGTAAGAAAAGCTAACAAGTCACTAGTCACTAGTCCACATCTATTTCCCAATTTCGTTTGTCATTCAAACCTAGAAAACTCATTTTGAACTCCACTTTTCGAGAAAATCGTGAATGTTGTAAAAATTACTAATCTGGCCGAACTTAAGATCGATACCGACATAATCTCAACTTTTTCTGTGCATCTAACATGCCAATTATTGCGAATGATGACAAAAGAGCAATTTTCAGTTAGCAGCTCATCCAGCTTTACCTATATTTGTCATCAAACCTAAAAAAACTCATTTGAACCCACTTTTCGAAAAAAATAATCGTGAATTGTAAGAATTGAAGTATTTTTCAGCTTTTCCCATGCTACATAAAATTGCCAATATTGGGACGATCACAAAAAGCAATGTATTAGTAGTAGCTCATCTATTCACTTTCGTTTGTCATTCAAACCTGAGAAAACTTCATTTTGGGAACCCACTTATTTCCGAGAAATCGTGAATTTTTGTTTTTTTTTATTTTTTTATTTATTTTTAAAGTTTTATAAAAATTGAAAACTAACAAATCTGGCAAACTTTCGATCCCGACACAATCTCGTCTTTTCCGTGCTCTAACATTGCCAATATTGCGATGATGACAAAAAGCAATTTATCAGTTAGCAGTTTTTTATCCAGTTTTACCTATATTTGTCATTCAAACCTAGAAAAAAAAAAAAACTCATTTTGAACCCATTTTCAAAAAAAATCGTGAATTTTTAAAAATTGACTATTTTTCAGTTTTTCCAATGCTATAACATTGCCAATATGGACGATCAAAAAGCAATGTATCGTTAAGAAAGCTCATCTATTCACATTTTCGTTTGTCTCAAACCTAAGAAGAAAACTCATTTTAAACGCCGACTTTTCGAGAAAATCGTGAATTTTTGGGTAAGAATTTACTAGTCCGGCGAACTTAAGATCGATACAACGACAAATATTATACTTTTCCGTGCTCTACATTGCCAATATTGGGGGGGGGTGCGATGATTGAACAAAAAGCAATTTATCAGTAGCAGTTTTTATCCAGGTTTACCTATATTGGTCTTCAAGATCCTAAAAACTCTTTTGAACCTCAACTTTTCGAAAAAATCCGTGAAATTTTTAAAAATTGACTATTTTCAGATTTTCCATGCTAAATATACATTGATGTCGGGGGTTGTTACAGGATTGCATATTGGACGATCACGAAAAGCATGTATCAGTAAGAAGCTCATCTAGTTCACTTTCGTTTGTCATTCAACCTAGACAACTCATTTTGAACACCACTTTTCCGAGAAATCGTGAATTTGTAAGAATTTACTAATCCCTGGCGAACTTAAAGGATCGATGACCGACGACAATACTCGCCTTTTCCGTGCTCTAACATTGCCAATATTGGGGGGGGGGGGTGGGGTGGGGGGGGGGGGGGGGGCGGGGGGGGGGGGGGGAGGGGCGGGGGGGGGGGGGGGGGGGGTGGGGTGGGGAGAGGCGTTGAATGAACAAAAAGCAATTTATCACGTTCTTTTTAGCAGTTTATCCATTTACCTATATTTTGTCATTCAAACCAAAAAACTCATTTTTTGAACCCACTTTTCGAAAAAATCGTGAATTGTTTAAAAATTGACTATTTTCAGATTTTTCCCTGCTAATAACATTGATGGTTGCCAATATTGGGACGAACAAAAAAGCATGTATCAATTTAAGAAGCTGTCATCTGAGTTTCACTTTCGTTTGTCATTCCAAACGCTAGAAACTCATTTTTAACAACCCACTTTTCGAGAAAATCGTGAATTTGTAAGAAGAATCGGTAAATTAAAACATAACAGAAAAAAAAAGATAGTGAAAAAAAAACACTAACAAGAAAGTAAAAAGAGAAGAAGAAACAGAAAAAAATAAACTTGAATAAAAAGAAAAGAAATAAAAAAAAAAGTATTATATGAAAAAATAAAAAAAATATAAAAATAAAAGAAAAGACATAAATAAGCTAGAAGATGAAAAAAGGAAAGAGAAAAAAATAATAGTGGAACGAGATATGATACTAAAAAAAAAAATACAAGAACATAAACAATAAGAAAAATGAAAACAAAAACAAAAAATTCAAAAATAAAGTAAAAAAAAGAACACAAAAAAAAGAAAGTGACGGGTAGGAGTTAAGTAAATTTAAATAAAAATTAAAAAAGAAACAAACCAAAATATGTGATAAAAAAAAAAAGGAAAGAAAAAGGAATAGAAAAGAAAACAGGAATTTACTAGTGCCGGCGAACCTTAAGATCGATAAACCGACAACAATCTTAAAACTCTTTTTCGTGCTCTAAAACATTGCCAAATTGCGGATATGACAAAAAGCAATTTTATCAGTTAGCAGTTTAGTCCATTTTACCTATATTTGTCATTCTATACCTAAACAAAAAAAAACTCATTTTGAACCCACTTTTCGAAAAATCGTGAATTTCTAAAATTGACTAATTTTCAGATTTTTTTTCCATGCTTATAACATTGCAATATTGGGACGATCAAAAAAAGCAATTGTTTAATCAGTAATAAAGCTCATCTAGTTTCACTTTCGTTGTCATTCAAACCTAGAAAACTAATTTTGAACCCCTTTCGAAAAAATCGTGAATTTGTAAAAAATTTGGATAAATCTCAGCTTTTCCAGCTATAACATTGCTATAGCTATTGGAACGATCACAAAAAAGCATTTATCATTAGCAGCTCATTTCTGGTTTTAACCTTTATTTTGTTATTCAAACCTAAAAAACTCATTTTGAAAACGCCACTTTTCGAAAAAAATCGTGAATTGTGTAAAAATTGAGTATTTTTAGCTGTTTTGTTTTTTTTTTCCGTGCTATAACATTGCCAATATAGTGCGACGATCACAAAAAGCTCCAAAGAGACAGCAAGAGCAATGTATCTAGTAAGAAGCTCATCTATTCACTTTCGCTTGTCATTCAAAACTAGAAAACTCATTTTGAAACCCATGTTTTTTTTTTTTTTATTTTTTTTTTTTTTTTTTTTTTTTTTTTTTTTTTTGTTGTGTGGGTTGGGGGGGGGTTTTTGTTTTTTTTGTTTGTTTTTTTTTTTTTTTTTTCTTTTCGAGAAAATCGTGAAATTTTGGTAGTGGTTTTATTTTGTATATTTTTAAGTGTAAAAATTACTAATCTGGCGAATCTTCGATTACCACACAATCTCTCTTTTCCGTGCTCTAAACATTGCCAATTTGGGGCGATTATGACAAAAGCATTTATCATTATCAGCTCAACTAGATTACCTTTATTTGTTTTCAAACGCCAGTAAAAAACCGCCCCCTCTAAAGAACGCTAAGAACACAGAGAAATTTTGAACCCACTTTTTCGAAAAAAATCCGTGAATTTTTTTTAAAAATTGACTATTTTCAAGATTGTTTTTTGTTCCCCCCCCAACCAGCCCCCACGCCCCCCACCCCAACGCAACCCTCCATGCTATAACATTGCAAATTTTGGGACGATCAAAAAAAGAAAATGTATCATTTAAAAAAAAATTTTTCCATTCTTTATTCCCCTTTTCCCTTTGTCATTCAAAAAAACCCTTTTGCCCCCAATTTTTGAAAAGGAAAAAATTTTTGAAAAAATTTAATTTGGGAAAACTTGGATAAAAATCTCACTTTCCTGCTTTAACTTTTCAATTTTGGCGGATACAAAAAGCAATTTTTTTCAGTTAGCAGCTAAACCTGGTTTACCTTTTTAAATTTTTTTAAAAACCTAAAAAACCCTTTTTTGAACCCACTTTTTCGAAAAAATCGTGAATTTTTAAAAATATTGACTCTTGTTCCAGATTTTCCAGCTATAACATTGCCAATATGGGACGATCACAAAAAGCAATGTATCAGTAAGAAGCTCATCTATTCACTTTCGTGTTTGTCTTCAAAACCTAGAAAACTAATTTGAACCCACTTTTCAGAAAATCGTGATTTGTAAGAATTGTACTAGTCCGCGAACTAGATCGATACGCGACACAATCTTAACTTTTCCGTGCTCTAACATTGCCAATATTGCGATGATGACAGAAAGCAATTTATCCAGTTAGCAGCTCATCCATTTACCCATAGTTGTCATTCAAATACCTATAAAAACTCATGTTTGAACCCACTTTTCGAAACTCGTGAATTTTTAAAAAATTTGACTATTTTCAGATTTTACCATGCTATACATTGGCCAATATTGCTGGGGACGATCACAAAAAGCAATGTATCCAGTAAGAAGCTCATCTAGTTCACTTTCGTTTGTCATTCCATGCTATAAACTAAGTTGAAACCCACTTCGAAAAAATTCGTGAATTTGTAAAAATTGGGTAATCTCGCTTTTCCATGCTATACCTTGCTAATATTGGGACGATCACAACAAGCACATTTATTCAATTACCGGTCCTTCCAGATTTTTTACCTTTTATTTGTCATTCAAACCTAAAAAACTCCTTTGGAAACCCACTTTTCGAAAAAAATCGTGAACTCTTTTCGCTTGTTCCGTGCTATAACCTTGCCAATATTGGGACGATCTCGAAAAAGCAATTTATCAGTAAGAAGCTCATCTAGTTATACACTTTCGTTTGTCATTCAACCTAGAAAACTAATTTTGATCACCACTTTTCGAGAAAATCGTGAACTTTGTAGAGACTTACTATTCGGCTAACTTAAGATCGATACCGACACAATCTTAACTTTTTCGTGCTCTAACATTGCCAAAATTGCGATGATGACAAAAAGCAATTTATCAGTTAGCAGTTTATCGCGTTTACCTATATTTTGTCATTCCACCCAAACCTAAAACTCATTTTGAACCACTTTTCGAAAATCGTGAATTCTTTAAAAATTGACAATTTTTCCGGATTTTCCATGCTATAACATTGCAATATTGGGAACGATCACAAAAAGCAATGTATTCAGTAAAGAAGGCTCATCTAGTTCACTTTCGTTTGTCATTCAAACCTAGAAAACTAATTTTTGGAACCCACTTTTTCAAAAATCGTGAATTTGTAAAAAATTGGATATCTCAGCTTTTCCATGCTATAATCATTGCTAATATTTGGAAACGATCACAAAAACCAATTTATCAGTTAGCAGCTCATCTGGTTTACCTTATTATTGTTATTCAAAACCTAAAAACTCATTTTGAACAACCACTTTCGAAAAATCGTGAAATTTGTAAACAAATTGAGAGTATTTTGAGCTTTTTTCCGTGCTATAACATTGCCATATGCGAACGATCACAAAAAGCAATGTATCAGTAAGAACGCTCATCTAGTTCACTTTCGCTTGTCAATTCACCTCGAAAACTCATTTTGAACCCACTTTCGAGAAAATCTAATTTGTAGAAATTTCTATCTGGCGAATCTTTCGATCCCGAAACAAATCCATCTTTCCGTGCTCTAACATTGCCAGATGCGATGATGACGAAAAAGCAATTATCAGTTTGCGCTCAACTAGGATTACCTTTATTTTTGTTATTCAAATACCTAAAAAACTCTTTGACACCACTTTTCGAAAAAAATCGTGAATTTTTAAAATTGACTATTTTCAGATTTTCATGCTATAACATTGGCCATATTGGACGATTCACAAAAGCAATGTATCAGTAAAGCAATCTCATTTAGTTCAATTTCGCCTGTCCATTCAAACCCTAGAAAACTTCATTTAAACCCCTTTTTCGAGAAAATCTGGAATTTGTAATATTGACTAATCTGCGAACTTAAGATCGCTACCGACACAGTATCTCAACCTCTTCGGTGCTTCTATAACATTGCAATTTGCGATGATGACAAAAAGCATTTTATCAGTTACACTCTCCCAGTTGTTTCCTTTTTTGTCAATTCAAATCCTAAAAAACTCATTTTGAACCCATTTTTCGAAAAATCGTGAATTTTTAAAAATTGACTATTTTTTCAATTTCCATCTATACACATTCGGCCAATATTGGGACGATCACAAAGCAATGTATCAGTAAGAAGCTCAATCTAGTTCACTTTCGTTTGTCTTCAACCTAGAAAACTCAATTTTGAAACCCACTTTCGAGAAATCGTGACATTTGTAAAAATTTACTAATCTGGCAAACTTTCGAATCCCGGCACAATCTCATCTTTCCGTGCTCTACATTTGCCAATATTGCGATGTATGACAAAAAGCCCATTTATCCGTTAGCAGCTCTCAAGAATTGAGTATTTTTTCAGCTTTTCATGCTACCAAATTGCCATATTGGGACGAATCTACAAAAGCAATGTATCAGTAATGAGCTCTTCTTGTTCACTTTCGTTGTCCTTTCTAACCCTAGAAAACTCATTTTTGAACCCACTTTCTGAGAAACTCGTGAATTTGTAAAAATTAACTAATCTGGCAAACTTTCGATCCCGAAACAATCTCATCTTTTCGTGCTCTAACATTTGCCAATATTGCGGGATGATGACAAAAATCAATTTATCAGTTTATCAGCTCATCTAGTTTACCTTTATTTGTATAATTCAAACCAAAAAAACTCTTTTGAACCCACTTTTCGAAAAAATCGTGAATTTGTAAAATTGAGTATATTTAGCGTTTTCCGTGCTATAACATTGCAATATGGGACGATCAACAAAAAGCAATGTATCAGTAGAGCTCATCTAGTTCACGTTCGTTGTCATTCTCAATACCTAGAAAACTCATTTTTGACCCACTTTTCGAGAATCGTTGGAATTTGTTAAAAATTTCACTCATCTGGCGAAACTTAAGATCGATACCGAAATAATCTTAACTTTTCCGTGCTCTAACATTGCCAATATTGCGATGATGACCAAAAGCAATTTTCAGTTAGCCAGCTTCATCCAGTTTACCTTTATTGTTATTCAACCAAAAAACTCATTTTGAACCCACTTTTCGAAAAATCGTGAATTGGTAAAATTGGGGGGGTATTTTTAGCTTTTTCCATGCTACAAAATTGCCAATATTGGGACGATTCACAATACTGCAATGTAAACAGTAAAGTAGCTCATCTAGTTCACTTTCGTTGTCATTCACCTAGAAAACTCATTTTGACACCATTTTTTCGAGAAAATCGTGAATTTGGTGTAAAATGTTACTAATCTGGCGACCTTAAGATCGATCCGACCCATCTCAACTTTTCCGTGCCGTGCTTATAACATTGCCAATATTGCGATGATGACAAAAGCAATTTATCCAGTTAGCAGTTTATCCAGTTTTACCTTTATTTGTCATTCAAACCTAAAAAACTCATTTTGAACCCACTTTTCGAAAAATCGTGAATTTGTAAAAATTGAGTATTTTCAGCTTTTCCGTGCTATAACATTGCCAATATTGGGACGATCACAAAAGCAATTTATATCAGTAGAAGCTCATCTAGTTCACTTTCGTTTGTCATTCAACCTAGAAAACCTCATTGGAACCCACTTTTCGAGATATCGTGAATTTGTAAAAATTGGGTAATCTCCAGTCTTTTTCCATGTGCTATAACAGCGTGTGTCAATATTGGGACGAATCACAAAAGCATTTATGCAGTAGAAGCTCATCTAGTTTACTTTCGCGTTGTCATTCAACCTAGAAAACTAATTTTGAACCCTCTTTTCGAAAATCGTGGATTTGTAAGAATTACTAGTCCGGCGAACTTAAATCGATTACGACACAATCTTAACTTTTCCGTGCTCTAACATTGCCATATTGCGATGATGACAAAAAGCAATTTTATCACGGTAGTGCAGTTTTATCCAGTTTTACCTATATTTTGTCATTCAAACCTAAAAACTCATTTTGAACCCCTTCGAGAAAAACATCGTGAATTTTGAAAAATTGGTCTTTTTCAGATTTTCCATGCTATAACATGCCAATATTGGGGACGATCACAACAAAGCAATGTATCAGTAAGTAAAGCTCATTTAGGTTCACTTTTTCGTTTGTCATTCAAACCTAGAAAACTAATTTTGAACCACGTTTTTCGAAAAAATCGTGAATTTTGTAATAATTGACCTAGTCTGACGAACTTATAGTATAGATACCGACACAATCTTACTTTCGGTGCTCTAACATTGCCTATATTCCGTATGATGACGAAAAGCAATTTATCACTTAGCACTCATCTAGTTTTTTACCTTTATTTTGTTAGTCAAACTAAAAAAACTCAATTTGTGACTGTGACCCACTTTTCGAAAAATCGTGAATTTGGAAAAATTGGTCTTTTTCAGCTTTTTCCGTGCTAATAACATTGCCAATATTGGGACGATCACCAAAAGCAATGTATCAGTAAGAAAAAAAAGCTCATTAGTTCCCTTTTCGCTTGTCATTCAAACCTAGAAAACTCATTTTCGAAACCCCTTTTTCGAGAAAATCGTGAATTTGTAATAATTGAACTATCTTGCGAACTTAAGATCGATACCGACACAATCTCAACTTTTCTGTGCTCTAACATTGCCAATTTGCGATGATGACAAAAAGCATTTAATCAGTTAGCAGCTCATCCAGTTTACTATATTTGTCATTCAACCTAAAAAACCATTTGAACCCACATTCCGATAAAATCGTGAATTTGTAAAATTGAGTATTTTCAGCTTTTCCGGCTATAACATTGCCAATATTGGGACATCACATAAAGCAATGTATCAGTAAGAATCTCCTTTAAATTCACTTTCGCTTGTCATTCGAACCTAGAAAACTAATTTTGAAACCCACTTTCGAAAAAATCGTGATTTGGTACAAATTTACTAATCTGGCGAATTTACTAGATCGATACCGACATATTTAACATTTTCCGTGCTCTAAACATTGCCAATATTGCGATGATGACAAAGCAATTTATCAGTAGCAGCTCACTAGTTTTACCTTTGTTTTGGGTTTTTTTAGTCACACCTAAAAACTCATTTGAACCCCCTTTTTCGAAAAATCGTGAATTGGAAAATTGAGTATTTTCAGCTTTCGTGCTAGGTAAAATTGCCAATATTGGTGGAGCGATTCACAACAAAGCTAATTTATCAGTAAGTAAGTGCTCATCTAGTTCACACTTCTTCCGTTGTGCTCATTTTCAACCTAGAAAACTCCTGTTGGAAAACCCACTTTTCGCGAATATTCGAGATTTGTAAAAATTGGGTAATCTCAGCTTTTTCCATGCTATAACACTGCCATATTGGGACGATCACACAAAAAGCCATTTATCAGTAAGAAGCCATCTGAGTTTACTTCGTTTGTCATTCAATCTACCTAGAAAACTAATTTGTGACCTCTTTTCGTGTAAAAATATCGTGGAATTTGTAAGAAATTACTAGCCGTGCGAACTTTAAGTAGTCGATACCGACACAATCTTGAACTCTTTTTTTCCGTGCTCTACATCAGTGCCAATATTGCGATTAGAATACAAAAAGTACAATTTATCAGTTAGCATCAGTTTATTCAACAGTTTGTCACCTCATATGTCATCAAATCCGATAAAAAACTCATTTTGAACCTCGTGCTTTTTCGTAAACAAACATTCGTTGAATATTGTAAAAATTTTGTGTATTTTCAGATTTTTCTATGCTATAACATTGCCAATATTGGGACGAAGCACAAAACAATGTATCAGTAGAAGCTCATTTAGTTACACTTTCGTGTTTGTCATTCAAACCTAGAAAAACATAATTGTTGAACCAACTTTTCGAAAAATCGTGAATTTCTGTTCAAATTTACTAATCTGGCGAATTAAGATCGATTACCGAATAATACTTAAACAACTTTTCCGTGTGCTCTAACATTGGCCAACTATTGCGATGATGACAAAAGAGCAATTATCAGTTAGCAGCTCAACTAGTTTACCTTTGTTTTGTTTATTCAACCTAAAAACTCATTTGAACCCACCTTTCGAAAAATTTCGTGAATTTGGAAAAATTGAAGTATTTTCAGCTTTTCCTTGCTATAACATTGCAATATTGGGACGATCACATAAAGCAATGTATCAGTAGAACTCATTTTCACTATTACAGGGGGGGGGGGGGATTGTCCTTCAACCTAGAAAACTCATTTTTGAACCCACTTTTTCGAGAAAATCGTGTACAACATTTGTATAATTGACTAATCTGGAGAACTTTAAGATCGATACCGGCGACCAATCTAAACTTTTCTCGTGCTCTAACTTGCCAATATTACGGATTGATGACAAAAGCAATGTTAATCAGTTTAGCAGCTCATCCATTTATACCTTTACATTTGTTATTCAAACCTAAAAAACTCATTTTGAACCCACTTTCGAAAAAAATTCGTGTGAATTTGGAAAAATTGAGTATTTTCCAGCTTTTCCGTGCTATAACATTGCCAATATTGGGACTGATCCAAAAGACAATGTATCAGTAACGAAGCTCATCTAGTTCACTTCGTGTGTAGTAAACTAGAAAACTCATTTTTGAACCCACTTTTCGAGAAAATCTGAAAATTTGTAAAAAACCTCTTACTAATCTGGCGAACTATAACGATCGTACCGACATAAGATCTTATCTTTTCTGCAATAACATTTGCCAGTATTGCGGTGATGACAAAAAAAAGCCTTTATCGTTTAGCAGCTCTCCAGTTACCGATATTGTCAATTCAACCTAAAAACTCATTTGAACCCACTTTTCAAAAAATCGTGAATTTGGAACAATTGAGTATTTTCAGCTTCTCCACGTGCTATAACAATTGGTGCCAATATGGGAACGATGCACAAAAAGCATGTATTAGGACAGAAGCTCATTTAGTTTCACTTTCGCCTATTTGTCATTCAAACTTAGAACTCATTGAACCCCTTTTCATGAGAAACTCGTAGAATTTGTATAATTGAGCTATCTGGCGACCTTAAAGTATCGATACCAGACACAAGCTCAACTTTTCTGTGCTCTAACATTGCCAATATTCGATGATGACAAAAGCAATTTATCAGATTAGCAGCTCATGCCAGTTTTTACCTTAAAATTGTGTCATTCAAAACCTAGAAAACTATTTTGAATCCCACTTTTCGAAAAAATCGCTGAATTTGTTATAAAATTGGGTAATCTCCGCTTTTGTGTACACATGCTATGAACATATCTACTAATATTAGAGACGTTCACAAAAGCAATCTATCATTACAGTTCTTTCCAGTTTACCTTTTTTTGTCATTCTAATACCTCTACAAAAACTCATTTTGAACCCACTTATTCGAAAAAGATCGTGAACTCTTTTCAGCTATTTCCGTGCTAAAACATTTCCCAATATTGGGATCGATCACAAGAAGCAATTTATCGAAAAGCTCATCTAGTTCACTTTCGTTGTCATTCAAACCTAGAAACTCATTTTGAACCCACTTTTTCGTGAGAAGAATCGTAATTTGTAAAATTTTACTAATCTGGCAAACTTTCGATCCCCGGCCTTAATCTCAACTTTCCGATGCTCTACATTGTGGCAATACTTTCGAATGATGAACAGAAAAGCATTTATACAGTTAGAGCTCACAGTTTACCTATTTGGGATGTCAAAATCCTAAAAAACTCATTTTGAACCTACTTTTCGAAAAATTCGAGAATTTGGTTTAAAAAATTGAGTATTTTCAGCTTTCCATGCAGACAAAATTGCCATATGGGGACGATCACAAAGCAATGTATCAGTAAGTATATCATTCTAGTTCACTTTCGTTTGGTCATTCAACCTAGAAAACTCTTTTTGAACCCTAATTTTCGAGTGTAAAATCGTGATTTGTAAAATGTACCGCAAATCCTGGGCAACCTTGAATATTGTACCGAACATCAATCTTAACATTACCGTGCTCTAACATTGCTAATATTGCGATGATGACAAAAAGCAATTTATCAGATTAGCAGCTCATCCAGTTTCCTATATTTGTCATTCAAATCACCTAAAAAAACTCATTTTGGAACCCACTTTTTCGAAAAATCGTTAATTTGGAAAAATTGAGTATTTTCAGCTTTCCGTGCTATAACATTGCCAATATTGGGACTATCACAAAAGCAATGTATCAGTAATAAGCTCATCTAGTTCACTTTCGTTTACGTCATTCAAGAAACCTAGGCAACTCATTTTGACCCACTTTTTCGAGAAAATCTGTGTAATTTGTTAAAAATTTAACCTAATCTGTACGACTTAAAGATCGTTACCGTGACATAATCATTATCTTTTCCGTGCAATACAACATTGCCAATATTTGCGATGATATGACAAAAAGCAATATTTATCAGTTAGCAGCTCAGTCCAGTTTACCTATATTTGTCATTCAAGTACCTAAAACTCATTTTGAACTCGCCGTTATGTTCGACAATCGTAGAATTTGAAAAATTGAGTAATTGTTCAGCTTTTTCCATGTGCTATATTCCTTGCAATATGGACGATCCCCAAAAAACAATGTATTAGTCAACAAGCTCATTTAGTTCACTTTCGTCTTGCATTTCAAACCTAGAAAACTCATTTTGAACCCACTTTTCGGAAAATCTGAATGTGTGGTTTAATAAATTGACTACATCTGGCGAACTTAAGAAATCATACCGAACACATCTCAAGTCGTTTTCTGTGCTCTAACACTGCCATATTGCGTGATGACAAAAAGGCAATTTATCAGTTAGCAGCTCATCCAGTTACCTAATTTGTCAATTCAAACCTAATAAACATCATTTTGGAACTCACTTTACGACAAAAACGTGAATTTGTAAAAATTGACGTATTTTAAGATTTTCCATGCTATAAACATTGCCACTATTGGGACGATCACAAAAAGCGATGTATCAGTAAGAAGCTAATCTAGCTCACTTTCGTTTTGGTCATTCACACCTAGAAAACTCATTTGAACCCACTTTTCGAGAATCTTGAATTTGTAAAATTTCTAATCTGGGCAACTTAAGATCGGGAACGACACAATCTCACTTTTCTGTGGCTCTAACAATGCCAATATTGCAATGATGACAACAAGCACTTTTCAGTTAGCAGCTCATCCAGTTTACTTAATTTTAATCATTCAAACCTAAAAACTCGTTTTGAACCCACTTTTCGAAAAATCCGTGAATTTGTAAAATTGAGTATTTTTCAGCTTTCTCATGCTATAAATTGCCAATTTGGGATCGATCACAAAAAGGCAATTGTATCAGTAAGAAGCTCATCTAGTTCCTTCGTTTGTCTTCAACTCGAAAACTCATTTTGAACCCACTTTTCGAGAAAATCGTGAATTTGTAAAATTTTACTAATCTGGCGAGACTTAAGATCGTGATAACGACAGAATCTTATCCTTTCCGTGCTCCAACGTATCCATATTTCGATGATGACAAAAAGCATTTCTTTAGTTTAGGGCAGCTCATCCAGTTTTACTTAATTTGTCATTTGAACCTAATAAATACTCATTTTGATACCCAACTTTTCTCGAAAAAAAATCGATTTGTAAAAATGAGTATTTTCAGCTTTTCAATGCTTACAACAATTGCCAATATGTGGGAACGTATCTCACCAAAGGAGGCTGTAAGTACTGATATTTGTAGATCTCTATAGTTCAACTTTACGTTTGTCATTCTAAACCAGAAAACTCATCTTGAACCCACTTTTCGAGAAATAATCGTGATTTCTCTGTAAGAATTACTAATCCTGGGCACTTCATCTATAACCGAACATAATCTTAACTTTGTCCGTGCTCTAACATTGCCATATTGCGATGATTACAAAAAACTTTATCTCAACTAAAAAACTGATTTTGAAACCCACTTTTACTCTCACAAATCGTGAATTTGTAAAAATTGGGTATTTCAGCTTTCATGCTATAACCTTGCCAATATTGGACGATCACAAAGAAGCAATGTATCGTAAGAAGCCATCTAGTTCACTTTCGTTTTGTCATTCAAACCTTAGAAAAACTCATTTAAAAACCACTTTCGAAAAAATCGTGAATTTGTAAAAATTGGGTAATCTCAGCTTTTCCATGCTTTAACATTTCCAATATTGGGACGATCACAAAAAGCAATGTATCAAATAGCAGTTCATCCAGTTTACCTTTTATTTGTCATTCAAACCTAAATAACTCATTTTGAACCCACTTTTCGAGAAAATCGTGAATTTTTTCAGCTTTTCCGTGCTATATACATTGCATATTAGGACGATCACAAATAAGAAATTTATCAGTAAGAAGCTCATCTAATTACTTTCGTTTGGTCATTCAAACCTAGAAGAACTAATTTTGAACCCACTTTTCGAGAAAATCGTGAATTTCGGTAAGAATTTACTAGTCCGGCGAACTTAAGATTCGATACCGGACACAATCTTAACTTTTTCCGTGCTCTTAAACTTGCCAATATTGCGATGATGACAAAAAAGCAATTTATCAGTTGCAGCTCATCTAGTTTAACCTTTATTGTTATTCAAACCTAAAAACTCATTTTGTAACCCACTTTTCGAGAAATCGTGAACTCTAAATTTACTAATCTGTCGAACTTAAGATCGATACCGGCACAATCTTAACTTTTCCGTGCTCTAAACATTGCCAATATTGCGATATGACAAAAACAACTTTATCAGTTAGCAGCTCATCTAGTTTACCTTTATTTGTCCATTCCAACCTAAATAACTCATTTTGAACCCACTTTTCGGAAAAAAAAATACGTGAGCTTTTTCAGCTTTTCCGTGCTATAACATTGCCAATATTGGAACGTCACAAAAGAATGTTCATAAGAAGCTCTACGAGCTCACTTTCGTTGTCATTCAAACCTAAAAACCTAATTTTGAACCCCTTTTCGAAAAAAATCGTCCGTGTGAATTTTTGGTTACTTACAATTGGGTAATCTCAGATTTTCCATGCTATAACATTGCTAATATTGGGACGATCACAAAAAGCAATTTATCAATTAGCAGTTCATTCAGTTTACCTTTTATATGTCTGTCAAACCTATAAAAGACCACTCATCTTTGACCCACTTTTCGAGAAAATCTGTGAACTTCTAAATTTACTAATCTGCGAACTTAAGATCGATACCGGCACAAATCTAACTTTTCCGTGCTCTAACATTGCCAATATTGCGATGATGAATCAGCTAAGCAAAGCAATTTATCAGTTTAGCGCTCATCTAGTTTACCTTTTATTTGTTATTCAACCTAAAAAACCTCATTTTGAACCCACGTTTCAAAAAAAAAATCGTGAATTTGTAAAAAATTGAGTATTTTCTAGCTTTTCCGTCTACATCTAACATTGCAATATTTGGGAAACGATCACAACAAGCAGATGTATCAGTAAGAAGCTCATCTAGTTCACTTTCGCTTGTCATTCACACCTAGAAAACTCATTTTGACCACTTTTCGAGAAAATCGTGAATTTGGAAAAATTGACTAAAAACTCATGTTGACCCCCTTTTTTCGAAAAAACTCGGAATTTGTAAAACGTGGGGTATTTTCATGCTTTTCCATGCTATAACATTGCCCATATTGGACGCTTCACAAAGCATGTAGAATTAGAAGCTCATCTAGTTTTTCACTTTCGTTTTCATTCAAACCTAGTTAAAACTCATTTATTAAACCAACTTTTTCGGAAAAAATCGTGATTTGTAAAAATTGGGGGGGTATCTCACTTTTCTCCAGCTTTACATTGTCCATATTTGACGATCACAAAAAAAGCAATGTGTCAAATAGCAGTTTCATACCAGTTTACCCTTTTAATTATGTCATTCAAAATCGCTAAATAGACTCACTACTTTGAACCCACTTTTTCGTGAACAAATCGTGAGCTTTTTCAGCTTTTTCCGTGCTATAACATTGGTCCAATATTGGGACGATCAACCACACAAAAAACAATTTATCAGTTACCGAGCTCCTCTAGTTCACTTTCGTTTGTCACTTCAAACCGTAGAAAAACTCATTTGGACCCCTTTTCGGAATATCGTGAATTTGTAATATTGGGTAATCTCGCTTTTCCATGCTTTAACATTTCCATATTGGGACGATCACAAACACTATGTATCAACAATAGCAGTTCATCCGAGCTTTACCTTTTATTTGACATTTCAATACCTAAATACTCATTTTGAAAACGCACTTTTCGAGATAAATCGTGAATTTTTTTTTAGCTTTTCCGTGCATATACACATTTGCCATATTGGGACGATCACAAAAAGCCATGTATCATAAGAAGCTCATCTAGAGTTCACTTCGTTTGTCATTCAAACCTAGAAAACGTCAATTTAAAGCCCACTTTTAGAAAAAAATCGTGATTTTGTAAAATTGGGTAATCTCAGCTTTTCCATGTCTTTACATTTCCAATATTGGGACGATCACAAAAGCAGATGTATCAATAGCATTTCATGTCCAGTTTACCTTTATACTTTGTCTTTCATAACCTAAATGCTCATTTTGCAACCCACTTTTCGAAAAAATCGTTGAACTTTTTTCAGCTTTTTCCGTGCTAGTATACATTCTCCAATATTTGGGACGATCACAAAAAGCAATTTTATGCCAGTAGAAGCTCATCTAATTTACTTTCAGTTTGTCATTCATAACCTCAGAAAACTAATTTTGAACCCACTTTCAGAAATCGTGCATTTGTAAGAATTATACTAGTCCGGCGACTTTAAGATCGTACGACACAATTCTTAACTTTTCCGTGCTACTAACATTGCCAATATTTGCGATGATGACAACACAAGCCTTTATCAGTTAGCAGTTTATCTCGTTAAAAAAACATGAAAGTTAATCAAACCTAAAAAATCTCATTTTGTAAACCCACTTTTCGAAAAAATCGTGTGAATTTGTAAAAATTGCTATTTGCCAGATTGTCCATGCTATAACATTGTCCAACTATTGGAACGATCACAAAAGCAATTGTATCAGTAAGAAGCTCATCGGCATCACTTTCGTTTGTCATTCCGAACCTAGAAAACTAATTTTGAACCCACTTTTCGAAAAATATCGTCGTGCAATTTTTTGTAAACAATTGGGTAATCTCAGATTCTTCATGCTATAACATTGCTAAATATGTGGGACGAATCACAAAAGCAATTTTCAATTAGCAGCTTCCTCAGTTTCACTTTTTATGGTCATTCCCAGACAACCTAAAAACTCATTTTTGAACCCACTTTTTTTCGAGAAAAATCTGAACTTCTAAAATTTACTAATTCTGGCGAACTTAGATCGATACCTGCACAATCTAACTTTTCGCGTGCTCTAACATTGCCTAATATTGCGATGATGACCAAAAAGCCAATTTTTGATCAGTTAGCCAGCTCATCTACTGTTTTACACTTTTATTTAGTTATTTCAAAACTAAAAAAAACTCATTTTGAACCCACTTTTCAAAAAAATCGTGATTTTGTAAAAAATTTAGTATTTTCAGCTTTTGCCGTGGCTATAACGTTGCCAATATTGGCGACGATCACAAAAAGCAGATGTACAGTAAGAAGCCATTTTCACTTTTCGCTTGTCATCCAAACTAGAAAACTCATTTTGAACCGCACTTTCGAGAAAAATCGTGGAATTTTGTAAAAATTGACTATCTGGCGAACTTTCTATCCTCCTCACAATCTTCAACTTTATCCGGGGGAGCTAACATTGCCACAATATTGCGAATGATGACAAAAAGCAATTTACAGTTACAGCTCAACTAGTTTACTTTGTTTGTTATTCAAAACCTAAAAAAAACTCATTTTGTAACCCATTTTGCGAAAAAAAATTGTGAATTTGTGTAAAATTAAGTATTTTCAGCTTTTCCGTTGCTTAACATTGCCAATATTGGGACGTATCACAAAAAGCAATGTATCATTAAGAAGCTTCATTTTCACTTTCGCTTGTCATCCAACCTAGGAAAATCATTTTGAACCCACTTTTTTCGAGAACATCGTGATTTGTAATATTGACTAATCTGGCGAACTTAAGATCAATTAACCGAACACAATCTCAACTTTCTGTGCTCTACCGAAAACCGCATTTGACAAAATATTGACGAATTATGAACAAAACGCAATTTATCAGTTTACGCCGCTCATACCAGTTTACTCATTATTTGTTTTTAAACACTAAAAAACTCATTTTGGAATCCATTTTTCGAAAAAATTCCGTGAATGTGTAAAAATTGAGTATGTTCACCTTTTCCCTGCCTATAATCAGTGCCCAATGATTTGGACGATCCAAAAAAGCTGTATCAGTAAGAAAGCTCATCTAGTCCTTTTCGTTGTCATTCAAACTAGAAAACTCATTTTGAACCATTTTTCGAAAAAATCGTGATTTAGTAAAATTGACTTAATCTGTGCAATCTTTTCGATCCCACACAATCTCATCTTTTCCGTGCACTAAAATTGCAATATTGCGATGAATGACAAAAGCAATTTATCAGTTAGCATCTCATCCAGTTTACCTTTATTTGTCATTCAACCTTAAAACTCATTTTTGATAACCCACTTTTCGAAAAAATCGTGAATTTGTAAAATTGAGTATTTTCAGTATTTCCCATGCAGCACATTAGCCTCATATTGGGAGATCAACAAAAGCAATGTATCAGTAAGAAGCTCATCTAGTTCACTTTTCTTTGTCATTCACTACCTAGAAAACTCTTTTGACCCACTTTTCGAGAAATCGTGATTTATATGAAATTTACTAATCTGGCGAAACTTAAACTCGTATACCCGACATAATCTTAACTTTCCGTGGCTCCAACATTGCCACTTTGCGTATGATACAAAAAAGCAATTTAATCAGTTAGCAGCTCTCTTCATATTATACCTTTATTTGTTATCTCAAACATACCAACTAAAAAACTCATTTTGACCACTTTTCAAAAAAATTCGTGTGAATTTGCGTAAAATATTTAGTACACATTTCATCTTTATCTCCGTGCTATATACATAGCCAATATTTGGGACGATCACAATGACAAGCATTATCAGTAATAGGCGCTCATCTAGTTGTCACTTTGCGCTGTCATTCATAACATAGACAACTCATTTTGAAACCCCTTTCGAGAAATCTGATTGTAAAAATTTGACTAATCTACAGTCGAACTTTCACAGATCCTGGTCACACATTCTTATACTTTTCCGTGCCTAACTTGCCAATATGCGATGCTAGACAAAAAGCAATTTATCAGTTAGCAGCTCAACTAGTTTACCTTTGATTGTTTACTCAAGACCCTAAAAACACTCATTTTGAAACCCACTTTTCGAAAAATAGTGAATTTGTAAAAATTAAGTATTTTTCAGCTTTCGGTGCTACTAACATTGCAATATCTGGGACGATCACAGAAAAAAGCAATGTATCACGTAAGAATCAGCTCATTTGCACTTTCGCTTGTCGTCCAAACCTAGAAACTCATTTTGAACACCACTTTTCGAGAAATCGTGACTTTGTAATAATTGCTAATCTGGCGACATTAAGATCAATGACCGACACAATCTAACTACTTTTCTGTGCTCTAACATTGCCAAATTGGCGATGATGAACAAAAGAATTTATCAGTTTAGCAGTCAATCCAGTTTACTTTAGTTGTTATTTATACACCTAAAAAACTCATTTTTGAATCCATTTTTCGAAAAATCGTGAATGTGTAAAAAATTGAGTATTTTCAGCTGGTTTCCATGCTATAAACATTGCCAATATTGGGACGATCACAAAATCATGTAATCAGTAAGAAGCTCATCTAGTTCACTTCGTTTGTCATTCAAACTAAAAACTCATTTTGAACCCACTTTTCGAGAAAAATCGTGAATTTGTAAAAATTGACTAATCTGGCAAACTTTCGATCCCAACACAATCTCATCTTTTCCGTGCTCTAACATTGCCAATATTGCGATGATGACAAAAAGCACTTATCAGATTATGCAGCTCATCCAGTTTCCTTTATTTTGTCATTCAACCTGAAAAAACTCATTTTGAACCCACTTTTCGAAAAAATCGTGAATTTGTAAAAATTGAGTATTTTCAGGCTTTTCCATGCTTCAAAATTGTCCATATTGTACGATCACAAAAAGCAATGTATCCAGTAGAGTCTCTCTAGTTTCACTTTCGTTTGTCATTCAAACCTAGAAAACTCATTTTGACCTCACTTTTCGAGAACAATCGTGAATTGTAAAAATTGGACTAATCTGGCGAACTTAATATCGATATCTGCAATTAATCTTAACTTTCCGTGTTCCTAACATTACGCATATTGCAATGATGACACAAAGCCATTTATCGTTAGCAGCTCATCTAGTTGACCTTTACTTGTTATTCAACCTAAAACTCTTTGAGCCCACTTTTTAGTTTTCGAAAAAATTCGTGAATTTGTAAATAAATTGAGTTTTTCAGCCTTTCCATGCTTTAACATTGCCATAATTGGGACGATCACAAAAAGCATGTATCAGTAAGAAGCTCCATCTGTTCACTTTCGTTTGTCATTCAAACCTAGAAAACTCTTTTGAAACCCACTTTTCGAAAAAATCGTGAATTTTTGTATAATTTGGGTAATCTCAGCTTTTCCATGGCTATACACATTGTCAATATGGGGACATCACAAAAAGCAATGTATCAATAGCAGTTCATCCAGTTTACCTTTTATTTGTAATTACACCCAAAACCTAAACAACATCATTTTGAACCCCTTTATCGAAGAAATCGTGAACTTTTTTTCACTTTTCCCGTGCTATAACATTGCCAATGATTGGGAAATCACAAAAAGCAATTTATCAGTAAGAAGCTTCATCTAGTTCACTTTCGCTGTCATTTAAACCTAGAAAACTCATTTTGAACCCGACTTTCGAGAAAATCGTGAATGTTTGTAAAAATTGAGTATTTTTCAGCTATAACATTTTGGCTATAACTTGCCCTATTGGACGATCACAAGAAAGCATGTATCAGTAAGAAGTCTCATCTAGTTCACTTCGTTTTGTCATTCAAACCTAGAAAAATCATTTGGAAACCCACTTTTCGTTTTCGAGAATATCGTGAATTTGTAAAACATTGGGTAATCTAGCTTTCGATGCTAAACCTTGCCAATATTGGAATGAAAGGGAAAGGGAGGTGAATCACAAAAAAGCAATTTATCAGTAAGAGCTCATCTAGTTTAACTTTCGTTGTGTCATTCAAACCTAGAAATCTAATTGAACCCACTTTTCGGAGAAATCGTGAATGTTGTAAAAAATTTACTAGTCCGGCGAACTTAAGATCGATCGACATAATCTTAACTTTTCCGTGCTCTAACATTCCTAATATTGCAATGATGACCAAAACAAGCAATTTATCAGTTAGCAGCTCATACCAGTTTACCTTATTTGTCATTCAAACCTAAAAAACTCATTTTGAACCATTTTCGAAAAAAATCGTGATTTGTAAAAAATTGGGTAATCCTCAGCTTTTCCATGCAATAACATTGCCAATATTGAGGAACGATCCACAAAAAGCAGTTTTCAATCTAAGCAGTTCATCATTTACTTTTTATTTGTCCATTCAATCCTAGAAAACCGTCATTTGAACCCAACTTTTCCGAGTAAATCGTTGACCGTTTGTAAAAATTTCTAATTTGCGGAAACTTTCGATCCCTCGGCACAATCTCACTTTTGTCCGTGCTCTAATATTGCCAATATTGCGATGATGACAAGAAAGCACTTTATTAGTTACAGCTCCATCTAGTTTACCTTATTAGTTTCATTCAAACCTAAAAAACTCATTTGAACGCCCTTTCGAAAAATCGTGCACTTTTTTCAGCTTTTCCATACAGCTATAACATTGCCATTTGGGACGATCACAAAAACAATGTATCAGTAAGAAGCTCATTCTATTCACTTTAAATGAGGGGGGGGGGGGGGGGGGGGGGTTGTCATTCAACCTAGAAAACTTTTCCCCATTTTTGGTACCCACTTTTCTCCGTAATGAATATCGTGATTCTATAAAAATATTACTAATTCTGCGCGAACTTAATACATCGATACCGACATAATCTCTAACTTTTCCGTGCTCCAACATTGCCATTTGCGTATGATGGACCAAAACACTGTGCAAATTTATTTGTTATTCAAAACTAAACAAAACTCATTTTGATATCCCCTCACTTTTCTAAAAATCGTGATTTGTAAACTTTAGTATTTCAGCTTTTCCGTGCTATAACATTGCAATATTTGGCGACGATCCACAAAAAGCAATGTATCAGTAAGGAGCTCATCTAGTTCACTTTCAGCTTGTCATTCAAACTATGAACTCCATTTTGAACCCACCTTTTCGAGAAAATCAGTGACATTTAGTAAAAATTGACTATCTTGTGCGAAACTTTCGATCCCGCACAATCTCAACTTTATCCGTGTGCTCTTGACACTTTGCCAATATTGCGATGATGACAACAAGCAATTTATCAGTTAGCAGCTCAACTAGTTTACCTTTGTTTTTTTTATTCAAACCTAAAAAACTCACTCTTTTCTGAACCCACTTTTCGAAAAAATCGTGAATTTGTAAAAAATTACATTTTTCAGATTTTCCAGATGCATAACATTGCCCATATTGGGGACGATCACAAAAAGCAATGTATCAGTAAATAAATCTCATCTAGTTCACTTTCGTTTTGTCATTCAAAACCTAGAAAACTCATTTTTGAACCCACTTTTTCGAGAAATCGGATTTATGAAAAATTTCTAATCTTGCGAACTTAAGATCGATACCGACATAATCTTAACTTTTGCCGTGCTTCCAACATTGCCAATATTGCGATGATGACAAAACGCAATTTATTTGTTATTCAAACTAAAAACTCATTTGAACCACTTTTTCAAAAAAAATCGTGAATTTTAAAATTTTAGTATTTTCAGCAGGTGTGAAGTGCTATAACATTGCATATTGGTACATCACAATAAGAGCAATGTATCAGTAAGGAGCTCATCTAATTTCACTTCGCTTGTCATTCAAACCTAAAAACTCATTTTGAACCCACTTTTCGAGAAAATCGTGAATTTTGTAAAAATTGACTAATCTGCGAACTTTCGATCCCGGCACCTCTCAACTTTTCGTGCTCTAACATTGCAATATTGCGATGCATGACAAAAAGCAATTTATCAGTTAGGCAGCTCAACTAGTTTACCTTTGTGTTTGTTATTCAAACCTAAAAAACTCATTTTGAACCCACGTTTCGAAAAAAATCGTGAATTGGTAAAATTAAGTATTTTTCAGCTTTTCCGTGCTATAACATTGCAATATTGGGACGATCACAAAAAGCAATGTATCAGTAAGAAGCGCATTTTTCACTTTCGCTAGTCATCCAACCTAGAAACTTCATTTTGAACCCACTTTCGAGAAAATCGGGAATTTGTAATAATTGACAATCTGGCTAACTTTAAGATCAATACCGACACAAATCTCAACTTTTCTGTTCTCTAACATTTGCACAATATTTGCGATGATGATCAAAAAGTCAATATTATCAGTTAGCAGCTCATCCAGATTTAAACACTTCTTTTGATTATTTAAACACGCTAAAAACTCATTTTGAAATCCATTTTTTCTGAACAAAATCGTGAATGTGTAAAATGAGTATTTTCAGCTTTTCCATGCTATATATACATGTGGCATATTGGGACTATCACAAAAAGCAAGTGTCATCAGTACAGAGCGTCGATCTAGTTCACTTTCGTTTGTCATGTCAATACCTAGAAAACTTCATTTTGGACCACCACTTTCGAAAAATCGCTGAATTTGTAACAATTGACTAATCGTGGCATAACTTTCATGTGATCCCAACACAATCTCATCCTTTTCCAGTGCTCTAACATTGCAATATTGCGATGATGACGTAAAAAGCATTTATCAGTTTAGCATCTCAATCCCAGTCTACCTTTAGTTGTCATTCCAATACTAAAAAACTCATTTTGAACCCACTCTTCGAAAAAAAACGTGAATTTGTAAAAAGTTGGATGTATTTTCGAGCTTATCCATGCATATCAAACAAGTTGCCAATATTGGGACGATCACAAAAGCTAATGTATTCAGTAAAGGAACGCTCATCTAGTTCACTATTCGTTTGTCCATTTCACCTAGAAAACAGTCAATTTTGAACCCGCTAATTTCTAGAATCGTGAATGTGTAAAAGATTGACTAATCTGGCGAACTTAAGATCGATACCGACATAATCTTAACTTTTCCGTGTTCTAAGAAGGCACTACCAATACATTGCATGATGACACAAAAACAATTTATCAGTTAGCACTCATTCTAGTTTACCTTACTTTGTTATTTCAAACCTAAAAAACTCATTTTGAGCCCACTTTTCGTGAAAACTCCGTGAAATTTGTAAAACAATTGGTTATTTTTCAACGTCTTTTCCATGCTTTAACATTGCCAATATTGGGACGATCACAAAAGCATGTATCAGTAACGAAGCTTATCTATTCACTTTCGTTGTCATTCAAAACCTAGAAAACCATTTGAACCCACTTGTCGAAAAATCGTCGAATTTGTATAATTTGTGGTAATCTCCGCTTTTTCCATGCTATAACATTGTCAATAGTGGAATCGATCACAAAAGCAATGTCTCAATAGCCATTCTGTGCCAGATTTACTTTTATTTGTCATTCAACAACTAAAAAAATCATTTTGAACCCACTTATCGAAAGAAATCGTGAACTTTTTTTCAGCTTTCCTCTATAACATTGCAATATTGGAAGATCACAAAAAGCATTTTATCAGTATGAAGCTCATCTAGTTCACTTTCGCGTTGATTCATTTAAAACCTAGAAAACTCTATTTTGACCCAATTTTCGAAGAAATCGTGATTTGTAAAAAGTGAGTATTTTTTCGCTATAACATTTGCTATAACACATTGCCATATGGGACGACATCAAAAAAGCAATGTATCAGTAAGAACTCATCTAGTTCACTTTCGTTTGTCATTCAACCGTAGAAAACTCATTGTGGAACCGCACTTTTCGCGAGAAGATCGTGATTTTGTAAAATTGGGGTAATCTTAGCTTTTCATGCTACAAAACATTCCATTATTGGAACGATCACAAATAAGCAATTTATCAGTAAGAGTAGCTCCACAATACTAGTTTACTTTCGTTTGTCTTGCAAACCTAGAAAACTAATTTTGAACCCACTTTTCGGAAAATGTGAATTTGTAAAAATTTACTAGTCCGGCGAACTTACGAATCGAGTACCGACTAATCTTTAACTTTTCCGGTGGCTCTAACACATTTGCCAATATGCAATGATGACAAAAGCAATTTAATCAGTTAGCAGCCTCATCCAGTTTACCTTTATTTGTCATTCAATAGACTAAGAAAAACTCATTTTGAACCCACTTTTCGACAAAAAACGTGAATGTTTGTAAATTGGGCTAATCTCATCTTTCCATGCATAACATTGTTCCAATATTGGGCACGATCAACAAAAAGCAGTTTATCATTAGCAGTTCATCCAGTTACCTGTTTATTTGTCAATTCATCCTAGAAACCTCATTTTGAAACCCACTTTTTCGAGAAATCGTTGAACTTGTAAAAAATTTACTTACTAATTTTGCGAACTCGATCCCGGCACAATCTCACCTTTTCCGTGCTCTAATATTGCGACTATATTGCGATGATGACATAAGGCAATTTATTAGTTAACAGCTCATCTAGTTTACCTTTATTTGTTTATTCAACCTAAAAACCTTCTTTTTGAACCCACTTTTCCGAAAAAATCGTGAATGTTTAAAAATGGAGTATTTTCAGCTTTTCCATGCTTCAAAATTGCCAAGTATTGGACGATATCACAAAAGCAATGTTCGAGTAAGAAGCTCATCTAGTTTTTCACTTTCGTTTGCATCAAACGCTAGAGAAACTCAATTTTGAACCACTTTCGAGAACATCGTGAATTATGGGTAAAAATTGACTAATCTGGCTGAACTAAGATCGATACCGACATAATCTTAACTTTTCCGTGTTTCTAACATTAGCCAATATTGGCTATGATGACAAAAAGCAATTTATGCAGCTCTAGCAGCTCATCGTATTTACTTTACTTGTTATTCAAACCCTGAAAAAAACTCATTTTGAGCCCACTTTTCGGGGGGAAAAAAAAAGAAAAAAATCGTGAATTTGTTAAACTAAATTGAAGTATGTTTCATTGCTCAGCCTTTCCATGCTTAACATTTGCCAATATTGGGATCGATCACTAAAAAGCATGTATCAGTAAGAGCTCATCTAGTTTTTTTTCCACCTTTCGTTTGTCATTCAAACCTAGAAAAACTCATTTTGAACACCCAACTGTTGTTTGCGTACAACAATCGTGAATTTGTAATATTTGGGGACATCTCCTTTTCCATGCTATACATTGTCCAATATGCTCGGACGATCACAAAAAAGCAATGTATCAATTGAGCAGTTACTACCATTTACCTTTTATTTGTCATTCCAACTCTAAATAACTCATTTGAACCTTATCGGGATAAAAATCGTGACTTTTTTCAGCTTTCCTGTGCTATAACATTTTGCCAATATTGCTAGACGATCACAAAAGCAATTTATCAGTAAGAACTCCATCTAGTTCACTTCGCTTGTCATTTAAACCTAGAAAACCATTTTTGAACCCCTTTTCGAGCAAAATCGTGAATTTTGTAAAAATTTGAGTAGTTTTCAGCTATAAACATTTGCTTATAACATTGCAATATTGGGACGCTCACATACACTGTATCAGTAAGAACTCATCTAGTTCACTTTCGTTTGTCATTCAACCTAGAAACTCATTTGGAACCCACTTTTTTTCGAGATAAATCGTGAATTTGAAAAATTGCCTATAAAAAACTCATTTTGAACCCACTTTTCGAAAAATCGTGAATTTGTAAAGATTGGTATCTCTTCGTTTTTCCATGCTATTAACATTGCCCAATATTGGACGATCACAAAAAGCAATTTATCAGTAGAAAGCTCATCTAGTTTCACTTTCGTTTGTCATTCAAACCTAGAAAACTCATTTAAAACCCACTTTTCGAAAAAATCGGGGGTGAATTTGTAAAAATTGGGTAATACTCAGCTTTTCCATGCTTTAACATTTCCAAGATTGGAACGATCACAAACGCAATGTGTCAATAGCAGTTCTCAGTTTACTTTTATTTTGTTCAGTTCAACCTAATAACTCATTTGGACCCACTTTTTCGCAAAAACTCGTGAACTTTTTTCCAGCTTTTGCGTGCTATAACATTGCCCTATTGTCGACGATCACAAAAAGCAATATTATCAGTAAGAACTCATCTATTTCACTTTCGTTTGTCATTCAAACCTAGAAACTCATTTGGAACCCACTTTTCTGTCTCTGAGACTTCGTGAATTTGTAAATATTGGGTATATCTCAGCTTTCCATTGGCTTTAACATTTCCCAATATTGGGACGATCACAAAAGAATGTATCAAATAGCAGTTCATCCAAGTTGATACCTCTTTTATTTTGACATTCAAACCTAAATAACTCATTTGCTGGGGGGGCGGGGACCCACTTTTCGAGAAATCGTGAATTTTTTTTGTAGCTTGTCCCGGGGTGGCTATTAGACATTGCCAATATTGGGACGATCACAAAAGCAATTGTCTCAGTAGTGAAGCTCCTCTAGTTTCACTTTTGTTTGTGTCATTCTCAAACCTAGTTGTGACTCCATTTTAAACCCGCACTTTCGAAGAATCGTGATAAATTATTGTTAAAATTGGGTTAATCTCTATCTTTTCCATGCTTTATATCATTTTCCAATATTGGACGATCGACAAAAAGACCATGTATCAAATAGCAGTTTCAACCCAGTTTACTCTTTTATTTGTCATCAAATCCTAAATAAGATCATTTTGAAACCCACTTTTCGAAACAAAATCGTGAACTTTTTTCCAGCTTTTCCGTGCTATACATTGCCAATATTGGGGACGATCACAAAAAGCCATTTTATCAGTAAAGAAGCTCATCTAATTTACTTTCGTTTGTCATTCAAACCTAGAAACTAATTAACTCACTTTTCGAGAAAATCGTGAAATTTGTGTAAGAATTTACTAGTCCGGCGAACTTAAGATCGATAACCGACACAATCTTTGAACTTTTTCCGTTACTCTATCACTTGCCAATATTGCGATGAAGAAAAAATGCAATTTATCAGTTAGCAGTTTATCCAGTTTACCTATATTTCATTCAAACTAAAAACTCATTTTGAACGCCACTTTTCGAAAAAATTGTGCATTTGTAACATAAGTAATTTTTCAGCTTTCCGTGCTATAACAATGCCAATATTGGGACGATCACAAAAAGCATGTAGCAGTAAAGAAGCTTCCATGTTCACTTCGGCTTGTCATCCAAACCCTAGAAAACTCATTTTACACCACTTTTTCCGAGAAAATCGTGAATTGTAACTAATTGACTTAATCTGGCGAACTAAGATCAATACCGACCATCTCAACTTTTCTGTGCTCTAAACATTGCCAATATTTGCGATGATGACAAAAGCATTTATCAGTTAGCAAGCTCATCCAGGTTAACCTTTAGTTGGTTTATTTAAAACCTAAAGAACTCATTTTGAATCCATTTTTCGAAAAAATCGTGATGGTGTAAAATTGAGTATTTTCCTAGCTTTTCCATGCTTAACATTGCCAATATTGGGACGATCACAAAAAGCAATGTATCAGTAAGAAGCTCATCTAGTTCAATTTCGTTTGTCATTCAAACCTAGAAAACTCATTTTGAACCCACTTTTCGAAAAAATCGTGAATTTGTAAAAATTGACTAATCTGGCAAACTTTCGATCCCAACACAATCTCATCTTTCCGTGGCTACATGCCAATATTGCGAATATGACAAAAGCTTTATCAGTTAGCAGCTCAATCCAGTTACCTTTATTTGTCCATTCAAACCTAGAAAACTCATTTTCGAAACCCACTTTTTCGAAATAACAATCGTGAATTTGTAAAATTGGTATTTTCAGATTTTCCATGCTATAACATTGCCCATATTGGGACGATCACAAAAAGCAATGTAGCAGTAAGAAGCTCAATCTAAGTTCACTTTCAAACGAAAGTGAACTAGATGAGGCTTCTTACTGATACATTGCTTTTTGTGATCGTCCCAATATGGTGGCAATGTTAAGCATGGAAAATCTGAAACTACCTCAATTTTTACAATTCTGATTTTTTCGAAAAAGTGTGGTTCAAAATGATTTTCTAGGTTTGATGACCAAATAAAGGTTAAACTGGATGAGGCTTGCGTACTGATAAATTGCTTTTTGTTCCATCAATCGCGAATATGTCAATGTTAGAGCACGAAAAGATGAGATTTGTGTTGGGATCGAAAGTTTGCAGTATTCAGTCAAATTTTACATATTCACGTTTTTTCGAAAAGTGGTCAAAATGAGTTTTCTAGGTTTTGACATGACAAACGAAAGTGAACTAGATGAGCTTCTTACTGATACATTGCTTTTTGTGATCGTCCCAAGATTGCAATTGTTTTATAGCATGGAAAAGCGAAAATACTCAATTTTTACACATTCACGATGTTTCGAAAAATGTGATTCAAATGAGTTGTTTTAGGTTAAACTAACAAATAATCAGGTAACTTGATGATCTGTGCTACTGATAAAATATTGCTATATTTGGCATCCATCGCAATATTGGCAATGTGTTGAGGCACAGAAAAGTTGAGATTGTGTCGTATTGTATCTCTAAGTTTCGCCAATTATTCAATTATTACAAATCACGATTTGCTCGAAAGTGGGTTTCAAATGAGTTTTCTAGGTTTGGATGCAAGCGAGTGAAAATGAGCTTCTTACTGATACTTGCTTTTTGTGAGCGTCCCAAATGGCATGGTATGAGCAAGGAAAAGCTGAAATACTTAATGTTTACAAATTTCCCAAATTTTTTCGTGAAAAGTGTGGTATTTCAAAATGAATTTTTTAAGGTTTGAAATGCAATATAGTGAAACTAGGATAAACTGCTACTTGATACATGTGGCTTTTTGTCATCATCGCAATATTGGCAATGTTTAGAGCACGGAAAAGTATACAAGATTGTGTCGGTATATCGTCTACAGTTCGCCGAACTAGTAAATTCTCTTACAAAATTCACGATTTTTCTCGAAAAGTGGGTTCAAATAATTAGTATTTTCCTAGGTTGTTGATACAACGACAAGTAAATAGATGAGGCTTCTTATCTTATAATTGGGATCTTGGTGTTGATCGCCCAATATTGGCATGTTTTATTGCACGGAAATACTGAAAAAAGTTCACGATTTTTTTCGAAAAGTGGGTTCAAAAGGAGTTTTTTAGGTTTGAATGACAATGTGAGGGTTAAATACTGGATGACTGCTATTTGATACATTGCTTTTTGTGATCGTCTCCACATCTTGGAAATGTTTAAATAGCATCGAAAAAGCTGAGTGATTACCCATTTTTACAAATTCACGTATTAAAATTACGCACATTTTACAGTATCTAATCAATGAAGAGCAATGATTTTTTTCGAAAGTGGGTTAAATGTGTTTTCTTGGTTTGAATGACAAACAAATGAACTAGATGTAGCTTCGTTACTGATACATTGCTTTTTGTGATCGTCCCAATATTGGCAATGTTTCCTAATAGCCGGAAAAGCTAATAAAAAATTCACGATTTTCTCGAAAAGTGGGTTCCAAATGAGTTTTCTAGGTTTGAATGACAAACGAAAGTGAACTAGATGAGCTTCTTACTGATACATTGCTTTTTGTGATCGTCCCAATATTGGCAATGTTATAGCAAATGTTATAGCTGAAAATACTCAATTTTTACAAATTCACGATTTTCTCGAAAAGTGGGTTCAAAATGAGTTTTCTAGGTTTAAATGACAAGCGAAAGTGAACTAGATGAGCTTCTTACTGATAAATTGCTTTTTGTGATCGTCCCAATATTGGCAATGTTATAGCACGGAAAAGCTGAAAAAAGTTCACGATTTTTTCGATAAGTGGGTTCAAAATGAGTTTTTTAGGTTTGAATGACAAATAAAAGGTAAACTGGATGAACTGCTAATTGATACATTGCTTTTTGTGATCGTCCCCATATTGACAATGTTATAGCATGGAAAAGCTGAGATTACCCAAATTATACAAATTCACGATTTTTTCGAAAAGTGGGTTCAAAATGAGTTTTCTAGGTTTGAATGACAAACGAAAGTGAACTAGATGAGCTTCTTACTGATACATTGCTTTTTGTGATCGTCCCAATATTGGCAATGTTAAAGCATGGAAAGGCTGAAAATACTCAATTTTTTACAAATTCACGATTTTTTCGAAAAGTGGGCTCAAAATGAGTTTTTTAGGTTTGAATAACAAGTAAAGGTAAACTAGATGAGCTGCTAACTGATAAATTGCTTTTTGTCATCATTGCAATATTGGTAATGTTAGAACACGGAAAAGTTAAGATTATGTCGGTATCGATCTTAAGTTCGCCAGATTAGTCAATTTTTACAAATTCACGATTTTCTCGAAAAGTGGGTTCAAATGAGTTTTCTAGGTTTGAATGACAAACGAAAGTGAACTAGATGAGCTTCTTACTGATACATTGCTTTTTGTGATCGTCCCAATATTGGCAATTTTGAAGCATGGAAAAGCTGAAAATACTCAATTTTTACAAATTCACGATTTTTTCGAAAAGTGGGTTCAAAATGAGTTTTTTAGGTTTGAATAACAAATAAAGGTAAACTAGATGAGCTGTTAACTAATAAATTGCTTATTGTCATCATCGCAATATTGGCAATATTAGAGCACGGAAAAGTTGAGATTGTGCCGGGATCGAAAGTTCGCAAAATTAGTAAATTTTTACAAGTTCACGATTTTCTCGAAAAGTGGGTTCAAAATGAGTTTTCTAGGATTGAATGACAAATAAAAGGTAAACTGGATGAACTGCTAATTGATAAACTGCTTTTTGTGATCGTCCCAATATTGGCAATGTTTTTGCAGGGAAAAGCTGAGTTTAAACCAATTTTTACAAATTCACGTTTTTTTCAAAAAAGGGGGTTTTTTAAAAATGATTTTTTGGTTTGAATGACAAAAAAAGGAAAACGGATACTGCTAACTGAAAAATTTTTGCTTTTTTGTCATCATTGCAATTTTGGGGCAATGTTAGAGCACGGAAAATTAAATTATGTCGGTATCGATCTTAAGTTCGCCGGACTAGAAAATTTTTTACAAATTCACGTTTTTCCCCCTCAAAAAGGGGGGTTAAAAATTTAGTTTTCTAGGTTTAAATGACAAACGAAAGAAAACTAGATGATTTTTTACTGATAAATTGCTTTTTGATCGTTCCAAATATTGGCAAGTTTTAGCATCGAAAAGCTAAGATTACCCAATTTTTTAAAAATTTCACGATTTTCTCAAAAAGGGGGTTCCAAAAGATTTTCTAGGTTTGAATGAAAAACAAAAGTGAACTAGATAAAGCTTCTACTGAACATTCTTTTTGTGATCGTCCCAATTTTGGCAATGTTTTATAGCAAATGTTATAGCTGAAAATACTAAATTTTTACAAATTCACGTTTTCTCAAAAAGTGGGTTCAAATGAGTTTTCCCTATTTTAAATGACAAGCAAAAAGTGAACTAGATGAGCTTCTACGAAAAATTTTGGTTTTTTTGGATCTTCCCAATTTTGGGCAATGTTTACACGGAAAAGCTAAAAAAAGTTCACATTTCTTCGAAAATGGTTAAAAATGATTTTTTGGGTTTAATGAAAAATAAAAGGAAAAACTGGATAAACTGCAAATTTGATACTTGTTTTTTGTGATCGTCCCCATTTGAAATGTTAAGCATGGAAAAGCAATTACCCAAATTATCAAATTCACGATTTTTTCGAAAAGTGGGTTAAAAATGATTTTCGGTTTGAATGAAAAACAAAAGTGAACTAGAAAAACTTCTTCTGATACATTGCTTTTTGTATCGCCCAATATTGGCAATGTTAAAGCATGGAAAAGCTGAAAAACCAATTTTTTACAAATTCACGTTTTTTTTAAAAAGTGGGTTCAAAATGAGTTTTTTTTTTTGGTTTTGAATAACAAAAAAAGGGAAAAACTATTTGACTGCTAACTAAAAATTGCTTTTTGTCATCATCGCATAGGCAATGTTTGGGCACGGAAAAGTTGGGTTTGGGCCCGGGGGATCGAAAGTTCCCATTTTTAGTCATTTTTTACAAATTCACGATTTTCCTCAAAAAGGGGTTTTCAAAATGATTTTTTTCAGGTTTTGATGACAAGCAAAGTGAAAAATGAGCTCCTTACTGATACATTTGCTTTTTGTGATCGTCCCTTTTGGGAAATGTTAAGCACGGAAAACTGAAAATACAAAAATTTTTACAAATTCAACGTTTTTTTTTTTGAAAAGGGTTCAAAAGAGTTTTTTAGTTTTAATAACAAATAAATTGTTTTTTTTGTCATCATCGCAATATTGGCAATTTGGAGCAGGGAAAAGTTAAGATTATTCGGTATCGATTTTAAAGTTCCCCAAATTAGAAAAATTTTTAAAAATTCACGTTTTTCCCCTCGAAAAGGGGGTTTCAAAATGAGTTTTCTGGGTTTGAATGACAAACG
>JANFPS010000126.1:0-34518 GCA_024703675.1 Drosophila nebulosa | reverse complement strand
TGGATGCTTTTTGGGTTTACGAAATTCTGGGGTTGCTTCATATAAACTGTTTCTTGAAGCTCGCTATGTAGATATGCGTTCGATATATCCACTTGGTGCATGTACAGCTGTTTTTCTGCTGCCACTGCAAACAGCATACGGATCGTCTCGTAACGAATTACTGGAGAAAACGTTTCCCAGTAGTTTACTCCAAATTGTTGTCCACAACCTTGTGCAACTAAGCGAGATTTGAACTTTTCGATGTCGCCGTGTTGGTTTCTTTTTATCCGAAATACCCATTTCGAACCGATGGCTTTTTGTCCTGGAGGCAGCTCACACAATGACCACGTGTCATTTTCCTGTAGTGCGTCGTACTCCGCTTGCATAGAGTTTTGCCAATTCTGTGCATTGTCACCTCTCAATGCCTCATAAACAGTCTGTGGAGTCTCGTTGATGTCCGCATGATTTAGCAGATTATTGAGCCCTGCTGCTTGATACTGCTTCTTGGGTCGCCCACGCTCACCACTGCGTATTATTTTGGGTCTGCCACGTCCACGCTGTGCTGCAACCTCGTGTGGCTGCATAGCTTCTTCGGAGTCGTCGCCTTCTTCATCTGTGCCTTGATGATCGCTTGCACTTGCGAAATTCTCCTCATCTTCTTCTCCAGAGTCATTATTATTCTCAACGGAATTTGGTATTAGCTGTGTTTTCTTGATCTGGATCACCTATTGATTTTAGACGGATAATGTTTGTCGTGAAATCATTATTTTGTTCTGAATCGCCGCAAGTCTCTGGTACTTTTTCTTCAAATTCATCCTCTATGAATTTGACGTCACGTCTTTCAATTATTTTGCGGCTTTCTCGATCATACAAGCGGTATGCTTTTGCTGTATGTGAGTATCCAACAAATGTATACTCTTTGCCTTTTGCATTAATTTACCTTTCTTAACTTTGTCCAATGCAAATGTACGAGATCCAAATACACGCATGTGTTTGACTGATGGCTTACGATTTTTCCACATTTCGAACGGTGTTCCTTCATTTAATGCCTTTGTCGGACATCTGTTGCGCACGTACACTGCTGTTGTAACCGCTTCTGCCCACAAGTACTCCTCCAGCTTTGCATGAATCAGGAGGCTCTTTGCCATCTCCACAATTGTCCTGTTGGCCCGTTCGGCTACACCATTTTGCTGAGGTGTGTAAGGAACAGTCAACTGCCTTTGGATACCGCATTTGTTCAAAAAATCAGATAACTCCTTGTTGACATACTCTGTTCCATTATCGCTGCGCAATGCTTTTATTTTGTTGCCTGTTTGGCATTCCACAAGACTTTTAAACATTTTGAAACTTTTCAAAAACTTCGCTCTTTGCGCGGATATAGTATACAAATATTTTCCGAGAAAAATCATCTATGAATGTAACGAAGTATCGGTTGCCACCAATTGACTTTACATTCATCGGGCCACATACATCTGTATGCACTATTTCAAGCACTTGCGTGGTGCTGCACTGTTGTTTCTGTGTGAATGGCAATGCACATATTTTTGCTTTATTGCATGTATCGCAGTTTATGTCATTTTTCATATTTTTCACGTCCATGCCATGAACTAGCTGCTTATCGTTGAGCTGTTTTAAATCTTTGAAATTTAGGTGGCCAAACCTATTATGCCATTTAATCTCGGGCGAAATCGTTTTTGCCATATAAAATACACTTTTCTTTGGAGACTGGATTGAAACATATAAATCATTTTCTTGATAGGCTTTCAATATCACTTGACCTTGTTTTGTTTTAATCAGCGCCATTTTTCCATTAAACGTTGTGAAATTTATTGGGAATTTAGCTGCTGCACTTACTGAGAAAAAATCTATGCAGTTCTCGGAACATATAAAAGTTATGCAGATTTAAAATTCAATTTTCTCCTTCTATTCTCACATTTTCCAACTCCCAGTGATGAAATTAAACTTATTTTGGCGCAACATTATCGATGTTTCTTTCTCAACAAAGTTTAAAAAACATGTTGCGTCGCAACACATGTGGCGATTTTGCGCCACTGTCGATACACAGATGTGTGTTCTGCTTCTCTTTCGTAAAGCAGTGCATTAAACAGTTGCTTTGTCTTGGCGACTGCTTGTTTCTTCATGTTTCCCTTTTTGTTCATGTTTTCCTTTTGATCTGCATTCGCTCGCTCTGTGCCCAACTTTGTCGCAGTTGAAGCATTTGCCGTTGAATTTCTGCCTAACGCCAATTCTCGAGCCGTTCTAGTGCCGTTTTTCTCGTCTTTTCGTTTGTCTCTCGATAGTCGCTGTGGCGTGTGTGTATCACTGAGCTTCTGACCGAATAGTTTTTTCACACGCATCTTCTTTGTCTTTCTTTCTGTACACTTCTTCTAGCAATTTCAGCTGCCCCCAGCACCTTGACAACTCAAATTTAGGCAAGTGTCGCGCGTCACGAATGGCGACTGTTGGAAAAATTTTCATATGTAATTGGGCAAACTGCTCAATAGCATAATTACCTTTAGCTCGTCGTTGAGTTTTATGTCAACTCCGCCAATTTTTTCAATTGTGTCACAAAAGAATTCACGTAGATGATGCGTCATCGCCGTGCTGCATGTTGAGTCAATCAACTGCTGATACAATTTAACTTTCTGGAATTGGTCCAACTTGCATGTGGATCTCTTTGAGTTTTTTCCCAGACTGCTTCAGCCGTTTCGCACCCTTTATATGCATTAATTGCGATGGCCTTTATTGTTGAAGCGTTATGCACGCTATTGCCTTTTCGTTTTGTTTTTTGCCATTTTCTCTGGCATCTGCATCAAGTTTGTGCCTACATATTCACTACTCACTAACGTCCCATAAATCCGACATTACTAGGACGCTCTTCATGGCATTTGCCATACACCGTAAGTGTTTTCGTCCAGTTTTTCGAATTTGATGCGACATGTTAATTTTTGCAACTATTCCGCGTTAATTTCGCGGCAACGATATTAACTTTTGGATAATGTTAGGCACAAACCGACCTCTTAAATGCTTTTTTTTTTTTTTTTTTTTTTGTTTTTTTACAACTTTACCGAAACACGCGCTTTGGGCACCATAACCAATGTTGGGGATAAATTTGGTTTATTCGTTTGCCGGTCGGAGCAAACAGAGAAACACGTAGTGGTTCGGGTAAACGTTTTTTGAGAGTGAGAATAAGTAATCGAGTACATTCTTATATAATGAGTATTCTGAGTACTAATGTGTTGCCAGATTGTTCTTACATTAAATTGGTTTGCCTAGATTATATGACGCGCTTATAATAAATTTAACATATTATTATTTATTTATTTATCTTTAATTTATTTATTATTTATTATTTATTATTTATTATTTATTATTTTTATTATTTATTTATTTTATTATTTATATTTATTATTTATTATTTATTATTTATGTATTTATTATTTATTAAGTTTATTATTTTATGTATTTATTATTTATTATTATATTATTTATATTTATTATTATTTTTTATTATTTTTATTATTATTTTATTATTTATTATTTATTATTTATATTATTTATTATTTTTATTTATTATTTATTATTTATTTATTTATATTTATTATTTATTCTTTATTATTTATTATTTTATTATTATATTTATTATTTATTATTTATTATTTATTCTTTATTATTTATTATTATTATTTATTATTTATTATTTATTAGTTTATTATTTATTATTTATTATTTATTATTTATTATTTATTATTTGTTATTATTTATTTTATTATTTATTATTTATTATTTATTATTTATTATTTATTATTTATTAATTTATTATTTATTATTTAATTATTTTTATTTATTATTTATTATTATTATTTATTATTTATTATTTATTATTTATTATTTATTATTTTATTATTTATTATTTTAGTTATTTATTGTTTATTATTTTATTATTATTATTTATTATTTATTATTTAATTATTTATTATTTCTTATTTATTATTTATTATTTATTATTATTATTTATTATTTATTATTTATTATTTATTATTTATTATTTATTATTTATTATTTATTATTTATTATTTATTATTTATTATTTATTGATTTATTATTTATATTATTTATTATTTTTATTTGATATTTATTATTTTATTATTTATTATTTATTATTTATTATTTATTATTTATTATTTATTATTTTTATTTTAATTATTTATATATTTATTATTTATTATTTATTATTTATTATTTATTAGTTATTATTTAATTATTATTATTTATTATTATTATTTTTATTTAATTATTTATTATTTATTATTTTTATTTATTATTTTTATTTATTATTATTATTTTATTATTTATTATTTATTATTGATTATTTATTAATTTATTATTTATTATTTATTATTTATTTATTTATTATTTAATTATTTATTATTTATTATTTATTATTATTTTATTTATTATTTATTATTATTATTTATTATTTATTATTTATGATTTATTATTTATTTATTTATTATTTATTATTTATTATTTATTATTTATTATTTATTATTATATTTATTTATTTATTATTTATTATTTATTATTTATTATTTATTATTTATTATTTATTATTTATTATTTATTATTATTATTTTATTGTTTTATTATTTATTATTTATTTATTTATTATTTATTATTTTTATTTATTATTTATTATTTATTATTTATTATTTATTATTTATTTATTTATTATTTATTATTTATTATTTATTATTTATTATTTATTTTTATTATTTTATTATTTATTATTTATTATTTATTATTTATTATTTTTATTATTTAATTATTTATTATTTATTATTTATTATTTATTTTATTTATTTATTATTTATTATGTTAGTATTTATTATTTTATTATTTATTTAATTTATTATTTATTATTTATTGATCTTATTATTATTATTTATTATTTATTATTTTATTATTTATTATTTATTATTTATATTTATTAATTTTATTACTTTATTATTTTATTATTATTATTTATTATTGTATTATTTATTATTATTATTTATTATTTATATTTATTGTTATTAATTTATTATTTATTATTTTATTATTTATTATTTATTATTTATTATTTTATTTTTTATTATTTATTATTTATTATTTATTATTTATTATTTATTATTTTTATTATATATTTATTATTTATTATTTTATTATTTATTATTTATTATTTATTTTTATATTTATTATTTATATTTATTATTTATTATTTATATTTATTATTTATTATTTTTATTTATTCTTTAATTATTTATTATTTATTATTTATTATTTTTATTTATTTTTATTATTTATTATTTATTATTTCTTATTTATTATTTGATTATTTATTATTTATGTATTTATTATTTAATTATTTATTATTTATTATTTTATTATTTATTATTTATTAATTTATTATTTATTATTATTATTTTATTTTTATTATTTTTATTTATTATTTATTATTTATTATTTATTATTATTATTTATTATTTATTATTTTTTTATTATTTATTATTTATTCTTTATTATTTATTATTTATTATTTTTATTTATTATGTATTATTTATTTTTATTTATTTATTATTTATTATTTATTTATTTATTATTTAAATTATTTATTATTTATTATTTATTATTTATTATTTGATTATTTATTATTTTATTATTTATTATTTATTATTATTATTTATTATTTTATTATTTATTATTTATTATTTACTAGCTGTACCCGGCCACGTTTTTCGCTGATGGCATATTGTATTTTGCACGTAAAGAAAATAAGGACACAACAAAGCATAAAAGTTTTAAATGCGCTTTAATTTTGTAATACTTGTGGATATACAGTATTTTCGTTTTTGTTCCTTCTCGGCATAAATATAAAGACTATCTGGTTTTACCGGACGACGGGACACGCCACATAAATTGTCCATGTGAAAAGCATCCGCATCTAAATCGCAACCACATAATTCATAATTGACCCTGAGCTTTATTAATTGTCATGGCAATGCCAATCGAATGGGAAACTGCAATCTTTTTGAATTGGAACGGTGTAATCAGTCGGATCATAGGAATCCTAGGATCCTTGCTCCACAATGTTTGTTCTCACTTTTCTTATGACCAGCGAGTCCGTGCCATTGCAGAGCTTTGGCTGATCAATATTCCGACGCATAATATTGGGACACCTATTTTCAATTTCATAATGTGTGTTGGCATTCCAGGCAAAATCAAGTGGGAGTTCAAAAACTCCGTTGGATAATTAACCGCTTCTCTGCCCTCCACAACGAGTTTGTCTATTGACTTATATGTAATTTCCGTCAGTTCTATGCCTGGATTGGATGACATGATTACGTTGATAGACGTCCTCTATTTCTTGGCAGCAAGTATCGCTCGTTTCACTGACCAATCGTGATTTCCTATAATTTATTCGAATATGCAGGGTAAATCTTTTTCCATTAGTTCTTCTTTGTGATGTCAACTAAATTACAAAAATTTTCGGCAATGAGATTTTTCTTGTACGTCTCATTACCTGGCACTTTCACGTTTCCCATGTCCTAGTAACTGTTGTGAAAATACCTCAGCTGATTCACCGTTCCGCAACTGGACACGCATATTCGTCGTCACTACTGCAATGTTTTCGCACATGTCGCCATAATGTGAATATTTCAGGCAAGCATTGTATTTCGTCCGCTGGGTGTCCGATCGAGAATTACGGCAACGGTTTGTCTGAATCCCCTGCTAGAATATCAACGCATTTCCGAATGGCTTTGATTCGGCTCTACGTAAAAAAAAAAATCCCGCAACACATGATTCCGATCAAGAGCCTCCAGCGATTTTTTGTGTGCCATCGTGCATTCATCCTCACAATGATTTTACATTTCTGCAATACTTTTCCCATACCTGAATCCTCTGAAAAGTTGCACATGGGGAGTCCCACGAAAATTTTTTTTTTGCAGTGTTCAATGTAAATTTCAGCGGCTGAATTAGTCATTCCTTCCACCAGGTACAATGTTTGCAGCTATTCCGATAAAGCAAGAGATAAAGCTATGCCCTTTTTGGCTCGAACCGTGGCCAGAATCAATCTGATGAGGAACGTTTTTTTCCCAGTCCCGCCCTGAGCATCTAAGAAGAAGATGCCCCCACTTCCCTATTAATTGTTCGCACAACATGATCATAAACGTCCGCTCTGTTCACGGGGTTAATTTGGTAATGTTTGCTCGGACATATGACTGAGAAGATTCTCACTGTTGTACGTCTGCTCACCGGCGTAAATCCACGTCAATCGAAGCAGTCGCATTTGTTCGGGTGGGTGTTGCATTCCCATCACCTTAGCACTTTATTTGCAATTGCTAAACACTTATCTTCATGTTATTAACGTTTCATTGTAAATGTCTTCTGTGAATCCCATGGTGATGTCAGAAATTTTCTTTTTCTTGGCGTACTCTATGCAAAATAATCCTCGCCAATGTGATCGATATTTTTCCCATACTCAGTTGGAGATGAAGGGTGGCAAGCGGTCGAATATAATCGCAACAATGCTCGAATTTGGTTTGGATGTGAGTGTTGCCGCATCATTGATGCGATATCCCACGCTGGTCTTCCTCCAATAAATTTAGAGCTTGGCACGCACTGCGAAAAGTTGGCATGCGTGACGCCGTTTGACAAATCTTCAAATACTGAAAGACTTGGACCAGCTACATTCACCACAGCATGCGACGGAAGATAACATCATTTTGATTAGGATGACCACTGTATAGAGTCTACCATTGTATTTTCTTTAAAAAGGCGGGATGTCCTTCCACGGGCACCCCTTTTTTAGTACATTCCCCGTGTAGTAAGAATGCATTCTGAATACATAGTGTTGTGGCGAAGCCTCTTCCTGGCATAAGGTGAAAAAGCAGTTAGAGTTGTGGCAGGTTTTTTTTGGGGATTTAGAACTCTTTCATGTATATTTGCGTCTGTGAGAATAGATACGTTGACCTTCTCCAAATGAACTGCTAAGTGAACCACAGCTGGGATACCGATCATGCATGGAAATGACAAAATTCGCCATAACAGCCTCATTGCTGCTTATGTATCTTCCAGCCTGGTTATTGGGAAATTTCCATCGACAACTTGGACAGCAGTCCTGCCATTTTCGCTTGAACACCAAAACCTGCCATATCGCTGGGCCTTTATTCACGTACTTGCAGATGTATTTGACTCGATTTCACAGGAGGGGGGAGGGGGGGAGGGAGGGGGGGGGGTGAATTTCAATACTCCTATACGTTTATGTGCGGCTTTGAATGTTTCGCAACAGAGGCGAATATGGAACCACCCAACGATTGTCTACCTCAATATTATCATTACCCTGTGTAAAGTTGCAGAAGTCCAACCCATCTTCGGTTGAACGTCTGCTATCCAAAGGATATCCCATTACATCTCCTTTTACCGTGTGGCTGCAAACGCCTCAAAGAGGATATACCCTTGGAACATTTTCCGTCTACCAGGCATGTGAATTGGGTTTAGTGTAAACCACATGGTCCATGGGATCATGTCTTGATGACCACTTCATGAATCCTTATCACCGTCGTCCGTGGTATTTCAGCGCATATCACCTCGTCGATTTCGTCGGTAGTAATTTTGTCATAGAGCCAAGAAAAAAAAAAAAATTAGTATGTGCGCAATCGTTCAATCCTCTCTTCGTGCATTCTACTGAATACATCCAGCACCGCACGATCTAAAGACTCACTTTTCACGATAAAATCCATTAGTGACTTCAGCTTGTGTCTGAAAACGGCTGGCTGTGATTCATGCCTATCCGTGGACGATTGTCCAGGAATAACAGCAGCACTATCTCTCCAAGCTGGATTTGCAATGTGAAAGTGATGAATAATCTGGACGGCCATAGTGCCGAACATATGCCAATAGCATCTTGAGCATATTCCTGCCATGTGCGTGGGACTACCTATATATGAAGGATGGTAAAATCGACGCTTTCCAACATTGGTTGTATCTACGGTCATTCATACGGCATCTTGCAAATGAATATATTTCCTCGGAACGAAGTTTCGTCTGATTCACTGAGAAATAGCAAACTTCTGTTTCTATTTTTGCATACATATCCACAATGTATTGATGAAACAGCTGACGACCATTTCACAATAATGATTGTCCTTCGTTATTCCTAACCATTAAACGGTATGCGTAAAAAATTCATCGCACTTGCACTTTTTATTGGTTTCTACACCATTCACATTGGATCTAACCATCTCACCATTGTAAGTGATATCCGTCGGCGCCATCCCAAAGATAAGTGGATACTGTAAAGCATCGTACCAACGGTGAGTTTCTGCAAACGTTTATACAAATTATCGTTTCGTCGATGGAGGAATAATATCTCGAGGGTTTGGAACTGATCCCCGAACTATGAACAATAGCCACTTGCGTCTTTATATTGGAGCATATACCTCCTGACATGTTCTCCATTGGGTGTTTTGTGTCTGCGTGAATGACAATCTTGTGGGTATCTGAGGGCCTCATATCAAGTGCTGTTTTTGAATAAACGCACGCAAATGGTTCCGATTGTGGAGCAGCTGCCTGTAGCCGCAAATGATGGAACCTTCTTACGGAGGGTGTGTTCTAGATCGTGTGCATCGGCTTCGTCTCTAATCGATCACCGATAAGTACATTTGAAAGAAAATTTATGTTCAACTGGGTCTGGGTACGCGGAGTGTAGGGCGCCCGCTTTGTGATATAATATTTGTCCTTTGACTTTTGAAGTTGGCATAATTGGCAGTCACAATTTCCGCCCATAAATGACGTCATCTTTGGAGAGGCAAGAATTATTCGCCTAATGTTTGATAGGAAATGCTTCGATTCAGCAGAAGATCCATCAAGTAGAGTTTTTCGCAGTGGCTCTGGTGTGCTTCAAGTTGTGGTAATTTGATTTTGCCCCCAGTCACAACACATTCCGTTCGTTTCATTTTTGAACTTCAGTAAGCCTGGAGTCAGTGCAGACATGACGCATCGGCAATGGACATGTCGGCTACGGCTATAATCAACAGCTGGGCATAGCGAAATTGCAACGATGGCATTCCTCAAGTCGTTAGTGTTAGCTGTGGCTCGGGATTCAGAATACCCTCGCCCTCATCGTGTTCATCTTCTTGCGAGCGAGCAAATGTGTAACTGCGACCGCCCTCTCTCGCAATCACAAAAAAACAGCTCATCCTCAATGCCTGGCTGCGCGGCTTTCTGCTGGTTCTATAATCATCCTCTGCCTGCTCCCTCAGCTGTCCTGTCTGCCGTACCATTCCCGTTCTTCTTCAGTCCTATTCGAAACATTTCTTCTGACGTTTTCTGCTTGCGAGTTACGACGCCCAAATATCGCTTTTTTAGGGGGCTTATTTCAATACTTACGTTTTGAAGACCGTATAGAATCACGGCGCGATCACACAAACGTCTTTCGATAGAAGCGCCCTGTGCACTGACTGCGCGCCACCTGCTGGGAGAAGAGCAACAGTTACTGGCTGTCAGCTGGGTATGGGTGTTCCCACCGCCTGCAGCAGGATGGCGCTACGCGGTCGAATGCACGGGGAACCGCTATAAACCCCTTTGTATTCGCGCTACGGGGTATATCGAACATAAAAAGTACCATAAACCGAGCTGACAGTTGACTCCATAGTGTGTCAAAATTTGTGCGCAATCGGTTCATAGTTTTCGAATCCATAGATGTTGAGAAACGAACATAACATTTTATATATATAGATTATTTTTATTATTTATTATTTATTATTTATTATTTATTCAGTAGTTTTCGAATCCATAGATGTTGGAGAAACGAACATAACATTTATATCTATATTATTTATTATTTATTATTTTATTATTTACTAGTTTTATTATTGTATTTATTTTATTATTATTATTATTATTTATTTTTATTATTTATTATTTATTATTTTATTATTTTATTTATTATTATTATTTATTATTTATTATTTATTATTTATTATTTATTTGTATTATTTATTCGTTATTATTTATTATTTATTATTTATTATTTATTATTATTATTTATTTTTGTATTATTTATTATTTATTATTTATTATTTATTATTTATTATTTCTTATTTATTTATTTATTTTTATTATTTTTATTTAGTATTTAATTATTTATTATTTATTATTTATTATTTTTATTTATTATTTATTATTTATTATTTATTATTTATTATTTATTATTTATTTATTTATTATTTATTATTTATTATTTATTATTTATTATTATTATTTATTATTTATTATTTATATATTTATTATTTATTATTTAATTATTTATTATTTATTATTTATTATTTATTATTTATTATTTATTATTTATTATTTATTATTTTTATTTATATTTATTATTATTATTTAATCTTTGTTTATTTATATTTATTATTATTATTTATTATTTATTATTTATTATTTATTATTTATTATTTATATTTATTATTTTTATTATTTATTATTTATTATTTATTATTTATTCTTTATTTTTATTATTTATTAGTTATTTATTTATTATTTATTATTTATTATTTATTATTTATTATTTATTATTTATTATTTATATTTATTATTTATTATTTATTATTTATTATTTATTATTTATTTTTATTATTTATTATTTATTATTTATTATTTATTATTTTATTATTTATTATTTATTCTTTTTATTTATTATTTTACTATTTATTATTTATTATTTATTATTTATTATTTATTATTGTATTATTTTATTCTTTCTTATTTATTTTTATTATTTATTATTTATTATTTAGTATTTATTATTTATTATTTATTATTTATTAATTTATTATTTATTTATTTTATTATTTATTATTTATTATTTATTATTTATTATTTATTATTTATTATTTAATATGATTTATTATTTATTATTATTATTATTTATTATTTATTATTTATTTATTTCTTTTTTATTATTTATTATTTATTATTTATTATTTATTATTTATTATTTATTATTATTATTATTATCTTATTTATGTATTATTTATTATTTATTATTTATTATTTATTATTATTATTTATTATTATTATTTTATTATTTATTATTTATTATTTTATTATTTATTATTTATTTTTATTATTTTATTATTTTATTCTTTTATTATTTATTATTTTTATTTTATTATTTATTATTTATTATTTATTATTTATTATTTACTTACTTATATTATATTATTCTTTATTATTTATTATTTATTATTTCTTATTTATTATTTATTATTTATTATTTTATTATTTATTAATTTATTATTTATTCTTTATTATTTATTATTTTTATTTATTATTTATTATTTATTATTTATTATTTATTATTTATTATTTATTATTTAATTATTTATTATTTATTATTTATTGATTTATTATTTATTATTTATTATTTATTATTATTATTTTATTATTTTATTATTTATTATTTATTATTTATTATTTATTATTTATTTATTTAATTATTTTCATATTTATTATTTATTAGTTATTATTTATTATTTATATATTTATTATTTATTTTTATTATTTATTATTTACTTATTTATTAATTTATTATTTATTATTTTTTTTATGATTTATTATTTATTATTTATTATTTTATTATTTATTATTTATTATTTATTTTTATTATTTATTATTTTATTATTTATTATTATTATTTATTATTTATTATTTATTATTTATTATTTATTATTTATTATTTATTATTTACTTATTTATTATTTTATTATTTATTATTTATTATTTATATTTATATTTATTATTTATTATTTATTATTTATTATTTATTTATTTATTTTTAGTATTTATTATTTATTATTGATTATTTATTATATTTATTATTTATTATTTTATTATTTATTATTTATTATTTATTAGTTATTCTTTATTATTTATTATTTATTATTTATTATTTATTCTTTATTATTTATTATTTATTAATTTATTATTTTATTATTTATTATTTATTATTTATTATTTTCTTATTTATTATTTATTATTTATATTTATTATTTATTATTTTATTATTTATTATTTATTATTTATATTTTATTATTTATTATTTATATTTATTAGTTTGTCATCTATTTATTATTTATTATTTATTATTTATTATTTATTATTTATTAATTTATTATTTATATTATTTATTATTTTATTATTTATTATTTATTATTTATTTATTTATTATTTATTATTTATTATTTTTATTATTTATTATTATTTATTTATTATTTATTATTATTATTTATTATTTATTATTTATTATGTATATTGTATTATTTATTATTTATTATTTTTGATTATTTTATTATTTATTATTTATTAGTTATTATTTATATTATTATTTATTATTTATTATTTATTATTTATTATTTATTATTTATTATTTATTATTTATTATTTATTATTTAATTATCTTATTATTTATTATTTATTATTTATTATTTATTATTTATTATTATTATTTATAGTTATTACTTTTTATTTATTATTTATTATTTATTATTTATTTATTTATTATTTATTATTTATTGATTATTATTTATTAACGTTATTATTTATTATTTATTATTTATTATTTATTATTTTATTATTATGATTTTTATTATTTACTAGCTGTACCCGGCACACGTTTTCGGCTGTGGCATATGTAGTTGCCGTATAATAATAAGGAACACAAACAAAGCATAATTTTAAAATGCGTTTAATTTTGTAATACTTGTGGATATACAATATTTTTCGTTTTTTTTTCCATTCTCGGCATAAATATAAGACTATCTGGTTTAACCGAACGGGACACGCCACATACAATTGTCATGTGAAAAGCAATCGCATCTAAATCAAACCACTAATTCCATAGAGTGACCCTGGACTTTATTAATTTGTCATGGCAATGCCAATCGAATGGGAAACTGCATCTTGTGAATTAGGAACGGTGTTATCAGTCGGGATCCATAGGATCCTAAGGAATCCTTGCTTGTCCACAACGTTGTTCATCAATTTCTGACCGCGGTCGCGGTGCCCCCATTGCAGAGCTTGGCTGATCAATGATTCGAAGCATAATAATTGGGACACATATTTTCAATTTTCAATGATGTGTGGTGGCATTCCAGCAAAATCAGTGAGTTGTCCAAAACTCCGTTGGAATAATTAACCGCTTTCATCTGCCTCCACAACAGTGTCTATTGACTTATATGTATTTCCATCAGTTTCTAGCTGGATTGGATGACAATGTTTAAGTTGATAGACGTCTCTATTCCCCCCCCCCACCCCCCCCCCCCTTTTTTGGGGGCAGCAAGTAAATCGCTCTTTCGACTGAGCCAATCGTGATTCCTATAATTGATTCGAATATCAGGGAATACTTTTTTCCATTAGTTCTTCTTTTGATGCAAACTAAATTACAAAAATTTTTCGGGCAATGATATTTTTCTTGAGTCTCATTAACTTGCAGCTTTCCTCCGTTTCCCATGTCCATTAACTGTTGTGGAAAATACCTCAGGCTGATTCATCGTTCTGCAACTGGACACGGCATATTCGTCGTCACTGCAATGTTCCGACAGTGTCGCCATAATGTTGAATATTTCAGGCAAGCATTTATTTCGTCCAGCTGGTGTCGATCGAGAAATTACAGGCAACGTTTGTCTGAATCCCCCTGCTAGCAATATCAACGCATTTCCGAATGGTTGATTCGTCTCTACGTAATCCCGCAATGCTCGCAAAATAAGAGCCTAGCCAGCGATTTTTTTGTGTGCCATCGTGCATTCATCCCAACAAGAGTTGTACATTTCTGCAATACTTTTCCAACTGATCCTCTGGAAAAGTTGCACACATGGGAGTCTCCACGCTTTGCATGTTCAATGGTAACTTCAGCGCTGAATGAGGCAGGGTCCTTCCACCAGGTACAATGTTGCAGCTATTCAGATAAAGCAGAGCTAAGCTATGCCCTTTTTGGCTCGAACCGTGGCCAGACATCAATCTGTGAAGGAAACGTTTTTCCCCAGTCCCCCCTGGAGCATCTAATAAGAAGATGCACCCCACTTCCACTATTTATTGTTCGCTACAACATGATCATAAACTCCCTCGGTTCACGGTTAATTTGGTAATGTTTGCATCGACATATGACTGAAGATCATCACTGTTGTAAGTCTGCTAACGGCGGTAAATCCACGTCAATCGAAGCAGTCGCATTTCGGGTGGTCTGTTGGCATTCCCATTCACTTAAGCACTTATTTGCAATTGCTAAAACTTTATCTTCATGTGTATTAACGTTTTTCATTGTAAATGTCCTTCTTGAATCCCCATGGTGATTCAGAATTTTCTTTGGGCGTACTCTATGCAAAATATCCTGCAGCCAAATGTGACGTATTTTTCCCATAACTCGAGTTGAGATGAAGGGTGGCAAGAGCGGTCAATATAATCGCAAACAATGCTCGAATTGGTTTGGATGTGAGTGTTGCACGCAATCATTGATGCAAGATATCCTCACTGCTGTCATTCTCCAATAAATTTAGAGCTTGGCACGCACTGTCGAAAGTGGCATCGTGACAGCCGTTGACAATCTTTCAAATACTGGAAAAGAAACATCATTTTGATTAGGATGAACTGTATAGAGTATACCATTGTATTTTCTTTAAAAAAGGCCGGGATGTCCTTCCACGGGCACCCCTTTTTTAGTTACATTCCACGTGTAGTAAGAAGGCACTTCTGATACATAGTGTTTTGTTGGCGAAAAGCCTCTTCCTGGCCATAAGGTGAAAAAGCAATTAGAGTTGTGGCAGGTGGATTTAGAACTCTTTCATGTATATTCGTCTGTGAAATAGATACGTTGACGCATTCTCCAAATGAACTGCTAAGTGAACCACAGCTGGATACCGTCATGCATGGAAATGACAAATTTCGCCAACAGCCTCATTGCTGCTTATGTATCTTCCAGCCTGGTATGGGAAATTTCCATCGACAACTGGACAGCATTCCTGTCCATTTTCGGCTTGGAACACCAAAAACTGCCATAAAATATCGCTGCCTTTATTCACGTACTTGCAGATGTATTTGATCGATTTCACTGAATTGCAATACTCTAACGTTTTATGTGCGCTTTGAATGTTTTCGACAACAGAGGCGAATATGGAACCCCCAACCAACCGATTGTCTACCTCAATATTATAATTCGCCTGTGTAAAGTTGCAGAAGTCCCACCATCTCGGTTGAACGTCTTCTATACAAAGGATATTATCCATCCATCTCCTGTTACGTGTTGGCTGCAAACGCCGAGGATTACCGCTTGGGAACATTTTCCCGTCTACCATGCATGGTGAATTTGGGTTAGTGTACCGCATGGTCCTATGGATCATTTTCTTGATGACGCACTTCATGCAATCCTTATCAACGTCGGGCCCGTGGTATTTCAGCGCATATCACCTGGCGATTTCCGTCTGTAGTAATTATTGTCATAGGAGCCAGAATTAGTATGTGCGCATGTGGCAATCCTCTCTCTGCCATCTATCTGAATACATCCAGCACCGCACAGATCTAAAACTTCCTTTTTCACGATAAAATCCTTATGACTTCAGCTTTTGTCTGAAACGCGGGCTGTGATGTCATGCCTATCCGTGGACGATTTCCAGGGAATAACAGCACACTATCTCCTTTGCCCAAGCTGGATGCATGTGAAGTGATGAAATAAATCTGGACGGCCCATAGTGCCGAACATATGCCATAGCATCTTGAGCATAATTCTGCATGTGACGTTGGACTACCTATATATGAGATGGTAAAATCGTACGCCTTTCCAACATTGGTTGTATCACACGGTCATTCATACGGGCATCATTGCAAATGAATATATTCCTCGAACGAAGTTTCGTCTGATTCAATCTGAGAAATAGCAAACGTGCTGTTTCTATTTTTGCATACATATCCACAATGTATTGATGAAACAGCTGACGACATTTCAATATATATGTCTTCGTTTATTCCGGAACCATTAAACGGTATGCGTAAAAATTCATCCACTGCACTTTTTATTGGTTCTACACCATTCACTGGATCTACGCATCGTCACATTGAAGTGATATCCGTCGCGGCCATCCCAGAAGATAAGTGGATACTGTAAAGCATCGTAACAACGGTGAGTTTCTGCAACGTTTATCAAATTATCGTTTCGTCGTGGAGAATAATATCTCGAGGTTGGAACTTATCCCCAACTAATGACAATACCACTTCGTACTATAGTTGGAGCCTTATCCCTCCTGACATGTTCCCCAGTGGTGTTTGTCTGCGTAATACAATCTTGTAGGGTATCGGAGGGCATCATATCAAGTGCTGTTTTGATAAACGCAACCAAATGGTTCCGATTGTTGGAGCAGCTGCTGTAGACCGCAAAATGATGGACCTTCTTAACGGAGTGTGTATTCTAGATCGTGCATCGGGCTTTCGTCTCTATCATCACCGATAAAGTACATTTGAAGAAAATTTAATGTTCACACTGTTCTGGTACGGGAGTAGGGCGGGCCCGCTTTGTGATATATTTTGTCCCTTTGATTGACTTTGAAAGTTGCGGATGAAATTGGTGGCAGTCACAATTTCCGCCCCAAATGAACGTCATTTGGAAGCAAGAATTTTATCGCCTAATGTTTGATAGAATGCTTCTGATTCAGCAGAGATCCATCAAGTAGAAGTTCGCAGTGGCTCTGTGTTGCTTCAAGTTGTGGTAATTTGATTTTGCCCCCACACATAACACATTCCGTTCGTTTCTTTTTGAACTTCAGACCTGCCAGTAGTGCAAGACATGACTCATCTGGCCATGACGACATGTCCGGCTACGGCCTATAATCAACAGCTGGGTCATAGCGAAATGCAATACGATGGCATTCCTCAAGTCGATTTACAGTGTTATCTGGTGCTCGGGATTCAGATACCCTCGCCCTATCGTGTTCATTTGTCTTTGCGAGCGAAGCAAATGTGTAACTGCAGTACCGCCTCTCTCGTAATCACAAAAACGCTGATCCTCAAGCCTGGCTGCGCTGGCTTCTTGCTGGTTCTATAATCATCCTCTGCCTTGCTCCTCAGCGCGGTCTGTCTGCCGACCAATTCCCGTTCTTTTCAGTCCTATTCGAAAACATTTCTTCTGACGTTTTCTGCGTTGGCGAGTAACGACGACCCAAATTCGCTTTTTTAGGGGGGCATTATTTTCAATACTTACTGGTGGGGGGGGGGGGGGGGGACGACCGTTAGATCACGGCGCATCACACAAACGTCTTTCGATAGAGACGCCCTGTGCACTGACGCAGCGCCACCTGCTGGAGCAAGAGCAACAAGTTACTGGCTGTCGCTGGTATGGGTGTTTCCCACCCCTGCGCAAATGCGCTGCGGTTCGATGCACGGGGAACCGCTATAAAAACACCTTTTATTCGTGGCGTCTAGCGGGGGTGATTCGACATAAAAGTAGCCATAAACCGAGCTGACAGTTGACTCCATGAGTGTGTCAAATTGGGCGCAATCGGTTCAGTAGTTTTCTTCGAATCCATAGATGTTGGAGAAACAACATACATTTTTTATATATATGATTATTATTATTTATTATTTATTATTTATTATTTATTATTTTATTATTTATTATTTAGTTATTTATTATTTATTTATTTCTTATTTATTATTTTTATTATTATTTATTATTTATTATTTATTATTTATTAAATTTATTATTTATTATTTATTAATTTATTATTTATTATTATTATTTATTATTTTATTATTTATTATTTTATTATTTTTATTTATTATTTATTACTTTACATTATTTATTATTTATTATTTATTATTTATGTATTTATTATTTATTATTTATTATTTATTATTTATTATTTCTTTATTTATTATTTTCATTATTTATTATTTATTATTTATTATTTATTATTTTATTATGTATTATTTATTATTTATTAATTTATTTTTATTATTTATTATTTATTTTATTATTTATTATTTATTGTATTTATTATTTATTATTTATTATTTATTCATTTATTATTTATTATTTATTATTTTTTATTTTTATTTATTATTTATTATTTATTATTTATTTTTATTATTTATATTTATTATTTATTATTATTATTTCATTATTTATTATTTATTTTTATTTTTTATTATTTATTTTATTAATTATTTTATTATTTATTTATTTATTATTTATTGAATTATTTTATTATTTATATATTTATTATTAATTATTTATTATTTATTATTTAATTATTTATTATTTATTATTTATTTATTTATTATTTATTATTTAATTATTTATATTTAGTATTTATTATTTTATTATTTTAATTATTTTATTATTTATTATTTATTATTTATTATTATTTATTATTTATTTATTTATTATTTATTATTTATTATTTATTATTTATTATTTATTATTTATTATTTTATTATTTATTATTTATTATTTATTATTTATTATTTATTATTTATTATTTTTATCTTATTTATTTATTATTTATTATTTATTATTTATTATTTATTATTTATTATTTATTATTTTTATTTATTATTTATTATTTATTATTTATTATTTATTATTTATTATTTATTATTTATTATTATTATTTATTATTTATTATTTATTATTATTATTTATTATTTATTATTTATTATTTATTATTTATTATTTATTAGTTAATTTTTATTATTTATTATTTTTTTATATAAATAATAAATAATACTATAAATAATAAATAATAAATCAATAAATAATAAATAATAATATACATATAATAATAAATAATAAATAATAAATCATAAATAATAAATAATAAATAATAAATAATAAATAATAACTAATAAATAATAATAATCAATAATAAATATAAATAATAAATAATAAATAATAAATAATAAATAATAAATATAAATAAGAATATAAATAATTAAATATTAAATAATAAATATAAATATAAATAAATAATAAATAAATAATAAATAATAAATAATAAATAATAAATATAATAATAAATAATAATAATTAAATAATAAATAATACATAATAAATAAGAACTAATAATAATAAATAATAAATAATAAATAATAAATAATAAATACATAAATAATAAATAATAAATAATAAATCCTAAATAATAAATAATAAATAATAAATAATAAATAAATAATAATAATACTAAATAATAATAATCAATAATAAATAATAAATAAGACAATAATAAATAATAAATAATAAATAATAAATAATAAATAATAAATAATAATAATAAATAATACATTAATAAATAATAAATAATAAATAATAAATAATGAAATAATAAATAATAAATAAAAATATAATAATAAATAATAAATAATAAATAATAATAAAATTAAATAAATAAATAATAAATATAAATAATAAATAAATAATAATAATAAATAATAAATAATAATAATAAATAAAAATAATAAATAATAAATAATAATAATAAATAATAAATAATAAATAATAATAATAAATAATAAATATAAAATATAAATAATAAATAATAAATAATAAATAATAAATAATAAATATAAATAAATAAATACGGGAAAATAAATAATAAATAATAAATAATAAATATAAAATAAATAATAAATAATAAATAATAATCTAATAATAAAATAATAAATAATCAAATAATAAATAATACATAATAATAATAATAATAAATAATAAATAATAAAAAATAATAAATACTAAATAATAATAATAATAATAAATAATAAATAATAAATAATAAATAATTAAATAATAAATAATAATAATAAATAAAATAAATAATAATAATAATACTAATAATAATCTATATATATAAAAATGTTGATGTTCGTTTTCTCCAACAATCTATGGATTCGAAACTACTGAACCGATTGCCGCCCAATTTTGACATCACTATGAGTCAACTGTCGCTCGTTTATGGCTACTTTTTTATGTCGATATCACCCCCGCTAGCGCGAATAAAAGGGGTTTTATAGCGGTTCCCGTGCATCGACCCGCAGCGCCCTCTCTGCAGGCGGTGGGAACAACCTACCAGCTGACAGTCAGTAACTGTTGCTCTTGCTCCCAGCAGGTGTCGCTGCAGTCAGTGGCACAGTGGGGGCGCTCGTCTATCGAAAGACTTTTGTGTGATTCGAGGGGGGAGCGCCGTGATTCTATACGGTCGTCCAAAAAGTAAGTATGAAATAATGCCCCTAAAAAAGGCGAATTTGGTCGTCGTAATCCGCAACGCAGAAAACGTCAGAAGAAATGTTTCGATAGGACTGAAGAAGGAACGGGAATTGGTTACGGCAGACAGACCGGCTGAGGGGCAGGCAGAGATGGATTATAGAACCAGCAGAAAGCGCGCGCAGCCAGCTTGAGATCAGCGTTTGTGATTACGAGAGAGGCGGTCTGCAGTTACACATTTCTTCGCTCGCAAAAGAAATGAACACGATAGGGCGAGGGTATCTGAATCCCGAGCACAGATACACTAATCGACTTTGAGGAATGCCATCGTATTGGCATTTCGCTATGACCCAGCTGTGATTATAGGCCGTAGCCGACATGTCGTCATTTGGGGGGCCAGATGAGTCATGTCTGCAACTACTGGCCAGGCCTCTGATTTCAAAAATGAAACGACGAATGTGTTTTGTGCTGGGGGCAAAATCAATTACCACAACTTGAAGCACCACCAGAGCACTGCGAACTCTAACTGTGATGGATCTTCTGGGGCTGAATCGAAGCATTTCCTATCAAACATTAGGCGATAATAATTCTTGCTTCCAAATGACGTCATTTGGGGCGGAATGTACTGCCCAATTCATGCCAACTTTCAAGTCAAAGGACAAATATATCACAAAGCGGCGCCCTACTCCCGTACCCGACAAGTGAAACATAAATTTCTTCAAATGTACTTTATCGGTGATGATAGAGACGAAGCCGATGCACGATCTAGAATACACACCTCCGTAAGAAGGTCCATCATTTTGCGGCTACAGCATCTCTTCCACATCGGAAGCCATTTGTGCGTTTATTCAAACAGCCATTGGATATATGCCCTCAGATACCCACAAGATTGTCATTCACGCAGACAAAAACACCCACTGGAGACATGTCAGGAGGTATAATCTCCAACTATAGACGAAGTGGCTTATGTCCAATAGTTGGGGATCTTCCAACCTCGAGATTTATTCTCCATCGACGAAACGATTAATTTGATAACGTTGCACAGAAACTCACAGTTGTTACGCTGCTTTACAGTATCCATTTATCTTCTGGGATGGCGCCGACGATATCACTTCAATGTGAAGATGGTAGATCCAGTGAATGGTGGTAGAAACCAATAAAAAGTGCAGTGCGATGAATTTTTACGCATACCGTTTTCATGGTTCGGAATACGAAGACAATCATATATTGAAATGTCGTCAGCTGTTTCATCAGTTTAGTTTTTTTTTTATACATTGTGGAATGTATGCAAAAATAGAAACAGACGTTTGCTATTCTCAGATTGAATCAGACGAAACTTCGTTCCGAGAATATAATTTCATTTGCAAGATGCGTTATGAATGACCGTGATACAACCCACTGTTTTGGAAAGCGACGATTTTACCATCTTTCATATATAGGTAGTCCACGTCACATGCATGAATATGCTCAAGATGCTATGGCCATTTGTTCGGCACTATGGCCGTCAGATTTATTCATCACTTTCACATGCAATCCAGCTTGGGAGGAGATAGTGGCTGCTGTTTATTCCCTGGACATCGTCCACGGATAGGCATGACATCACAGCCCGCGTTTTCAGACAAAAGCTGAAGTCACTAATGATTTTATCGTGAAAAGTGAATTCTTTAGATCTTGCGGTGCTGGATGTATTCAGTAGAATGCGAGGGGGGGGGGGAGGGGGGGAGAGGATTGCCACATGCGCACATACATAATCTGGGCTCTATGACAAAATTACTACGAACGAAATCGACGGAGGTGATACTGCGCTGAAATACCACGGACCGACGTTGATAAGTGATTTGCATGAGTGTCATCAAAAATGAAATCCTGGACATGCGGTACACTTAACCCAAATTCACCATGCATGGTAGACGGAAAATGTTCAAGGCGGTAATCCTCGGCGTTTGCGCCAACACGGTAATCAGGATATGATGGATATCCTTTGTATAGAAGACGTTCAACCGAAGATGGTGGGACTTCTGCAACTTTACACAGGCGTAATGATCATATTGAGGTAGACAATCGTTGGGTGGTTTCCATATTCGCCCTGTTGTCGACAACATATCAAGCGCACATAAACGTAGGTATTGCAATTCAGTGAAATCGATCAAATACATCTGCAGGTACGTGAATAAAGGCAGCGATATGGCAGTTTTTGGTGTTCCAGCCGAAATGGCAGGAATGCTGTCCAAGTTGTCGCATGAAATTTTCCCAATTACCAGGCTGGAAGATACATAAGCAGCAATGAGGCCTGTATGTCGATTTTGGTCATTTCCCATGCATGATGGTATCCAGCTGTGGTTCACTTAGCAGTTTAATTGCTAGAATGGTCCAACTAATCTATTTCACAGACGCAAATATACATGAAAGAGTTCTAAATCCACCTGCCACAACTCTAACTGCTTCTCACCTATGCCAGAAGAGGCTTTCGCTCACACACTTATGTATTCATAAGTGCTTTCCTTCTTACTACACGTGGAATGTAACTAAAAAAGGGGTGCCCGTGGAAGGACATCCCGGCCTTTTTTAAAGAAAATACAATTGGTAGACTCTATACAGTTCATCCTAATCAAAATGAATGTTTCTTTCCAGTATTTGAAGATTGTCAACGGCGTCACGCATGGCCTGATCTTTCGCAGTGCGTGCTCAAGCTCTAAATTTTATTGGGAATGACTCAGCAGTGGAATATCTGCATCAATGATGCGTGCAACACTCACATCCAAACCAAAATTCGAGCATTGTTTGCGATTATATTGACCGCTTGCCACCTTCAGCTCCAACTGAGTTATGGGAAAAAATTATCGATCACATTGCTTAGGATATTTTGCCCATAGAGTACGCCAAGAAAATTCTGACATCACCTGGGATTCACAGAAGACATTTACATGAACCGTTAATACACATTGAAGATAAGTGTTTGGGAGGCAAAATTGCAAATAAGTGCTAAGTGATTGGGAATCCAACACCCCCCCGAATGCGACTGCTTCGATTGACGTGGATTTACGCCGTTAGCAGACTTACAACGTGATGCTCTTCAGTCATATTTCCGAGCAAACATTACCAAATTAACCCGTGACAGGGGACGTTTATGATCATGTTGTGCGAACAATAAATAGTGAAGTGGGGGCATCTTCTTTTAGATTCTCCAGGGGGGACTGGGAAACGTTCCTCATCAGATTGATTCTTGGCCAGGTTCGGCCAAAAAGGGCATAGGCTTTAGCTCTTGCTTTTATCTGGAATAGCTGCACCATTGTTTACCTGGTGGAAGTACGCTCATTCAGCGCTGAAGTTTACATTGAACATGCAAATTCGTGGAGACTCCCATGTGCAACTTTCCAGAGGATCAGGTATGGGAAAAGTATTGCAAATGTAAACTCATTGTTTGGGATGAAGCACGGATGCACACAAAAAATCGCTGGAGGCTCTTGATCGATCATTGCGGTATTTACGTAAGCCGATCAACCATTCGGAAATGCGTTGATATTGGCTAGCAGGGTGATTTCAGACAAACGTTGCCTGTATTTCTCGATCGACACCACGGACGTAAATAAATGCTTTGCCTGAAATATTCACATTATGGCGACATGTGCGAACATTGGCAGTTTGAGACGAATATGCGTGTCCAGTTGCAGAACGATGAATCAGCTGAGGTATTTTCACACAGTTACTGGACATGGGAAACGAAAGCTGCCAGTTAATGAGACGTCCAAGAAAAATATCATTGCCCGAAAAAAAAATTTTTTTGTAATTTAGTTGCATCAAAAGAAGAACTAATGGCAAAAGTATTCCCTGATATTCGAATCAATTATAGGAATCACGATTGGCTCAGTGAACGAGCGGATACTTCTGCCAAGAATAGAGACGTCTATCAACTTAATCATGTTCATCCAATCCAGCATAGAAACTGAGGAAATTACATATAAGTCATAGACACTGTTGTGGAGGCAGATGAGCGGTTAATTATCCAACGGAGTTTTTTGAAGCTCACCTTGATTTGCTGGAATGCCACCACAATATTGAAATTGAATTAGGTGTCCGCCAATTATTAGCTTCGAATATTATCGCCAAAGATCTGCAATTGGCAAACGCGACTCGCGGTCAGAAATTGATGAACAACGTTTGTGGAAGCAAGGATTCCTAGGATTCCTATGATCCCCGCTGATACACCGTTCCAGTCAAAAGATTGCAGTTTCCCTTCGATTGGCATTCGCCATGACAATTAATAAAGCTCAGGGTCGCAATCTATGGAATTATGTGTTTGGATTTAGATGCGATTGCCTTTTCACATGGGACAATTGTATGTGGCGTGTTCCCGTGTCCGGGGTAACCAGTAGTCCTTTAGATTTATGCCGATAATTGAAAACGAAAAATATTGTATATCACAAGTATTACAAGATTAAACGCATTTAAACTATGCCTTTGTTTGTGTTCCTTATTTCTTATACGTGCAACTACAATATGCCACAGCGAAACGTGGCCGGGTACAGCTAGTAAATAATAAATAATAAATAATAAATAATAAATAATAAATAAATAAATAATAAATTAAATAATAAATAATAAATAATAAATAATAAATAATAAATAATAAATAATAAATAATAATAATAAATATAATAATAAATAATAATAATAAATATAAATAATAAATAATAAATAATAAATACTAAATAATAAATAATAAATAATAATAATAAATAATAAATATAAATAATAAATAATAAATAATAATAATAAATAATAATAATAAATAATAAATAATAAATAATAAATGAATAAATAATAATAATAATAATAAATAATAAATAATAAATTAATATAAAATAATAAATAATAAATAATAAATAATAAATAATAAATACTAAATAATAATAAATAAATAATAAGTAATAAATAATAAATAAAATAAATATAAATAATAAATCATAAATAATAAATAATAAATAATAAATAATAAATAATAAATAATAAATAATAAATTAATAAATAATAATAATAAATAATAATGAATAAATAATAAATAATAAATAATAAATAATAAATAATAAATAATAAATATAAATAATAAATAATAAATAATAAATATAAATATAATAATAAATAATAAATAATAAATAATAAATATAAATAATAAATAATAAATATAAATAATAAAATAATAATAATAAATAAAAATAATAAATAATAAATAATAATAATAAATAATAAATATAAATAATAATTAATAAATAAAAAATAATAAAATAATAATACTAATAAAAATAATAAATAATAAATAATAAATATAAATAATAATACTAATAATAAATATAAATAATAAATAAATAAATAATACTAATAAATAATAAATAATAAATTCATAAATAAGACATACTAAATAATAAATAATAAATAATAAATCATTAATAATAAATAATAAATAATAAATATAATAATAAATAATAAATAATAAATAATAAATAAAAAATAATAAATATAAATAATAAATAATAAATAATAAATAATAATAATAAATAATAACTAACTAAATAATAACTAATAAATATAAATATAAATAATAAATAATAAATAATAAATAATAATAATAAATAATCAATTAATAACATAATAAATAATAAATAATAATAATAAATAATAAATTAATAAATAATAAATAATAAATATAAATAATAAATAATAAATAAAAATAATAACTAATACATAATAAATAATAATAATAAATAATAAATAATAAATAAAAATAATAAATAATAAATAATAAATAATAAATAATAAATAATAAATAATAATATAAATAATAAGCAATAAATATAAAATAATAAATAATAAATAATAATAATAAATAATAATAATAAATATAATATAAATAATAAATAATAAATATAAATCTAAATAATAAATAATAAATAATAAATAATAAATATAAATATAAATAATAAATAAAAATAATAAATAATAAATAATAAATAATAAATAATAACATAATTATAAATAATAAAAATAAATAATAATAATAAATAATAAATAATAATAATAAATAATAAATAATAATAATAAATAATAAATAATAAATAATAAATAATAAATAATAAATAATAAATAATAAATATAAATAATAAATAAAAATAATAATAATAAATATAAATATAAATAATAAATAATAAATAATAAATAATAAATAATAGAATAATAAATAATAAATAATAAATATAAATAATAAATAATAAATATATAATAAATAATAATAATAAATAATAATAAATAAATATAAATAATAATGAATAACTAATAAATAATAAATAAATAAATAATAATAATAAATAATAAATAGTAAATTAATAAATAATAATAATAATAATAAATAAATAAATAATAAATAAGAAATAATCATAATAAATAATAAATAATAAATAATAAATAATAAATAATAAATAATAATAATAAATAATAAATAATAAATAATAAATAATAAATAATCAAAATAAATAATAAATAATAAATAATAAATAATAAATAAAAATAATAAATAATACATAATAATAATAAATAATAAATAATAAATAATGAAAATAATAAATAATAATAAATAATAATAAATAATAAATAATAAATAATAATAATTAAATAAAATATAAATAATAAATAATAAATAATCAATAATAAATAATAAATAATAATAATAAATAATAAATAATTAAAAATAATAAATTAAATAATAATAATAAATAATAATAATAAATAATAAATAATAAATATAAATAATAAATAATAAATAATAAATAATAAATAATAAATATAAATAATAAATAATAAATATAATAATAAATAATAAATAATAAATAATAAATATAAATAATAAATAATAAATATATGAATAAATAATAAAATAATAAAATAATATAATAAATAATAAATAATAATAATAAATAATAAAATCAATAATAAATAATAAATAATAAATAATAAATAATATAATAATAATAAATAATATAGTTTTTGTATAATAAAATAATAATAATAAATAATAAATAATAAATAATAATAATAATAATAAATTAATAATAATAATAAAATAATAAATAATATAATAAATAATAAATAATAATAATAAATTAATAAATAATAAATAATAAATAATAAATAATAAATAATAAATAATAAATAATAAATAATAAATAATCTATATATATATAAATGTTATGTTCGTTTCTCCAACATCTATGGATTCGAAAACTACTGAATAATAATAATAATAATAATAAATAATAAATGAATCTATATATATAAAAAATGTTATGTTCGTTTCTGCCAAATCTATGGATTCGAAACTACTGAACCGATTTCGCCCAATTTTTGACACACTATGGAGTCAACTGTCAGCTCGTTTATGGCTATTTTATGTCGATATCACCCCGCTAGGCGAATAAAAGGGGTTTTATAGCGGTTCCCCGTGCATCGACCGCAGCGCCAATCTGCATGCAGGCGGTGGGAACACCCATACCAGCCTGACGGCCAGTAACTGTTGCTCTTGCTCCCAGCAGGTGGCGCGCAAGTCAGGTGCACAGGGCGCTCTCCTATCGGGAAGACGTTTGTGTGATTCCGCCGTGATTCTATAACGGTCGTCAAAAAGTAATATTGAAATAATGCCCCCTAAAAAAGCGAATTGGGTCGTCGTACTCGCAACGCAGGGAAAACGTCAGAAGAATTTTCGAATAGGACTGAGAGACGGGAATTGGTACGGCAGACAGACCGGCTGAGGAGCAGGCGAGGATGATATAGAACCAGGCAGAAAAGCCGCGCAGCCAGGCTGAGGATCAGCGTTGTGATTGCGAGAGAGGCGGTCTGGCAGTTACACATTTGCCTTCGCTCGCAAAGAATGAAACACGAGAGGGCGAGGTATCTGAATCCCGAGCACAGATACACTAAATCGACTTGAGGAATGCCCATCGTATTGCATTTCCGCTATGACCCAGCTGTTGATTATAGCCGTAGCCGACATGTCGTCATTGCCAGATGAGTCATGTCTGCACTTACTGCCAGGCTCTGAAGTTTTCAAAATGAAACGAACGGAATTGTTGTGCTGGGGGCAAATCAAATTACCACAACTTGAAGCACACCAGAGCCGACTGCGAACTCTACTTCGTAGGATCTTCTGCTGAATCGAGGCCATTTCCTATCAAACGATTAAGGCGATATATTGCTTTGCTTCCAAATGACGTCTTTGGGGCGGGAAATTGTGACGCCAATTCATGCCAACTTTCAAGTCAAAAGGGACAATATTATCACAAGCGGGCGCCCTACTGTGCCCCGTAACCCAGACAGTGAACATAAATTTGCTTCAATGGTTACTTTAATCGTGCTGATAGAGACGAAGCCGATGCACGATCTAGAATACACACCTCCGTAAGAAGGTCCATCATTTTTGCGCTACAGCAGCTGCTGCCAAAATCGGAACCATTTGTGCGTTTATTCAAACCCAGCACTTATATGATGCCCTCAGATACCCACAAGATTGTCATTCACGCAGACAAAACACCCATGGAGAACATGTCAGGAGGTATCTGGCTCCAACTATAGAACGAAGTGGCTATTGTCATAGTTGGGGATCAGTTTCCAACTCGAGATATTATTCTCCATCGACGAAACGATAATTTGATAAACGTTTTGCAGAACTCACCGTTGTTTACGATGCCTTTCAGTATCCACTTATCCTTCTGGGTGGGCGCCGACGGATATCACTTCAATGTGAAGATGTAGAGCCAGTGAAGGTGTAGAAACCAATACAAACTGTGCAGTGCTGAATTTTTTACGATACGTTTTAATGGTTCGGAAACGAAGACAATCATATATTGAAATGTCGTCAGCTGTTCATCAATACATTGTGGATATGTATGCAAAAATAGAAACAGAACGTTTGCTATTCTCACGGTCAAGCGAGATATGGAGAGAACAATACTGACAAAGAGTGGCGGTGACGACATCAGGGGTGCATACTGTTGACACAGTGCACGGACTCCTAATGACGAGCTATAACAGACCGGATTGATGACACAACCAAGATTGCCGTTATGAATGACCGTGATACAACCAATGTTGTGAAAGCGGTACGATTTTTTACCATCTTCATATATAGTATCCCACTCACATGCAGGAATATCTCAAGATGCTATGGCATATGTCGCACTATGGCCGTCCCAGATTTATTCATCACTTTCACATGCAATCAGCTTGGAGGAATAGTGCTGGCTGTTATTCCCTGGACATCGTCCACGGATAGGCATGACATCACAGCCGCGTTTTCAGATCAAAAGCTGAAGTCACTAAATGGATTTTATCGTGAAAAGTGGAAAAAAAAAAGGTAAGTCTTTTAGATCTGTGCGGTGCTGTAATGTATTCGTAGAATGAGAAGAGAGGATTGGCCACATGCGCACCATACTATCTGGCCTATGACAAAATTAACTCAGACGAATCGACGAGGTGATATGTCGCTGAAATACCACGGACCGCCGTTGTAAGGATTTGCTGAAGTGGTCATCAAGACATGTATCCATGGACATGCGGGTACCTTAACCCAAATCACCATGCATGTAGACGAAAATGTTTCCAAGCGGTATCTCGGCGTTTTGCAGCAACACATCATGGGGGGGATCACGTGAGTCACAAGATATGCCGTATGCCACAACGGTTGGTAACAGAGCTGAATGGATATCCTTTGGTATAGAAACGTTTCAACCGAAGATGGTGGGACTTCTGCAACTTTACACAGGCGTAATGATAATATTGAGGTAGACAATCGTTGGGTGGTTCCATATTCGCCTTCTGTTGTCGAAAACATTCAAATCGCACATAAACGTAGAGTAATTGCAATTCAGTGAAATGCGATCATACATCTGCAAGTACGTGAATAAAGGCAGCGATAATGGCAAAGTTTTTTGGTGTTCAAGCCGAAATGGCAGGAATGCGGTCCAAGTTGTCGACTGAAATTTCCCATACCAGGCTGTAAGATAATAAGTCAGCAATGAGGCTGTAAATGGCGAAATTTTGTCCATTTCCCATGCATATCGGTATCAGCGTGGTTCACTTAGCAGTCTTTGGAGAATGGGTCACCGTATCTATTTCACAGACGCAATATACTGAAAGAGTTCTAAATCCACCTGCCACAACTCTAACTGCTTTTCTTTCACCTTATGCCAGGAATAGGCTTTCGCCAACACTTATGTATTCAGAAGTGGCCCTCTTACTACACGTGGAATGTAACTAAAAAAGGGGTGCCCGTGGAAGGACATCCCGGCCTTTTTAAGAAAATACAATGGTAGACTCTTACAGTTTCCATCCTAATCAAAAATGAATGTTTCTCCTTCGCATGCTTTGAGTGAATGTAGCTGGTCCTAAGTCTTATCCAGTATTGAAGATTGTCAACGGCGTCACGCATGCCACTTTTCGCAGTGCGTGCCAAGCTCTAAATTTATTGAGAATGACCCAGCAGTGGATATTGCATCATGATGGCGTGCAACACTCCACACCAAACCAAATTCGAGCATGTTTGCGATTATATTGACCGCTTGCCACCCTTCTCTCCAACTGAGTTATGGGAAAAATATCGATCACATTTGGCTTGAGGATATTTTGCATAGAGTACGCCAAGAAAATCTGACATCACCATGGGATTCACAGAAACATTTACAATAACGTTAATACACCAAATTGAAGATAAGTGTTTTAGGCATTGCAAATAAAGTGCTAGTGAATTGGATGCCAACACCCACACGAAATGCGACCTGCTTCGTTGACGTGGATTTACGCCGTGAGCAGACTTACACGTGAGATCTTCAGTCATATGTCCGAGCAAACATTACCAAATTAACCCGTGAACAGAGGGACGTTTTATGATCATGTTGTGCGACAATAAATAGTTGGAAGTGGGGCACTCTTCTTAGATGCTCCGAGGGGGGATGGAAAACGTTCCTCATCAGATTGATGCTGGCCACGGCTTCGAGCCAAAATGGCATAGCTTTATCTCTTGCTTTATCTGGAATAGCTGCAACATTGTTGACCTGTTGGAAGGACTGCTCTTCAGCCGCTGAAGTTTTACCATTGAACATGCAAATCGTGAGACTCCACCATGTGCAACTTTTCCAGAGGATCAGGTATGGGAAAAGTTATGCAGAAATGTAAACTCAGTGTTTGGGTGAATGCACGATGGCCACACAAAAAATCGCTGGAGGCTCTTGATCGATCATTGCGGGATTTCGTAAGCGATCAACCATTCGGAATGCGTTGCTGATTGCTAGCAGGGGGATTTCAGACAAACGTTGCCTGTAATTTCCTCGATCACACCAGCGGACGAAATAAATGCTTGCTGAAGATATTCAACCATGATGGGCGACATGTGCGAACATGTCAGTTGACGACGATATGCGTGTCCAGTTGCAGACGGTGAATCTCTGAAGGTATTTTCACAACAGTTACTGACATGGAACGAAAAAAAAGCTGCCAGTTAATGAGACCGTCAGAAAAATATCATTGCCCGAAAATTTTTTGTAATTTTAGTTGTCATCAAAGAAGAAACTAATGGAAAAGTATTCCCTGATATTCGAATCAATATGGAATCACGATTGGCTCAGTGAACGAGCAGATACTTGCTGCAAGACTGAGACGTCTATCAACTTAATGCATGTCATCCAATCAGCATAGAAACTGAGGAAATTACATATAAGTCAATAAGACACTGTTGTGAGGCAGATAGCGGTTTAATTATCCAACAGGTAGTTTTTGAACTCACTTGATTGCCTGGAATGCCACCACACATATTGAAATTGAAATAGGTTCCCAAGTATTATGCTTCGAATATTGATCAGCCACAGCTCTGCAATGCAACGCGAACTCGCGGTCAAGAAATTGATGACAACGTTTGTGGAAGCCAAGGATTCCTAGGATTCCTATGAATCCCGACTGATACACCGTTCCAATTCAAATATTGCAGTATTCCCATTCGATTGGCATTGCGCCATGACAATTAATAAAGCTCAGGGTCAATCTATGGGAATTATGTGGTTGATTTAGATGCTGATTGCTTTTCACATGACAATTGTATGTGGCGTGTTCCAGTGTCGGTAAACAGATAGTCTTTTATATTTATGCCGAGAATGGAAAAAACGAAAAATATTGTATATCCCAAGTATTACAAATTAAACGCATTTAAAACTTATGCTTTGTTGTGTTCCCTTACAAATTTCTTATACGTGCAACTACAATTGCCAACGAAACGTGGCCGGGTACGCTAGTAATAATAAATAATAAATAATTAAATAATAAATAATAAATAATAAATTAATAATAATAAATATAAATAATAAATAATAAATAATAATAATAAATAATAATAATAAATAATAAATATAATAATAATAATAAATAATAAATATAAATAATAAATAATAAATAATAAATAATAAATATATAACTAATAAATAATACATAAAAATATAAATAATAAATAATAAATAATAATATAAATAATAAATATAAATAATAATAATAAATAATAAATAAATAAATAATAAATAATAAATAATAATAATAAATAATAATAATAAGATAATAAATATAAATAATAAATAATAAATAATAAATAATAGATATAATAATAATAAATAATAAATATAAATAATAAATAATAATATAATAATAAATAATAAATAATACATAATAATATAAATAATAATAATAAATAATAATAATAAATAATAAATAATAAATAATACATAATAAATAATAAATAATAAATAATAAATAATAAATAATAAATAAAAATAATAAATAATAATAATAAATAATAATAATAAATAATAACTAATAAATAATAATAATAAATAATAAATAATAAATAATAAATAATAAATAATAATAATAATAATAAATATAAATATAATAATAAATAATAAATAATAAATAATAAATAATAAATATAAATAATAACTAATAAATATAAATAATAATAATAAATAATAAATATAAATAATAAAATATAAATATAAATATAAATAATAAATAATAAATAATAAATAATAAATAATAAATATAATATAAATAATAAATGATAAATAATAAATATTAAATATAAATAATAATTAATAAATAATAAATTAATAAATAATAAATAATAAATAATAAATATAATAATAATAATAAATAATAAAAAATAAAAAAAAATAAAA
>JANFPS010000125.1:0-34742 GCA_024703675.1 Drosophila nebulosa | reverse complement strand
GGAAAATAATGGGTGTTCAAAGAAAAACCCCCACGAAATTTTAAAAAGAAAAGAAAATGAGGGGGAAGGGATGAAAAAAACCCAAGGGTAAAATGGGTTCAAAAAAAAATCAAAAAGATGTGGCCATAACCCTTTTGAGGATGTCACGCACATAATGCAAATTTTTTTTCCCCGGGCGGGGGAAAATCAGGAGGGCGAGGGGGAAACAAAAAAAGTTTTTCCCTTTTTCGATGATTTCAAAATTTTTTTTTCTTTTTATTTTTTGGGCCTTAGTAGCTTTTGCTATTTTGCTGGGACTTTGGGCTTCGTTGCCCCCCCCCAAATTCCTCAAAAAAAAAAAGAAATGGGGGGAAAAAAAAACATTTTTCTTTCCCTTAAATTTCCAAACCCAAAAACAAAAAGTAAATAAAACGGGTGCAAAAAAAAACATTTGGGGCGGAAGCGTTATGGGGGGGGCGGGGCCCTTTAACAGCACCCGGATTAGGAAATACTGTGTTTAATGAAGGCTTTATGGGTCCTTTTTTAAAACCCAAATAAAAGGGAAACCAAAAGGTCCCAAATGGGGGCCCCAGCAAATTGTGAGGAAAAACAATCTTTTAAAAAAAAAAAAAATTTAAACCCACCCATGCCCCCAAAAACCATGGGCCCCCAACCAAGTTTTGAAACTAAATCAACGCTGAGCCAGAAAAGTGCTTTCCCGGGGGCGTAAAATAGTTTTCAAAGGGGCGAGAAAAAAGTTTTAAAGGGTTTTCCCCAAAATTGCCAGGGGCGGCCATCCCCGGGTGGAACCCGGGGAAGGCATAAAAGGGGCAGGGGGAAAATTGGTGGGGAGCAAAGCTTTCCCCACATGAAAGGGGAAAACTTTCCGACCATTGGGGTGATCAAAAAACCAACCCCCAAAAAAGTAGGGGAATAAAAATGTGGAATTTGGGGGAAGCATTACACACGGGGGGAAAAAGGGTCTTGGGCCCAGGTAAGCGCAAGCCCGAAGAAAAAGGGGAGGGAAAAATGTTCGAAATAAGCGAAAAAAGTAAGTTTTTCCTTTGTTTTTTGGGTTACAAATTTAAAATCAAATTAAATGTGAAAAAAGTTTTTTTTTTAGAAAAATAAAGCCGGCGGGATTAGTGAGTTATTAATTTTGTTTGTTTACATATTTAAAAATATACTTAGTTTAAAGCTTTTAAAAAAGCCCCCAAAATTCTATAGATATAAAAAAGGAAGGGTGAAAGAGTAAAAGGGGGGGTTTTTGGATAATAAGCAGGGAAAAAAAGGGAAGGGGGCAAAAGAAAGGGGAGAGGGGCTTGGGGCTGCTTAAAAGCATTAGAAAGCGTTTATGCGACCCAAAGGAGATAGGGGAAAAAGCAGGGGTGGGGCGGGGGTAGGATCATAAATGAAAAGGAAAAATGTCGGGCCTAAAAATGAAAGTATTGCTGAACCTTTTGACTCAGATGAGGCATATCCCGAGGGACAAGGGGAAGGCTGACTGCAACTGGGGGGAACCTGTGCGGGGATTTAAAATCACTCAGTGGCCAAAGAGAAATTTTGAAAAATTGGGTGGGGAAAAAAGAATCAATAAAACCTTTTCCGTTTTGTAAAACCCTACAAAAAAAAACCATTTTAAAAATTAAAAAAAAACCCCTTTCCCACCGGGGGGCACAAAAAAAAATTTTTTTTGGGGTTGTTTTTCCCAAAATTACCCCCAAAAATTCCCCCCAAAACCCACAACCTGGGAAAAAAGGATCGTTAAAAAAAATACAAAAAATTTTTTTTTTTAAAAACCCGGGTTTTTTGAAAAGCCAAAAAATTAATTAAACGAAAAAGGGTTTGGGTAAAAAGGGAAAAATTAAAAAGTCCCCCCAATGTAGAAACAGGCAGAAGGAAGCGTTTCCGCCCCTATAGAAAATAAAATTGTTTCCTTTGATCGGGCTTTCAACAGTGGGAGTCGATATACCCATGCCCAACCCTAGAACCCATTTTCCAAAGTTGGCATCCCGGGCTCGTGTCGAAACCCCAAGTTTTTTTCCCGAATTATGCCAACGCTCCCCCCCCCCCCCCCCTAAAATTTTCGGGAAAATTTTTTTTTAATGTTATGGAAATTTTGGTAAACAATTAAAATTTGCAAATTTAATATGTATGGGCTCCCCTAAATTTCCCCATGAAAAATGGGGACGATAAATAGCCAATTTACACCCCGTAAACTTTTTAAAAAAGGGAAATTTTTCCCAAGGGTGGCCCGGGAAACCCGGGTGGGGTGAGTGATGGCATCCCGGTTTTAAAGAAAACATATAAAAAGGTGGCCCACCCCAAAAACAAAACAAAAAACGAAAGAGAAATAAAAGGTCGGATTTTTTAAAATTTGGTACGGGCCCCCTCCTTTCAAAAATTTTTGGTTTTTTTTTTTTTTTTGGGGTAAAAAAGGGTTAATTTAAATTTTACTGTTTTAAACTCCCTTGTTATCAGTTTTTCCCCCTTTTTGGGCAAAAAATTTTTTTTGGGTATTTGTTTGTTCATGGGTTTTTTTTGTTTTGGTTTTTAATTCCCAAGTTTAAATTTATTTTTGTGGAAGCTTTCTAAAAGTAGATAAAACGAAATTTAAATTTTGCTAAATTTTAAAAAATTTAAATTTAAAGCTCTGTTGAAAAGTTTTTTTTATTTTTAAAGAAAAAAAAATAAATAATTAAATGTGGGAAAAATTTTAAAATTAAATTTGAAATTTACTTTTGGAGGGAAACCCGGAAAATTTCCCTTCTAAAGAAAAAAACCCAAAAAAATATCACACCCGTTTTCCAAAAGACAAAGTTTTTTTAAAAAAAAAATTCCCCAAAATTTTTTCCGATAGGGGAAAAAAAAACCTGGCCCACTAGCCCCCAAAATTCCGGGAAATGAAAACTTTTTCCCTTTTAAAAAAAAAGAAATATAAATTTCCCAACTTGTCAAATTTTATTTTTGTACAATAAACCTAGAGCCACTGACGGGACTTTTTTAAATTTTTTTTTTTTTAAATCGACCATTCACAGGGAAAAAAGAAAAAAGGAAAAATTCTCCCAAAAAAACAATTGTTTTTTTCCCCCCTCATACACTTTTTTTTTTTTGTTTCAAAGAAAACTGTTTTTTCAAACTTTAACATAATTTTCAAAAAAAAGCCATATATGGCAAACCCATAAAAAGCGGTTTAAAAGTAGAAAAACCCCTATATGGGCTAATATTTTTTTCCCCCAAATTAAGCCCCAAAAACAAAGAAGGGCCAAAAAATTCCCGTTATCTTTCCTAAAAAAAACGCAATTTTTAAAAATAAAAAATTTTTTTTTTCCCCAAATTTTTGGGTTTTCATGCAGTAGAGGGGGTTAGCCTTTTACCAAAATTTTTTAATTTTCTTTTTTATATTTAAAAAGGGAAAGCAAACCCCAAAACCCCTATAAAAGATTACTTTGGGATATTAAAAAAAAACGTTTTAAATTTTTTTTTCCCCACTAAAGGCCAGGCCCCCTTTTCAGCAACAAGGTACGAAAAAAAAAACTAAAGGCGAAGGCGTGCAATAAAAAAAAACCACAACATTTGGGACACTCTACATGAAAACCCAAAGGGGGAACGTAGTAGCTCCCCCCTTTCTCCAAAAAGGGTTACAAAAATTTTTTTTTTTGGGTCCCCCAAAAAAAAAATTTTTTCCGGGAGAAAAAAAAATCCCATCTCGAGCCCCCACAATTTGTGGGGCCCCGAGTTTTAGACCCATAAAACTTTTAAAAAATTTTTTTGGGGCGATCGTTTTGGGGCCAAAATTTCCCCCCAAAAAACAGGCTAAAAAAAAACAAAACACCCACGAGAAGGGGAAAAAGGGAAGGACCAAAGTAAAGAAAAAAATTTTCCCCTTTTTTTCTACGTAAGTAAACTGTTTACTACAAACCGGGCTTTTGGTATAAACCCGGGACTAGTTTGAAATGCGGGGCCCTAAAACACTCTTTTAAATTTTAGTTTCGGGTAATTTTAATTCTATCTCTTTTCTTTGCATTTTCCCCAAAAGCAACTCATTAAAACCCAAATTTTTGGGCCCATTTCCCTTTTCATGAAAATTTTGGGGGACGATACATATGTATTATTTAGCAAAATATTTTTTTTTAACCCCAAAATTCCCCCCTTGGATATTTTTAAAAAATTGCGAATTTGAAAAAACAAAAATTTAAAAATTTTTTTTTTCCAAAATTTGGGGGGTCAAATTCCCCTTGGCCCAGCGCCGTCTTTGGGCCCATACCCAAATTTAAAAAAAAATTTAAAAAAAAAAAAAAAAAAAAACCCCCGTTAAAATTCTAAAGGGGAAAGAAAAAAAAAAAATCTTTTGCCCCCTGAAAAACTTTTTAAAAAAAGGGATTAACAAATAAAAAAACCCGGGCTATTTTTAAAATTTAAATTTTATGTACTGGGCTTTGTCCCTGCCCAAATCCCCTAAATGCTATGGAAAAAAAACGAATTAATTGTTAAAAAAAATTTTTGTTTTAAAAAATACTATTATTTAAAAACCCAAAAAGTTAAAAAATTTTTTTCTTAAATAAAAAATATGGGAAATTTAAAATTTGGGGAGGAAAAAAAAAAAAAAAACCTAATTATTGGTGTAAAAAAATTTTAAAATTTACCCGCCGGGTTAAAGGTTTTTAAAAAAACAAAAAAAATTAAAATTTTAAAAAAGGATTTACAAAAAAGAGATGGAAAAAAAGCCCGCCCTTTTTTTTTAAAAATTTTTCCCCTCCCCCCTCTTTTAAAACTGGTAAAAAAAGTCTTCGTGTTCGTTTTCCCCCTTTATTTTATGTTTACTCCGTCTTTAAATAGGGAAGGAAAAAAATGCGCGTATATGTGTGTGAAAAACCCCACTCTGTTAAATGGCAAACCATTATGTTAAAAAATATAAAGCATCCTTTTACATCCAAAAAAAATTTCCGGCTATAATGACTTTTATACTTTCCTAAAAGCCAAGCAATATACGAAAGAAAAATAAAAAGTTAACAAAAAACAAAATGTTTTTAAGGCACAACCGCAAAAACTCTCCCTTTTAATGGGGTTAAAAGGGCTCAAGAGACTTAATTTTCTTTTTCCCCCTAATGAAACAAGGGAACAAGGGGGGATTTAGCTTTTTCCCCCCAACCAACTAATGGGAGGGCTAAAAAACCCCCTTATCCCCCCAAAATTGATACGCCCCTGGACCCTGCCCCCGGGTGGGTACGCTCCTTTTCCCCCTCCCAAAACAAAAAGGGGAAAAATTAAAAACCCCCCTGCCAAAATTTTCCTTTTTAAAAAAGTTATGTCATAAATCTGTTTTTTGATTTTTCCGAAAAATTTCATTTGGGGAAATTTCCCCCCCCCTTTTTTTAAAAAAAAAGCCCGGGCTGATGGGGAAAAGTGGGGGCCTTCAACCATCATACCCCAATTTAAAAATGATTTCCCTTTAAAACTTTAAATTGTTAAATACGATCTCTAAAAACTTTACCAACCCAAAGACGAGCGTAAAGGCGCAATGCGAAACCCAAAATTTGTAAATGAAATGGCCAAACGTGGCTTTTAAAAAGTCAGGTTTTATTTCCCATTTCCTTTTGAAAGATTAAAGGGCTTGGGAAAAAATTATGAATGTTTTTTTAAAAAGGGGATTGAAACCCCAAAATCTGAAAAACGCTGCCTTCCCGTTTGTCAAAAAAAAAATTAAAAATTTATAAAGCAATCAGTCCCCTCCCTTAAAAAAACCAACGCTACGTGACAAAAGCCCGTTTTCCCCAAAAAAGCTTAAAAAAGTGGGCCCAAGTTATAAAAGGCATCCCCCATTCCCCGCTTTTCACCCGCCCCCCTTTTGCATTTCAAAGGGGCCGCATAACTAAAAGATATAATTTAAAAACTATTCTAAAAAATACCTGTAAAATTTCCAAAAGGGTTTAAAAAAACCATAATAATGATAAAAATCTTAATGGCATGCCCCCCTTTTTTAAAAAAACTACCTTTTTAAATAAAACAATAATACGCGCCCACAATGAAACACTAAAATTAAAAATATGCAAAAAAAAACTTGTTTTTTAAGGGGATTTTCATTTTGGGTTTTAATTTTTTTTAAAAGGGTTTTAGAAATTAGTAAACTTTTCGGGAAAGGGCCAAAACTAATGCTAATTTTAAAAAATCAAATCTTAAAAAATTCCCAAAAAAACCTTAAAAAAAAATTAAAATTTCAGTTTTTTTTAATTTAATAAAGAACAAATTATGTAAATCACATGCTAAGGGTCCTTACGCCATCAAAGAAATTTCATCTGGATGGGTGGGGGAAAACCGAAAATCAAAGCAATCGGGGGAATTTTTCCCTTCTTGAAGCTAACCCAAAACCCCGACATGAGGCCCCAACAATTTTCCCGGGGAACTGGCAGTCCAAAATCCCTTTTGGAAAAATTCCAAATTGGCCACCGCAAAAAAAAAAACCCGACCGGGAATTGAAACGTTTTGATCTGGGATCCCAAAACGCCAGCGCCATTTTCCTTTCCCCATGAAATTTTTCCAAACTGAAAAAAATAAAACCTTTTCCCTTTTTTAAAACAACCAAAGAAAAAACCTTATCTAAAAAATTTCTAATTGCAAAAAAAAAAATAACCAAAAAAAATTTACAGAGATACGCTACATAAAAAAATATCAAAAATACAAGCCAGGTTTTTAATTTAAACAACTAAAAAAAAAACCCCCCCTTTTTAAAAAACCAATTAAAAAAATTTCCCTGCCATTTCCGGGGATAAAAAAAAAAAATTTAAAAAAATAAAAAATAAATCTACTAAAATCTAACCCAACGACGCGAAATCAATTTTAAAGTTTAAAAAAAAAAACTATTAATCAAAAAAAACCTTAAACCCCCATGCACACTAAAATTTCCCAAAAACGGGTTTTTAAATTTAAACTAAAGGCAAAAAAAAAGCGTGACCCCCTAATTTTTTACAGCTCAAAAAAAAAAAAACTAATTTAAAATTATTGGGACTTACCTGTTTTTTTTGTCCGTAAGTCCCTTTTTAAACTTTCATTTGGTGAAGGGAAATTTGGGCCCCCCCAAGCCGCATCCACTTTTCCAGAGCCCTGGGCCCGCCTTTGGGGGTTAAAAGGGTTTTGGGCCCCCCCGCCTTCATCAGATACGGGCCCCTTTTTTAGGGGGTCCAAGGAACTGGCCCTCTCACCCCTTTTTTCAAAATGCAATGAAAAAAAAAGAAAAAGTTTTGTCCCCACCCCCGAAAAAAACTCCAAAACTTAAACCTGCCCCCTCTTTGCCCCTTGCCCCCGGCCCCATGGGATTTTACCCTACATAAAAAAAAATTTCCCAGCCCTGCCCGACTCTGCTCCCTGGTGGTTGCATTGCATCTTCCCCCCTTGGCCCCCCTCAAAAAACAAACCCCAAACCCCCCGTGGATGGGTCGTCGCTCAGTTGAGGGGGCCTTTCCTTTTCCATGGGACTTGGGAACCTAGAATTACCCCCAAAAAAAAAAACCAAATTTTTTTTGACATTTTTTTTTCTGAAACTTTTTTTTCCTTTTACACAGCCCGTTTTTTTATTTTATTGTCATCGTAAAAAAGTTCGATAGACCCCCTTTTTTCAACCCACAAAAGCTAAAAGTTAAAAAAGGTTTTAAACCCCCCGCCACTATGTTTTAAAATTTTAAAAATTCTTTTTGTCCCTCTTTTTATCTTAAATTTTGTTTTAATTTTCTGTGCCATTTTAATTTTTTAATATATTGTATTTTTTTTGGCTTAAAAAATCTAATGTAAAAAAAAATTTTTTTGTAATTTTTATATGCCCCTTTGCGGGCGAGAAACAAAAAAAGAGAGTTTTTCCCGGGGGCCAATTTTTACTTGGGCCCCCGCACCAAGCCCTAGCCCAAAAAAATTAAAAAAACTAAAAATTTGGTTTGGTTTGGGAGAAAAAAAATTTTTAAAAAACAGGGCTATACAGTCGGCCCTGCCCCAAATTTTGGGGGGACTCAGCTCTATAGTCTCCCAGATCTAGGACGAAAGAAAGGGCATGGGGTATATCGAAACCCAAATGTTTGGGTGGCCCGAAAAGGGAAAATAATTTTTTATTTGGGTTTGGGAAAAGCTCCCTTCTGCCTTTTACAAAAACATTGGGGGACTTTAATTTTTTCCCTTTTTTGGCCCCCTTTTTGGGTTGATAACCCGGGTAAAAAAAAAATAAAAAAAGACCAGAAAAAAGCCCACCCTTTGAATTTTTGTTTTTTTTAATTTTTGGGGCTTTCAAAAAAGGGCCCCTTTAATAAAAATTTTTTAGTATTTTTTTTTTAAAAAGAAACCTTTTTTTTCTCCCTTTTTTTGCGTGAAGGAACCCAAATTTCAGGGGGATTCCGGGACAACAAAATTTATTTTTGTGCCACGGTTGGGGGAAAAAAAAAACTGATTTTTTTTTAGGGTTGACAATTTCAAAGAAATTTTTTTAAATTTTTTAATTATTCTCTTCTTTTTATAATTGGTTCTGGGCCCCTACTTTTTTCCCTCGGGTTTTTTTTTTCCCCACCCCCGCCCCCCTTTTTCCCCCCGTTTTTCCTGGGTGATTAAGGGGCCAAACGACAATTCCCCCTTTATTGCAGTCAAAACCCTTTTTTTGTCCCTCGCATATGCCTCATCCCGATTTAGAAAGGTTTCAAACAATAAAATTTCAATTTTAGCTGCCCTTTTCCCTTTCATATGATTCTACGGGGCCCCCCCCCCTTTTCCCCTTCCCCTAAACTCTGTTGCACGCAAAAAAAAAAGCTTTCTAATGCTTTAAAACAGCACGTCCACCCTCCCTTTTTTTTTTGCCCCCTTCCCTTTTTTTTTTTTTCCCCTTATTTTCCCCCCGCCTTTTACTCTTTTCCCCCCTTGCCCTTTTTTATCCCAAACATTTCGTGTCCTTTAAAGATTTCTTTTTTTAAAACTTAGTGTATCTACAAAGTTCAAACAAATTAGTAACTTTAAATCCGCCGGCTTTTTTACTTTAAAAAAAAAATTTTTTACACATTTTTAAAAAGATTCAAATTTTTAACCCAAAACAAGAAACAATTTCTTGTTGATTTTTCGCCCATTAAAAAAAAACTTGCCCTTCCCCCCTTTTTTCCCTTTGGCTTTTTGCTTTCCGCCCAAAAAACCATTCCTCCCGTTTTGGGGAAAATGCCCCTTCCACCCAAAATTCCCCCATTTCATTCCCCCACTTTTTTTTTTTCCCTTTCTCCCCACGAATAGCGCGGAAAAGTTTCCCTTCTTGGGGTTGGGAAAACTTTGCTCTCAACCCAAATTCCCCCGCCCCCTCAATGCCCATCCGGAAATTTTCCAAACCCCGATGGCCGGGCCAAGGGGTTAATTTGGCAAAAAATTCAAAACTTTTTTCTCGCTCTCGGAATTATCAAACCCCCCCCCATTTGGGCCCCTTTTTTTCCCGGCCCCGCGTTTTTATTTAGTGCAAGGGTTGCTGCCATGCCCTGCCCCCATGGGTTTATCTTTAAAAATTTTTTAAAGATGTATTCCTCCCCAATTTGTGTGGGCCCACCATTTTCAACCCTTGCCTTTTCCTTGTATTTTAAAAAGGGCCAAAAAAGCCTTTTTTTAAACACAAATATTTTCCCACTCCGGATGTGCTTGGCTGCCCAAAAACCCTAACGGCTTTTTTTTCCCGCCAACCCCCTGTTTTTTGCACCCCCGTTTTTTACCCTTTTTTTTTTTTTTTGGATTAAGAAACCCCGAAAGGGGTTTTTTTTTTCTTTTTAAAATTCTTTTTTTAGGAATTTGGGGGGGGGCAACGAAAGGGGGCCCCTGTCTGCAAAATAGCAAAAAACAGGGTGGGTAGGCGGGCCAAAAAAAAAAAAGAACAAAAATTTTGGAAAAAACATCCGGGAAAAAGAAATCTTTGGGGTTTACATCGGGCCCCCCGACTTTCCCCCCCCGCAAAATTCCAAATTTTGGGGGGTGGGCCCCTCCTCAAAAGGTTTTTATGGCCCACCATTGAAAGGGGGTGAAGCATTAGAAAAATTTAAAAAAATTCAAAAAACTTAGTCCCAAGTTTTCAGAAAAAGGGGAAAAAAAAGATAAAAGCCCTTTCTAGTGATGATGGCGGAGAAAAAACCCTTTTTAAAAAAAATTTTTTGGATTTTTTCTAAAAACTCACGGGATAAAAACGACCAAAATAAATGAAACCCTATACCCCCAACAAAAAAGGGTGGCCCGGAAGAGCGAATCGCACCCCAGTAGAAATGGGCCCCGAAAACAAGGGTTTAATCAAAAGGTGGAAGAATCATTTTGGGGGGAGGGGTATAAAAGAGGAAATGCCGCTTATTTTTCGTAACAGAAACTCCTTTCCGGCAGGCCCCCCAAAAAGGGACAACGCCCCCCTTGAAAAAATTTGGGGTGGGCACAGGCCCCTTTGGTTTTCTCACCTTTTGTTTTTTATTTGGGTTTTAGTGCTTATGGCTTTTAAAAAAAAGCAAACATCACAAATTTTTGGCCCCCAAAGGGGAAAAATGTATGTTTTTTTGGAAAATTCTCCTAACTGCAAAGGCCCTTTTTCGACTCCCATGAAGGATAAGAAGCAATTTTATCGGGGGGCGGCGTTTACGTGAAATTTGTTTAAGACGAAAATTTTCCCAAAAATGGTGTTATAAAAAGATGAAACGAAATACTAACAATTTCACAAAACGTTTGTTTTGGCAATAGTAATGGGAAAGAATTTTTACATTTTTTTTTTTTCCCAAATGAAGCTCAAGTTTTTTGGGAACTGGAGAAAGAGGGAAAACTTTTTAAAAAGCCAGAAGAAGCAAAAATCAACAAATTTTCCCCTCCCAAGAGGAAGAAAAATCGACTTGGGTTTTTTCAAAAAGAGAACGAGGGAGACGGGGAGTTTTGACGGTTTATTTCAGCATCCAAAACCCTCTGAGGAAAAAAATGAAACCCCGAAAGTCGTGGACCTGGAAGGCAAGTCTTTTTTCTTAATTTGCAAACCCGGGACAGCCAGGTTTGACCTTAAAAAAAAAAAAATACCCCCAAAATGCTTTTACAAAAATGGTTTGCCTTTTCATGTGTCGAAACCCCCCCAAAACTTCGAGCAAGCCTTACAAAGCAAAACATTCGTTTGAGTGGGAGAAGTCTATGAAGCGAGAGTGTGATGCTCTCATTGCCAACAAAACCTGGTCATTGGTCAACCTACCGCCTGGAGAGAAAGCAATCGGTTCCATGTGGGTATTTCGAATTAAGAGAAATAATCAAGGCAACATAACAAATTTTAAGTCAAGACTGGTAGCTATGGGCTGTAATCACCCAATATGGAATAAATTATCAAGAAACCCTTTTTTCGCCAGTTATACGATATGAGAATATTAGACTGTTTTAGCTGTTGCTGCCGAAAAAGAGTTTTACTTACATCAGGTAGATGTTTCACATGTTTATTTAAACAGTAATTTAACTGAAACAGTATATATGAGGCAGCCAGAACATTTTGTTAGTAAAGATCATCCACATCGTGTAATTAAATTACAGAAAGCCTTATATGGCCTTAAGCAATCGGGTAGGGCTTGGAATAGCACACTTAATGAAGTATTACTGAATCTAGGATTTGAAGCTACAAAAAATGAGCCATGTTTATATAAGAAGATTGATCAAAGTTCGTACAGTTTAATAGCTGTTTATGTAGATGATTTAATTATTGCCTGTTCAAAGAAAAAATCATATTGCTCACATAGTTAAAAACATTGAAGAGTTCATTTGATATTAAAGATTCTGAGTTAAATAATTTTCTTGGTATAGAAATTCAGCGTCAAGGAGAAGTTGGTTCTATTTCAATTTGTCAGAAGCAATATATAAAGTCCTTGTTAAAAAAGTACAATATGATTTTATGTCGTTCAGTATCAACACCTTTAGATCCTGGTTTTAAGATTAGCTGCAACGATAAGAAATGTAAGAGGGTAGATGTGACCCATTATCAATCCCTGGTTGGCTCTTTAATGTATCTCGCTATATCTACACGTCCCGATATTGCTCACTCAATTAGTAAACTGGCGCAGCAAAACAACGATCCACATAGCGAGCATGATGCAGCGTTGACGCATATTTTGCGTTACTTGTCCAAAAAACAATAGATTTGAAGCTGCACTATTACAAAACTGGAGAAACATTGTATGGATATGTTGATGCAGACTGGGCGAACGACAGCCTGGACAGAAAATCCTATACTGGTTACGGATTTTATTTTGGTGGAGCAGCGTTTTCGTGGGAATCGAAGAAACAGGGTTTGGTTGCCCTTAGCAGTACAGAAGCTGAATACGTCGCCCTGTCTACAGCAGCAAAGGAAGCAACCTATCTACGCAGGCTTTTAGAAGAAATTCGCTGTCATTCTTCATCACAACCAATTGTCCTAAAATGTGACAATTTGAGCGCACAACATATAGCAACGAATCCAGTGCACCATAAGCGAACTTAACATATTGATTTTAAGCACCATCACATTAGAGAAATTGTAGCAATGAAAATAATATCAATTAACTATGTTCAAACAGATGATAATGTAGCTGATATACTTACTAAAAATTTACAGAAAGAAAAACATGTAAAGTTTGTAAAGCATCTTGGAATGATTGAATAACTGAATTTTTTGTATTTTTGTATTAAAATGTAATTTGAGAAGAAGTGTTGAAATTATGGAAATATGCTATTTACATTTGTGGAAATAGTTTAATATGCAAATTACATTTTATCGATTTATAGCTTTATGATTATCCATCTCTAGCTTTGTTCCAACTCTAACTACTACGATTTTGTCCTCACTTCCTTTTTCCGCTTGCTCTGAATAAAACGTTTGACTTGTACATATTAATTTGTCTTGTGTTCTTATTTACAATTTCACTGTGCAGACATCATTTTACCTAACAGTTTTGATATACACAATTACTTTAAACTCTTTCTCTTTTACATACATTTTTATTTATTTAAAAGTAATCTGCAAATAATTTTAAAACCACTGTTTTCATTAAATTTTATCATTTCTTCCCAATTTTAAATTGTTTCCAAATCAGTTCTTCAATAACTAAATACTTAGTTTTATTAAATTGGTTTTCGCGGTCTTATTTTCATTGCTTTAGCTAATACAAATGGTCAATATGTGTCATGTACATGCACCAGAGAGCTGCAACCGGTGTGATTGGGTATGATCGATCACGAAGGAACAAATTTCAATCGAGTCAAATCAGGCCTCAACATCAAACAGGCTCGATCCGGTACGATCGCCGAAATGAAACGATCAATCGTTGATTTTTTGCTTCGTGTATGAATCAAAGAAATGGTGATTGTTGCAGCTCTCCAGTGCTGCCAGAATCTTCCAAGCTAAAATTGCTTGCTTTTTGAAGAAAAATTGCTAAAAGTTGCTAAAAATTTTCTAAAAATTAAAATCTTAATTTTCAACAAATGTTCATATTTATTTAATGAAACGTAGAAATTTTACTGAAAACACTTAAAATAAAATAAAAACCAAACAATTTACATTTAAAATTCATTACTTAATCAATTTATAAACTAAATCAGTCTTTAACTAAAGGATACTTAAAATATTGTCTAGCTCGTCAGCTTCACATACATCAGAATATTTTTCACTGCTTGTTATTTAACTCAAATATTCATTTGGCAGGACATAATTATGGCAACATTTGCCATGTCTTTCTAGTCCATATCTGTAATAATATTCGAAATAAAATATGTTCCATTTGTATTTTGGTGAAAAATATTCAAAATTAAGTCTGATCTTATATACATTATTGCATTTAATGTTTTAAGGCTCATGGCGTTGCGTAATTTGCTCTTAACGATGTTCATTTGTGAGAATATCCGCTCAACTTCTGCATTCGACCACGGTAGAGAAAGAATTTTTAAGGCGAATTCCGCTAAGTCGCTAAACGGATTATTATTTCCAGCGTCATTGTACTTAATAACTTCCGTCCAAAATTTGCTGATGTCCTCTACAAACTCCCATTTTATAAAATTAATTTTTTCAATTTGCAATTGAATATTTTCAATGTTTTTACATTCAAAATATTCTAATACTTTTAAAATTTCTTTACTTTTTGAAATTTTTAGCATGCTTTGTACAGAAAATAAATTTACCAGTTGCATTATTTCTATATTATATATGGCAACCTAGAAATTGTAAAAAAATTATTGTAAGATATGAACTTAAACCAAAATTCCCATATTACCTTTCACGTAGTTGGATTATTAATTCTTGAACAAATTCCATGCAAATTTTTCTAATTTCCAGCTCCTGTGATAGAAATTGAGCCTCTTTAATTTTTTGCTCAAAAGCATAGCCCAAATACATATTAGGCACTACTGCATTTTCTTCAAATGTTAATTTCATGATCTGGTGGTATTATTTTAGATTTAAGCGAATTTATGGCCACAATTACATCGGAAAGTAATTGGGTTGGGTTTCCATTCCGAGCTTGGAAGTTTTTATTAAGACTTTGCATCTCTTTTAGAATTGGCTTTAAAAATACCAAATACAGATAATTTGTGTCGTCTTTATACAATCCGTTTAGAATGTTAGCTTTGTGACACTTTTCAGTAGTAGCTGCTAACTCGAAATGCAGCTTCAGCTCCGTCCACTGATCCACGATACGAGAAACCGCACTCTCTATCGACTACCATCTTGGGTCACATACTCTCGGTATTTTTAAGGGATTCTATTGTATTAAATAAAAGAAGGCGATTAGTTTAAAATATGTAAATCGAAGAAAACAGACATTTAACAATTACACACACAAAACAACAAAGTTTTACTGTATCTATCCATTTTTAATACATTAGTTATAGACAATCACAATTCGGATTATTTTTGGTTAATACATATATTTGTATGTGTACCTTGTTATCATTTATGCATTGATACATCTTTTTATAATTTAATTGGCGACTACAACTTTTCGAAAACCAGGAGTAAGTCTCATGCACAAGAAATTCCAGGTTGTCCTGTAAAACTTTTGTGCACGACTTTGTAACAGCTAGTTGAACTGAATGACATACACATTTTAAAAGTTTCAGAGAGGGAACTGATTTCCTCAACTCTGTGTATACACTCTTTTGGAGCCAGTCATTACATTAGCGTTGTCAGTGCCTATGCCAATTAAATTGGATATTTTTAAATTATTTGATAAAAGCAAGCTTTTTACAGCATCTGCTATGGAAATGGCGTCTCCAGCATCGATTTGCTCGAGTCCTAGAAACGTTGATACTACATCCCATTTACTCTTACTGAAGTAACAAATAGCAACTCCTGAAGATTTAACAATATACAATTACATATTAATTAACATAAATACATGTATATATAAGCTAATATTTACTTAGACAAAAAGCTTACCAAGAATTTTTTCGACGCTGATGTCAGTAGACTCGTCCAATAGAAGACTAAAGCCTGAGTCTGCGATGTCGCTTCTTAAATCGCTAATAAAATGCATTGCCAGTACATTTTTAATGATGTAGGTGCACTTCGTTCTGCCTAGTTTTATATTTGCAGCAGCTTTGCATGCTGAAAACTGCTTCACTTACAACTTTGAAAAATGATCACTTGTCGCAATCGCTGAGTGTTTGGCAATATGCAGACATAGTGCTGCTTCCTGCTCCTGCGTTTTGGTCGACTTTGGAAGGAAATGCAACTTATTTTTCTGGGTACATGCGCCCATCACAGCTATGTACATGTTTTTTTGAGGCAGCGTGGTGGCGAATGTCAAAAAGCTTTGCGCCTATTGAGGATTTGCAGTAGGCACAATATGCTCGCGTTGGATCAGTGCAATCCTTGCGAATCCATTGCTTAAACTCCTCGTCTTGAAGCCAGGCATCACGAAATTTTGTTTGTAGACTTTTGGCATTTTGATCGCTTTGCTATCACCAAACAAATTCAAAGAGTTACCATACACAATAAAGTTGTTCATATAAACGAACCACTGAAATAAATACATGTTCCGATATCTTTGCGAACCGCTTTCATCGTAATTTGTGCAATCGATGACAAAAAGGTATAAAAAATGAAAAAACTCTGAAGAAAAATATAAAATTTGCGTTTTTTTTATAACAAAATTGCTAAAATTGCTAAGAAAAAATAAAAAGTTGCTAGATTTGTGGCTAATTACATTTTATAAAGAAAAGTTGCAAATTTTTTTAAAACTTGCCAGATCTAGCAACTAAATTGCTAAACTGGCAGCACTGCAGCTCTCTGATATGTACATACAGTGCTGCAAAATGAAATTTTTTTTATACGTAGCTTGAACTAAAAATCTACGTATTTTTACGTAGCCAAAAATTTGGTCAAATACGTAGATCTACGTATTTTTCTTTAAAGTCAAACAAAGCCAATTATAAAGGGTATTTTAATTATATATATGCCATATTTGTTTACATATAAGTTTTTATTAATAAAATTAACATTTTTTTTAATATTTAGGAGTGAATATTTTTATTAAAATAGCTTAGGTGCTCTTTCGATGGCTCAGAAGACATTTGCTTTAAATGGTCGTTTGTGAATAATAATCCTTTTAGGGTTTCTGTGCCTAAACAATTCCTTTTATTCGTTTTAATTAAAGTTATCTCAGAAAAAATTCTTTCAACATTTGCGCTGCTATGCGGCAATGTTAAAATACTTTGAGCAAACTCTGACAAAAAGGAAAAAGAAGGGAACCATCGCCTTTTTTAATATTTGCAGTATACGCCCAAATCTCTACTTCCTTAGCATCTTCCCCAGTAAAGGGCAGATCTGTATTCCGTAAGATACGCCACTCCCTGTCGAGCTCATTTAAATTTCGCGTGCACAGTCCTGTCATGAAAATTTTCAAATTCGCAATTCAAAATTTTTAATTCCAAAGCCGCTTTCTCGTTGCTATTTTGTTCGGGTTCCTCCTCAGACAATTCTATGTGTTCTGGTTTTATGAAACATTCCATTATTGTTTTATAGGCACGAAAAACGTTTCTCGTAAAGCAAATACAGCTTGGGGCTTTCTGATTGCATCTCCAAATTCAGTTCGTTAAAATTGGCAACACAAAATTCAGAAATTCTAAATAAAATTCAGTGGTTGGCTCGATGCACATTTTTAGGTTCGTCGGAACGTAATCGGTCGTTCAACACAGCTTCTTGAAAATATAACTTTAATGCCGGTAGTTGTTCCAACAGTCTTTTTACTCCTTGCATCAAAGAAAGCCACCTTGTTTGACACGGTTTTAATAATTTGTGTGGCTTTACGTTCACAAAAGCTTGGAATTCTTGAAAGGCCGCAATACGTTTCGGACTGTTTTGTATAAATGTATACACTTTGCGAGCGAAGTCCTCAATATTGCGTGGAAGCTCCTTACAAGCATATGAGGCACAAAGATGAAAGGAGTGGCAAATGCACTTCATAAGAAATAAAATCAGGAATATCGTCTGATAGCAATTTTGACAGAGAATGGTGTTGACCAAACATTGAATTCGTCCCATCTGCTGCAAAGCCAATCATGTTTTCTTTAAATGGAATGTTTTTTTCTTCGAAAAATGATACTAAGTCATTGTGCAAATCAGAGGCAGTGCTGCTGGAGACTTTTAAGAGGCCTAAAAAACTATCTTTAACCAAATGTTTTGTGGTAGACCTGTCGGTGCTCTCGTCAACGATTAACGAGAATTTGTTGTTTTTTAAACGGTTAATTATATGATCTTCTGCCACTTGTCCAGTAACATGTGTTATAATATCATGAGCTTTACCACGTCCGAATTGTAATTTTGCAGCTATTTTTGAGTCCTTGTCGATACTTTGAATTAGATCTTGTAAAACGGTGGCCAAGGAAAATGGCAAATTATGCTTTGCCAAAAATAAAGACATTTTATTTCGGCGCTCTTTATGTTGTTTTTAAAAGTAGTTTAAGCTGTGTCAGGCAACATAGATAAAATTGTTAGTTGATGGACGCCTTGAAATTAATGTATTAAAAATATTTATATATATGCATTAAAAATATGTATAACGTTTGTTGAATAAACACTGGGTTCAGTTCCTCCTGCACAAGGACAAGTTGTTAAAAACACATAAAAACATAAATTAAGATACAGACATAACAAACTCGAAGACAACAGACACAAATGAATAAACAAAATAAATACTTCTCTCGTTGTTCTTATGTTTTGTACAATTTACGTGATTATCTAGAACTCTTGTACCTGCACCACATTTTAAGTCTATTTTGCAAATTTTGCAAAAGAAAAAATTGCTACCTTTGACGCTTCTTTTTAGCCAGCCGCAATATTTTTTGTCGTGCTCCCAACTATCCGAATATTTCATGTCATAGTGGGGTTTCCGTTTCTTTGTGGGAGTGGGGTTTTCCCCTTATCGTTTTCACTGCTTATAAAAGAGTAGTTTTCCTTTGAGATCAATAAAAAAACAACCAAATTTTAGGAAATTTTTTTATCGCAAAAAAAATTTACATGGCGCCAGCTGGGGAATAATGAATATCGTTGCCAGCCTGTTCTTTCTGGCAACATTAGCAACATCTTGACAAAAGCCTGCTGCTAGCACACGTTAGTGTTGGAAAATTTGCAAATTACTCGTTATTTAAAATTTAAAACATTTAAATTTTTGTTTATATCAAAAAAAAATTTGCTAAAATTTTTTTTTGAAAAATTTAAAAAAAAAAAACGTAATTTGGGAGCTCTATACGAGATACGTAGTGGGGGCTGAAATACGTAGATTAGTAAAAATACGTAGATTTTGCAGACTTTTAATTATACAGGTCGAACAAATCATTCGTTTTTCATCCCGGGTTCGATTCAAGCCATGGTGGGCTCTGCGTTTTCCGCTTTTTAATTTTCTAAGAAAATTTATAATATTTTAGCGATAATTTATTTTCTTGCCAAAATATTAAGCGAGCAAGCAAAAAAAATATAGTTCCAATACTAGAGCTTTTTGACTCACAGAATATTGCCTGTATTAAACCCCCAAATAAAAAAAACTTTTCACCTAATTAAGTGGCACAATACTGAGGACACTACAAATTTTTGGGGTTTGAAGTACGATATAAAAGGATTCGGGTGGAAACAATAAATTTGGGGACTGGCCATTTTTGAAAGGGCATTGTTTCACTGCCATGTCAAACGCAGGAGTGGAGAAAATTTTCAGCCAAGTCAATCTCGAAAAAAACAAAAAATTACGAAACAAAATAAACTTTCAAATGCTTAAAACCAATTTTATGCGTAGGTAAATGTATATTAAAAATTATATTATAAATTTAAAATGAAATGTAATATTTATAGATACAGTTTGCGTGGTAAAACAAAAGCTGCCCAATTATGAAGTGCCAAAAAGTATTAGATATGATTGGCACTATGGGATCGTACGAAAGGGAAATTGTTTGGATGATTTAGATCAAATACTAAACATTTGAAAAATAAAACTTTTATAAAAAGAAAAAAAACATCATTTTTATTTCAGCTTTTTTTTTTTTCCCTCCCGTTAAAAAAACAGTTTTTTTGGTCGAAAAAAAGTTGCAGCACTGCGCCGAGCACGCAATAAACGTTGGGCATGGCAACTTGGGCCCTTAATGCGAACAGCCTCGTTTTTGGGTCCTAAATCGGTATATGGCCCCAAATTGCATTTTTTTTGTATCCCCCGGCTTTTAAGAGCACCCCAGTTTTAGAAGACATAAAGTTATTTTTAAATACTATATGTTGACAGAAAGTTTAAATTCATGCCCAAATACCCCTTTATTGATTTATGGACAACGAATTTTTATCATTTGATTCGACAGTCTTTAGTGCTGAGCCAAGCTTAGCAAAAAAATAGATCAAACGACACTTTTTTTTTTCCGCATTTAAATTTAAAACGGAATTTCTTACTACCGCACAGACCCCTGAACAAAAAATTTGAAAGATGCAATGAAAAAATTTTAGTTTGATTGACTGGTGGCAAAATAATGAAAAAAAAAACCCTTGTTTAACAAAATAGCAAGGGAAGTCCATTCGTTCCCCACGAGCAGCGCTGTCGCTGAAAGATCGTTTTCTCTAGCTGGAAACGTTATTACTAAAAAAAGAAATAGACTCGGAACATGTTCAGTTGACAGTTTTTTATTTTTACTTTAATTTTAAAAAAGTTTTACCAATTAAGTTCAATAATATGAAAGTTTTTCCCCCCCAAATGTTTAAACCCAGAAAAGAAATTATTTATTTTTTTTTTAATGATTTTACAAAAAAAGTGATGAATTTGAAATTTGTGTTCCATTTTTTTAAGCTTTAATTAAATTAAATTTTGAGTTTTAAACAGTTTAAAATAATGAAATAAATGAAGTGTTTTGGTTTTTTTTATCATCGCAACTTGTTTTTTTAAAACACACAAATATGTAATATTAGAGCTGAAACAATCACTTTTGGATTCATACACGAAGCAAAAAAACAACGATTTGATCTTTTCTTTTCGGCGATGTCCCGGGATCGAGCCTTTTTGATTTTGAGGCCTGATTTGACCCGATTGAAATTTTTTCCCTTTCGTGATCGATCTACCCATCACAATCAGAGAGCTGCAACGATTAAAAACGAATGTTCGATCAAAAAAAATCTGAGCAATGATCGGGTAGTTTTGAAAAAATTGTTTTGTTGCAGCTCTTGAAAATGCACGTGTATGTACTGTACGCATTTATAACTCTCTAAACCCGGAGTTAAAGCAAGTATCAGGCACAAGAAAAGTTAACACAAATAAAAAACTAAAATCGCTAGCTGTCTTTTTTTTTTCAATCCTATAGACTTTTCCCTTTTCTTTTCTAATTTTTTGCCCCCCCAAATTTTTTTTTTTTCAGTTTTTCTCCCGACGCCCTTTTTTCTACCCTTGAAAAAGGCATTTTTATCCCCTTTTTACCCAAAAAAAAAAGGTATATTAAGTCGAAAAGTTTTAACAGGCAAAAAGGAAGCTTTTCCACCTAGAATATGTCACCAAAAGTGGCATTAAGCCTGTAACCCCAAACCAGTACAAATTCCCACTTTCCCAAAATCAATTTTTTCAAATTCACGTAAAATTGCAATTTTTTCAAAATAATGCACAATCATTTTCCGGAAATTTGCAATACGTCGACGAAATCGGTAACCCCGTTTCAAAGTAAAGACAAAAAACATCCCCGTTTCCGAAGGCAAAAGTTATTTGTTGAAAATAAAAAATTCCAAAATTTACCGATATGGAAAAAGGCACTTCCACCATATCCGGATGAGAATATCCATTGAAGGGAAAAAATAAATCTTTTAATTTGCACTAGAGTACAAGTACAAGAACTAGAGACACTGACAAATTTTTTTAAAACTTTTTTTTTTATCGACGATTCACTGGAAAAAGCAAAGGCAACTCGCCCAAAGTTCTTTCCACTCATAATTTTTTGTTGGAATGAAATGTATTTCTATGCTAAATGAAAAAGGGAAATTTTTTACCAATTTTAACATAATTGCATAAAATGCCATATATGAAAAATATAAAAAGCTTTAAAGCATAGAAAGCCATTTATGGGTTAATATTTTTCCCCAAAATTTAAGCCTAAAAAAAAAGAGTCCAAAATATTTTATTTTTCACTCCACTTAAACCTTCCTGGTGTCAAGACGTTTTTAAATTTGTCCCCGCTACGCAAACGCACGCGACAAAAGAACATCAAACAAAAAAGAAAAAAAAAAAACAAAAAAAAAGAAAACAAAAACAACAAACCTTTAAAAAAACCAATAAACATTAACAGCTGCACTGGCCCTAGCCCAAAAAAAAAATCATGAAAAGAGCCACCCGATATACAGCAACAGAAACGACAACAACTCATTCGAAAACGTTCCCCTTTTTATTATCAAAAAACCATAGACTATACGTGTGGAGGAGAAGTCGAAACATGTAAAAAAAACAAGAGAGGGTGCCTTCTCTTTAAAAACCCAAAAAACAAATTGCAAGCTTTAAAACTATTTAAGCTTATCAAATGGCAAACATGGAAATTACAGCAACAGAAACAAAACATTTAAAATTTAAAAAGGGAGTCAATATTGCAATGAACTGCGTAACAAAAGTGAAGCCGAAATAACAAAAAGAACTAAAAGCACAGAACGTAGGCGAAGTAAGGAAAATCTTAAAACGCCAATCAAACAACAACACAACAAACAACGACAGTAGCACCAAAACATTAATAGAAACTGGACTTATCACACTAACGTTTGCAACCACAAACTCCCCAGAGTCAATTAAAAATTGGCTACGAATCTGTTCGCGTTCGGCCTATTTCCATGCTGCTACGATGCAAAAAATGCCTTCGCTTTGGACACCGACAACCATCTGCAAGAATATCACTAAAAACGTGAAAAAAACTGTCGGGGGACAAAGCATACCACGAAGGGAACTTTCCCAAAACCCAAAAATGTATGAACTGCAGCAAAAACCAAAATCACCCCTAAAAACACAGCCCCCCGACGAGATCCCCCACTTTCCTCAAACAGAAGAACAAACGGCCATAAAAACTACAACAGACAACCAAAGGCGAAAAAAACAAACGCCAGCACACTTGCACTTTCAACCCCAATATAGAAAAAAACAACCCCCCACTGCAAAACGGAGTTCTACGGTAGGCAAAACGCAACTAACCCCACCCCATCATCAGAGGCAACTGCGATCCCACAACCAGAAAAAAACAAAAAAAATCTGCATAAAAAGACAGGAAATCGAGGGAAACATCAACAGATCACAAACTTATGCATAAAACCCACTGAAGCCTGAAAATAAAAATTTTTTGCCAAAGAAAATTAACAACCTTTCCACCAACTTTAAACCCCCAAATTAAAAGAAAAACCCAAAAACCCAAAAAGAAACCCACGAAAAAAAAAAACAGCGAAGGAATCTATTTAAAATTAAAATCACATATCTAACACAATTTAATTTTAAAATTTAAAGTAACACAACCCCTTTTCCCTAATGAAAATATAACCAATGGAACATAAAAGGTTATATAAAACATTATAATGAACTATGTATATAACTAAAAAATTTCCCCCAAATATATCCCTCCAAAAAAACACACACAATAACACACAATCCCAACCCCCGCCCAAAAAAATCCCAAATTTATACCAATTTAGCTCATAGCAGATTTGGCGGTGTAGCCATACGATTCAAAATCCACCAACACATTTTTAATAAACAACCCGCCCATTTCAAAACATTTGGGGAAAAACCTATCAAAAAAAAGATTAACATTTATAATAAATCCCCCTAATAAGACCTTTTCACTTAAATGCCTAACGAAAAAATTAAACCTTAAATCCCAAACCCAAATTATCCTAGGTGACTTTAAAAGCTGGCATCACAGCGGGGGATCACCTCAAGATAACAGAAGAGGCGAATTCTACCCAAATTTTTCCAAAACGCAAGCCTACAATACTCAACGACGGTTCCCAACACACTCTCCACTCAAACACATTTATCCAAAGACCTTCTTTTTGCTTCCCCAAACCACTCCCTTTCCCAATTTGGGAAAACAATCGACCCCTTTGGGGAGCGATCTTTTCCCAATCCAAATCTCTTTTTTCTCAGAACAACAACCAACCAAATTTTTTTCTCGAAATTTTTTTTAAAAAAAGAAGCTTATTCACTAATCTTATGCAGTAAAAAAATCAGCAATTCCAAAAAGCCCAAACATCAAAAAGAATCAGCAAAATAAGAAAAATAATTTAAAATTGCCCATCACACTATACCAAAACCCATCCCCACAGCATTTCAGCAAGAACATTCCTTGGTGGAAAAAAAAACCTTTGAGTAAGTTTCGGGCACAAAAAAATTAAAAAATTGGCGGGAAATTTTTTAAACGCTATAGCAATGTCGACAATCTGTTAAAAAATACAAAGGGGCCAATGCGCCTTTCGAAGGGAGCCCAAAATTTCAAAAATCAACTCGACAAAGATTTACCTCGACAATTAATCCCAAAACCCCCCCCCAAAAAAAATTTGGTTAACATAGTCGTTTTGTAGACTTAAACCCCAACAAAAAGTATTCACTGCATCGCAGACCAAAAATAACGACGTACAACCTCATAGCCCACGCCTTCCCCTCAACATTGGTCCAACCAATCGAAGGACAAAAGTTTTAACTTTAAACTTTACTCGAAAAAATATCAGAAAAATCAAAAAAACTACAACCCACCCTCACCCCAAACAATTGAATCAGAATTACACAGATAGAACTTCTATCTGCACTACATTTCCTAAAGGAACAACGCCAGGCCTAAACCGTATATTTCCCTATGTTTAAAAAACCCTTCCAGTAAAAACCAGAATACGCCATTTCAACAATATTTTCAACAATTTTATTCCCTCAATCTTAAAGATACCTAGTCTTCCTATCTTAAAACCTAATCAAAAAAAAAAACGGTAATAACCAAAAGCCCAATCTATAAACTGCTGTTTATCAAAAACTTTGGGAAAAAATCATGCCAAACGTTTTTAATGGTTTGTTGCAAAAAAAAACCCCTCACCACAACCAATCAGGGTTTTAAAAAGGAAATGGGTTTCAGACGGTCGCTTCTTGCAGATCATTTGATAACCAAATCCTGAGAACCAAAAGGGCCACCCTATCATCCCCCTTGATTTTTCAAAGGCTTTCGATGAGTAGGAGTGCACTTATTGTCGACCAGCAATTAACTGGAAAGGGGCCCCAAAAATTATAACTTCGTCCGTAACTTCATGTCCAAGGGGAAAATTTCAAACCAAAATTTAAAAAAAGTAATTTAGTTGACCTTACCACTCTTTAACGGATTCCCAAGGATCACAATTCGGTCACCCTTTTCCTTTTTTGCTTATAATAAACTAGCAAATACCATCAGTCGCAAAAAGAAATAGAATTTGTCCCTATGCAGAGATTTCTTCCAAATTTACCCCCCTTAATAAAAAAAAAAAAACCAACGTCAATTGGAAACCTCTTCTTAAATTTTCAGAAATTATGACCAGTATTATACTAGAAAAATGCCAACATCTTCATATTTCCCGAAAACAAAACTGTTTTTGCAGCTATAGCAACGGCATCCAAATCCCCCTAGCATCGAACTTAAATTTTAGGACTAACAATTAACAACAAAACAGGGGGGACCCCACATAAAGATACCTCCCAACACAACAAAAAAAATTCATTATCTTTAAAATCCCCTAGCAAGCCCAAAAATTTAACGCAACACACAACATGATCAACATAAAAAAATCTATATTGATTCTAAAATAGACACGCAATATTTATTACGGGCACGCCCCGAATCAACGCTAAACAAGAAATCTTTTTTAAAACGCAGAAAAAGCACATCACTGGCGCCCAAGTAAAAACACCTAATAAAACTTACTTTTCGAACAAATATACCCACAATAGAACAACAGAGAGACCTTATTACGCCAAAAATACAAAACACATTTAAAACAGTTTAAATTCACCCTCTACAAACATTTTAAAGCAAAGTAAAAAATTTAAATATATAAAATTCCGACATTGGAAAAATCATACTTTTATGAAAAGAAAACCATATCCCCTACCTTCCCTCCCAAAAGAGCAATAACGCAAAAACCATGGATTTTCCCTATTTATTAACACTAAACTAAAAAATACAGAAAACCCAATACACCAACGAGATTTATAGGGGGCATTTTCTTACCCAAAGGGCTAAATACAAGAATCAAATTTTATATACATGGCTCGTTGCAACACAACCTGCTCCTTTGCTCACCACCGAAAAGGAAACCTTACAAAGAGGATATACCCCCAATCACATCAATACTATCACCCAAAAATATGCCTTTCTTGACGAATTAAAAATTCAAAGTAGAAAAAGGTAACTTTTTAATTGCTCGGTTCCTTTATTTAAAAATCTATCGGGAACATTTACAACAACAATTTTATCCAAATTAATTAGGTATCCAAATCTATCCAATTTGGCTTCCAAAAACTTACCCAAAATAAAACTTCTTCTTTTTCCCCCGCCATTTTTGGCATGAAGGGGAAGAACTTGCCGATTCGGTAGCCAAGTCTACAATCTTTAGTCCGTTAAAACGCACCCCCAACCAAAAAACTAAAAACATCAAAAAATTGCTTAGAAGCAAAAAAATTCAAAAATTTGGAATAACATTGAACACTGCAATAGATGGTACCAACAAGTCAACACTAGCCTAACGAAATAAGACTCTATCTAAAATCATTTGCCAAAAACACAGCAACACGTAGAGACAAATAAAAATAGTAAGGCTTAGACTAGGGCACACACGTCCCTCAACAAGTATATATTGACCCCCAACTACCCCATGCCCAAATGTTAATGGAAGTAACCTAAAAATTACCCACATCCTTAAAGAATGCCAGCAACCCCGCCCTTAGGAACAAAATTTTAGAAATACCTGCCCCCTTTCCACCCTTTCAAATCCCCCACCAGAAAAAACATCCCAAAAAATCCAATTCCTTTTCCCTTACAAAAAATAACCCCTTCTTGAATTATAAGTTGTTAATATTAAAATGTAAATTTGTAAAATTGTAAATACCAAGCCCAAGGCCTTAGTGCCATCGTTTAGTTAAAATTAGCAAAATTTTTAAATTTTTTTAACTTTATTTTAAATAAATAAATAAATAAAAAAATAAATATGTTACTTACCAAAAAACGCAATTTACAAAAAACTTGTTTTTTTTTTTTTTTTTGGGGCATGCAGTGAGGGGTAAGCTTTCTATTTTTAGTTTTTTTTTTAATTTAAGAATGCACGACACTATAATGATTACTTATATATTAAAGAATAAAAAAGTAAGTTTTTAGTAAAAATCTCCCTTTTTTTTTGCGCCTTCATTTTCCGCTTATCATCCCCGCCTTTCACTTTTCACCCTTTCTTTTATATTTATACATTTTGTGTCTAAAAATTGCTATAAACTTTGTGATCTACTATGATCAAACAACTTAGTAATTTCTAATCCCCCCGGCTTTTTTTACTTTAAAAAAACTTTTTTTAACATTTAATTTGATTCAAATTTGAACCGAAAACAAGAAAAAAATTTCTTTTTCGCTCATACGAACATTCCCCCCCCCTTTTCACGGCTTGCGCTTACCATGCCTAAGACCATTTTCCCCCTGTGGAATGCATTCCACAAATTCCACTCTCATTTGCTTACTTTTCGTCTTGCTTTTGATCAACGAATAGCGTCGGAATGTTCCCCTTGCATGTGTGAAAGCTTTTTTCTCTCACCCCTTCCCCGCTCTCATCCATCGCGATCCCCCGCGAGGCCGCCATGGCTAATTTAGCTTTTTCCGCTCTCGAGAGCTTTTCGCTCGCTTGCACTTAGAGGTGGAGAATACAATATAGGCACCTCGATAGTGGACGATGGGAAAAATTTTTAAACCCCATGTGGTCGATAGTGCCATCGACACTATCAAAAATGCCCTCGATAGTATACCCAAAAAAACAATTTATTTTAACATATAAAAGAAAATTTTGCTTAATTTAGCCAATAGTTACGATTTTAGAAAGAGCAAAATATTTACATTTTTTTTCCTGAGTGGGTTCGCCTCTCCGAAACAAATTTTGGGCCCGCCTTGCTGAAGGCCCATTCAGATGCAGATTGCCTTGCTATAATGGGGTATGCGCTTTGTAATTTATTCCATTAATATTTTTTGCATAGCTTTTCCTTGCAAGGTTGAATCAGAGGTAAAGCACTGTCAACAATGTCAATTTCCCCGGGGAAAAATGCACGTCTAATTTCTTTTAATTCAATTTCTACAGGAATTTCCTTAGGGGGAGTCATTTTGGAGTGTTTACTGGCGAGATTTCCAACAAATTTTAAAGTATTATTTACTTTTTGGTTTGTTAAGATTCATTTCTATTTTAGGAATTGGGGTGCGCAAAAAAAAGCCCCCGTTAGCAAAATAGCAAAAGCTGCTAGGCGCCAAAAAATAAAATGAACAAAATCTGAAATCACGAAAAAAATCTTGGGGTTTATCGCCATCCTGACTTTTGCCCTGGTTAAAAATTCGCATTTGTGCGGACATCTCAATGGTTATGGCCAATCTGATGATTTTATTTTAACCCATGTACTTGTTTTTTTCATCTCCTCCATTTTTCTTTTTCTTTTTAAATTTCGTGTTTTCTGAACACCTGATTATTCCCAAACGGGATAAAAAGGGGATATCGCACGTTGACCAGCTCCCTTGGCCAAATAGGGAGACATTTTCAAATGCGGCCCATCTTGATAGTCCTCCCAAAACATAAGCAGGGACCCTGAAAATCTGTATGATCCCCTTTTATTTGACACGCAATTAAAAGAACATTTGTTGACTAAATTTTTAATAATAGATTTAAAAATGTACAAGTATTTATAATAATCTGCAAAAAATTTTTAAAAACCAATTTTTCCCTTAAATTTTATCATTACTTACCCATTTTTAATGGTTCCCAAAACAGCTCTTCAAAAACTAATAGTTTTTAAAATTTGGGTTTTCCCGGTCTTATTTTTATTGCTTTTGTAATGCAAATGGTCAAAAAGTGCATGACAGACATGTACATGTTCAGCATTTTTGACTCTCTAAAATCGGAGTTAAGCAAGTATCAGGCGTACCTCTGCTCAGCCCTTTAAAAATTTTGCAAGCCCCTTTTTATACCCGTACCCTAGAGTAAAAGGGATATATAGTCGCCACAATGTAGTAACAGGAGAAGGAAACGTTTTCCCAGTTTTTGATCAGCATCAAAAACCCAAGACCCCCATATCACCCCAAAGTTGCATGCAGGTGTGTACGCAAATCAAGTTTATTTCAAATTTCTGCCCCGCCCCTTTTCCCCCCTGAAAATTTGGAAAAAAATTTTTTTTAAAAGTTATGAAAAGGTAAACATATATTGCTAATAATGTGTTCGGCTCACCAAATTTCATGAACGTGGGACGACAAATAGCCAAATTACACACGTAAACTTTTTTTAGGGGAATTTTAAAGGGGTGGGGACCGGGTGAGGAGTAAAAGGGAGCGATGAAGAAACATAAAAGTGGACATCTAACAAAACATAACGAAGAGTAAAAAAGGTCGGATATTAAATGGTACTGGTGATCAAAAAGTCGGGGACGGCGAAGCTTACTTTATTTTTTATTGTATGAAAAAGATATAATGTTTTTATTTTTTTTATGTTAAACCCCTTACCCCATCAAAGCCATACATACAATAGGTACTCACTTTCAATAATTTTTTTTTTTTTTTTTTTGTGTTTAAAAAAGGTACTTATTTATGATACTGCTTTTTATCAGTTTTTCTCTTTGCACTATTTTTTGTTGGAATTGATGTTCATAGGTTTTTTTTTGTTTTTTTTATCGCAAGTTTCCCAACAGTTTTGGCAAGGTCTCAAGCAGAAAGAAAGTAATTTTGCTTAATTTTAAAAATTTTAAATTTGCTCTGCTGGAAGTATTTTTTATTTTTAAAGAAAAAAAAATAAGTAATTGAAAGTAGGTAAGCATCACAAAATACTAAATTATGCAAAAAAAATACGGGGAAACCATATATGGTCTATATGCAGTTACCGTGATGATTATTCTATGATATATGCAATTTTTTCAGAAAGAAGCACAAGCTTTTTTGCCAATTTTCAATCGCGACGAAATCGGAATCCGCTTTTAAATAAAGACGACAACACACCGATTTCCCAAGACGAAGTGCTTAAAAAAAAAAATACAAAATTTTTAAATTCCCCATACGGAAAATGGTCATAGCCACCGTATCCAGATGAGAACTAACCATTTTTAAGGGGAAAAATCAATTTTCCAACTTGTACTAGATCAATGTACAAGAACCCAGGACAGACAGACTTTTTTAATTTTTTTTTTTCGACGATCCACATGGAAAAAGCAAAAAGGGAACTTGCCAAAACCCAAATTGTTCTTTTCCCCTCTACACTTTTGTTTTGGAATGCAAGTTTTCTATGCATAATGTCAAAGGAAACCGTTTCCAATTTAACCTAATTGCATAAAAAGCCATATGTATATTGGAAAAAATTTTAAAAAACGTAAATGCTAGAAAAACCAATACATATGGCTTAATTTTTTTTCCCCCAAAATTTAAAAAAAAAAAAAAAAGCCAAATATATGTTATCTTTACCTAAATAAAGCATATTTACATAAAAAATTTTTTTTCTTTATTTTTCTTTGGTCATGCAGTAGATGGGTTAAACTTTAATATTTTTTGTTTCTTAATTATGTTTAATGAATAGACGAAGCACTAAAGATTATTTTATTAAATGAAAAAAAAAATAATTTTGAGATAAATATTTTTTTTTCGCTTACTATTTTTTCCATTATGCACGCCTTGCATCGGCAAGTACGTAAAAAAAAAAAAATCCCAAACGAAGGCGTGCAAACCGCAACATCGACGACACACTAACCAAGGAGTGTATGTTTGCCGTGTTGGGGGGTGATTGGGTTTTTTACCTTCGTTTTTGATTAAATAAACTTTCCTCTTTTGATTTAAAATCTGAAGTGAAGTTTTTTTTCGATTCAAAAAAAATATCAAACCCCCCCCAAGCCCGCCTTTTTAAAAACTAAGATGTTATACAGGCATGTTTATGTATTCCCGTTTCTGGTCGGCATTTTGCCGTCGCGGGGTGGTGGGGTGTTGGTCAACATAAATTTGATACCACATCGGGGTCTTTTGGGTGTGGCCCAAAAAGTTGCAATTACTGCTGATGGTTTGTCTGGGTCGAGTGGATTTTCTCTTTTTTTAGGCCCCGACCCCAGGGAGTTTAGGTGGGGGTGTCACGGGACTGCTAGGAATACTTCTTAGATTTCGGACCCTTTTGCAATTTTTTTCGTCTAGTGGAGCATCCATCCCATAGATTAAACAATTTTTGTGATCATCATGGGCCCGTGAAGGGCGGTCGCGATGCAACGGAGGTAATACTTCATTGTCGGCTTAAAGATGTGAGTAGAGATTTTTGGTTCCCCCCCTCGATGTGTTTGGGAAGGTAGCCCTTTTTTTTTATCAGCAGGTTGGTTAGTATTCAGGGTTGTTGGCGGGGTTGGGGGTTTTCATACGAAATTTTTTCCCAAAATAATGGTGCCCTTTAGATCATAGTTAAATTTTTTTTCACACCATGATGGAAGTATTAAAAATTTTATGCTGTTTTAAATGGCAGAGGTATTAGTTTTTAAATTTATAGTTTTTTTTATGTGCTAGAATTTGGAACCTTTTTCTTAAAATAAGCTTTTTATTAGTTTTTTGTCGAATCGAATGAAAGTTCGTTTTACATTGTGTTTTAATTAAAATCATCATTTGTTGGATAGTAAATTGTTAAAATTTTTTGAATTTCATCTGCATTTGAAATATACTTCGGGATTTAATTAATTAATTTTGTAAATAGCAGACTTTTGTATGTTGTTTTTAAGTGATTTTAGAATATGTTTATTGTAATTTATCGGTTATATACTGTAAAATTGTGAATTGTGTTCTTTTGAGTTGTATTTTTAAAAATTTTTTTTTGATAAGTTTTTATAGTTAAGATTTTTTTTTTTGTTCTGAATCTATGTGATCGCGAATTTTAAACAAATTTTTTATTTCATTTTCAGGTTTTCCCAAATCCTTAATAAATTTTAATTTCATCCTCGGCGTTGATATTGCCAGAGATGATTTTTACTTGCTACCCAACCCTTATTAACGCCTCTTAGACCTACTGAATTCGGGAGTAAAATGTTTTTATGAAAACTTCAGCATCTTCTTGTGTAAGTTACTTTTTAACTTAGAAATTATTTGTCGTCAGGTAGATCAACGATCAAGTAATTTTTTCGTTTTCCGTTTTTTATAGCATTTAAATTTATTACATGATTTTTGTTTAAAGGCAACCACTATCTTAGCTGAACCCAGGTTCACCTTTATTTAAAGGGGCCCTTTTTCAAGATGTCAATCAAAGCGCTGCCCCCTAGCCCATCGTTAGCCTGTAAGAATTTAATTTAAGTTGTGGTTAATATACGTTTGAGTCTGAAAAAGCAAAAAAAGTGTTTTTTGTGTCGACTACAGCTTTAGAAATTTTTTTTATTTTCGTTTTTGTGGGTTTGCCTTTTTCAGTTTTTAAAGGGTTTAAACCCTTGTAGTAAAACCCTTTTGTATACTAAACGAGGGTTGTTTGTTTTCCTATTTTCCTTCCAAAAATAAAAATTTCCCGTTGGGACGAAGGTGCTACTCCCCGGGTTCATTAAATTTTCGTTATTTTGAGTTTGTTTCTCCATATTTAATTTGACAGCAGGGTAGATTGTTAATAGGAATTCGTTTAGTTTAATTAAAAGTTTTTTTCGTTTTTAAACTGATTGTTTTATGGGAAAAAGTGGTTTTACGTCCCCCTAAATAAATCGAAAGGCATTATTGTTGGTTATTATGGTTTCGTCCAGAATTTCGTCATGGTCTTGGGTCACTTTCAGTTCCTTTCTTTTACGAGGGTTACTCTATAAATTTCCCTTAGTGTAGCTCTATGATACTGTTCAAAAAAGTTTCCTAAAAAGGGTACCCCAAAATTTAGCACCCTGACGAGAATAAATTTTCTTAGGTACACCGAATTGTTTTATGAATACTTAAAGCTTTCGTAAACTATAGTGTTTCATTCGCAATGGGTAGGGGTTGTGCAAATTTGAGAACTTATCGATGATTGTCAAATTATAATTATTATTGATAGTATAGATGTCGGTGTGAATGATGTCCAATGGTCCGTTAGGTATTTTAGGTAAAACGAAAGGTGTTCTTGTGGTTGCCTATCGTATTAAAGGGGCAAACATGCCTCGTGATTCGGATTATTTAGAAAAATTTTTATACTTTAAATTTATATTTTCCGTCTACTAGAGGTGTTAAACTATCGATAGCACTATCGACACTATCGATGGTTGAGCACTATCGGGTCGACCCACTATCGAGGTGTTCTCTTTCCCAAGCGATAGTGCCATCAATAGTTTCGTTTACACATCACTAAACAAAAAATTGCGCGCTTTTTCATTTTTGGGTTCTCCCACTTGCGTGTGTTTTAAAAAATTCTTGAGGCAGGAAAATTTGGGTTGTGTTCTTTTGTGAGTCAGAGAAAATTTGGGTTTTGCCTCATTTGTGTTGGACGTTCTAAAAGCATTTACGTGCATTACTAAATGCTAAAGTTTCGTACTGTTTGCGTAAGCGACACGACACCATTAATACTACTTTCTTTGAATGTTGGTTGAGGTTTAGTGAGTTGAAAGTGTTGTTTACAAGAAAAATTTAAAAACATAAAAAAGGATCGCCTTCAAAAAGGTAAAACAAAAAGTTTCAATTTAAAGCATTTTATTAAAATTTGTGTTTTATAAAAGGTAAACGTCGCAATTCTAAGGACACCTGTTATTGTAGTACAACAGATTCGGAGAAAAATTCCCACTCTGAAAAGCCAAGCCAAAAATTTAAAAAGAGAAGCAAGATTTCTGATGTTTGGAAATATTTTCAAAGATCGGAAGACAAGAAATTCGCAAAATGTCTTAAATGTGAGAAGGAGTATAAAACTAGCGGCAATACATCAAATTTGCGCATCTCGTGCTAAAAAAAAGTTTTTTAACAGTGACTGGTCAAGACCACTTAAGGATGTCACAAACCATTCGGCAGACAACATTAAAGACAGTTTAGAAGAAGTATTAACATCTTGGGGTTTACTGGAAAAAACAGTATGTGTTGTGACAGACAATGCTAGTTCCATGCTTAAAGCTTGCGAACTGTTAAAGATTCGAAACATTCCGTGCTTTGCTCACACCTTAAATTTGGTAGTTCAAGATGGTTTAAACTTTGATGATGATGAGCAATTAAGGCGTTAATTCAAAAATGCAAATCAATTGTCAGATTTTTCAATAAAAGTACAATTGCAAACGAAAAGTTTAAAATGGCACAAGACGGCTTTGCTTATTCGTTGCTACAAGAAACTCCAACTAGATGGAATAGTTTTTATTTTATGATTGAAAGAATATTAGTGACGCATGAAAAAATTGCTTTGGTACTCTTATCAACAACAGATGCACCACTACCGATTTATGCTGAAGAAATAAAAGTGCTGAAGGACATGGAAAAAATATTGTCCTTTTTCAACAAGTCAGCGAAAAAATATCTGGAGCACAACTTTTGGACTTTTACGAAAAATGCAAAATATATCTTCGCAATTGAAAACTGACGTTGGAGCAAAAATGGTAGCTGTTTTGTCGGAATCAATTGTAAAACGTTTGTCTCCATATGAAAAACGAACTCTGACGAGGATGGCGACAATTGTAGATCCGAGATTCAAAAAGGTTGGTTTTCAAAACAGTGCAAATGCTGATCAAGCCGGAATATGCTTTGAAAACGAGTTCGCGACCTTATGTAAGAGTGGCAACACTGTGGACTCGGAACCCATCCAAACAACTCAAGACTCATTTTTCGACTTTTTGGATCATCAAGCTAGTGGTAGGCGTGGAAACGCGCGATCAGACGCCATTATTGTAAAGAGGCAGTATTTGGAAAGAGCCATAGTGCCGCAAGAAATGGATCCGTTGTTATGGATACAGGTAAAAAATTAGTTAATTAAATTAACTATGGATAGAAAAAATTAATCTGTTTTACATAAAATTTTCTGCAGGTTAACCAAATGGACTTTCCGCCCATCAAAACATTAATTATGATGAAATATTTTTGCGTTTCTGCAACATCTGTGGAGTCGGAACGTATTTTTAGCAAGACAGGGCAAATTGTCTCTGACCGCAGAACAC